>ML660772.1:10960072-11494231 GCA_007570785.1 Antilocapra americana
TATGGTGTTAGAAAGTGATCTAGTTTCATTCTTTTACAAGTGGCTGTGGACAGTCTCTTTTAACAGAAAGTGTTGGGAGAGGTGGATAGCCACATGCAAAAGAATGAAGTTGTACCTTTACCTTATACCATTTTAACTCATATAGACCTAAATGTAAGATGTAAAACTATAAAACTCCTGGAAGAAAATGTAGGGAAAAGCTTCTGGACATTGGCCATGGCAGTGATTTTTTTTCTGGATGTGACACCCAGAGTACAGGCAACAAAAGCAAAAGTAGACATAGGATTTTGCACGAAACTAAAAAAAGGCTTCTGCACAACCAAAGAGACAATCAACAGAGTGATAAGGCAACCTACTGAATGGGAGGATGTATTTGCAAATCAGATACCTGATAAGGGTTAATATCCAGATTATATAAAGAGCTCTTAACACGAAACAAGAACAATAAATAACCTGACTTTAAAATACACAAAGAACCTGAATAGGTACTTCTCCAAAGAAGATTTACAGATGGCCAACAAGCATACAAAAAGATGCTCATTGTCACTAATGATTATCACACTGGAGAAAGGCCTTAAGAGTACCCTAAACGTGGGAAATATTTTATGAGCAAATCTGTTTGAACACTGGAGAATTCACACTAGGGAAAGGCATATATGTACAGGGAATTTGCAATTTCCTTGTTCAGTATAGGGTCACTGGAGGAAACTGAGGGGCCATCGGTCTGAATTGAATCTCACTTCCAAGTGCTTCTGAGAGCAGCCTGAATTTTTTCCTTACTCAAATTAGAGATTATAGGGTATTGAGGCACTATTGAAGGGCGTGTATTTCTCAAGTCTAAAAAGAACCATATTTCCTGATGTCCACAATTCTTTGAGCTAATGTTGCTGTTTGTAAGACCATTGGGTCCAGGGAAACCATAATCTGTACAGAAACTTACATGGCAGCTGGTAAAGAATCCACCTGCCAATACAGGAGACGCAAGATGAGAGTTCTATTCCTGGGTCGGGAAGATCTCCTGGAGAAGGAAATGGCAACTCACTCCAGTATTCTTGTCTGGAAAATTCCATGACAGAGGAGCCTGGTGGGCTACAGTCCATGGAGCCACAGAGAGTTGGACACGAGTGAGCAACTGAGCACACATCACTAACGATTAAAGGAATGCAAATCAAAACTGCATTGAAATATCTCCTCAAACCCACGAAGATAGCCACTATTAAAAAAAAAAAACAAAAACAAAAACTGGAACTTCCCTTTTGGTCCAGTAGTTAAGACTCCAAGCTTCTATGCAGGGAGCATGGGTTTGACCCCTGGCAGGGGAACTAAGATCCCACATGCCACACAGTATGGCCAAAAAAAACCAAAACAACAAATGTCGGTGAGAGTGTGGAGAAATTTACTAGAGCCCTTGTGTCCTGTTGGTGGGAATATAATATGGTTCAGCCACTCTGGAAAACTGTATGGAGGTTTCTGAAAAGTTTATAAATAGAATTACCATAGGATCCAGCAATCCCAGTTCTGGGTATATACTGAAAAGACTTTAAAGGATTTGGAAGAGATATTTGCACACTCTGGTTCATAGCACATTATTCACAATAACCAAGAAGTGGAAACAACTCAGATGTCCATTGATGAATGAATGGATAAAGAAAATGTGGTGAATATATATAATGCAATATTATTCAGCCTTAAGAAAGAAGTGAATCTTGTCACAAGCTACAACATGGAAGAATTTTGAGAATATTATGGTAAGTAACATAAGCTAGTCACATTGAGATTATATGAGGTATCTAGAATAGTGAAATTCGTAGAAACAGAAAATAGAAGGATGGCTTCTAGGAAGTGGTATGGAGGAATAGAGGAAGTTATTTTAATTGGGGACAAAATTTCAGTTTTCAAAGTGAAAAAGTTCTAAAGATCTTTTGTACAACAGTGTCCTTATAGTTAATACTACTGGACTGTATACTGAAAAGTGGCTAATATGGTAAATTTTATATTATAGGTTTTACTACAATTTTTTAAAAAACTAAATAAATTTAGAAGAATCAGAACAATCAAAACTGAAGAGAGTATTTGACCTCAAGTGGAATGTTGATGCACAATAATTAGAAAGCCCCAAATGCAACATCATTAATTTAACAATTTGGGCAAGTCAAAATACATATCAAAGAATAGTAAAAAAGTTCAGATCTTTTGTAAACCTAATTTTACAGAAATACATTAAAAAAACATTATTTTGTATAGAAGTGTCCATGCCAACATTTTAAGAGCAAAAATTGGCACACAAATTCAGTATTCAAAAGAGAATGGTTAATGGTTAATTATGGTATTTTCATCTAATGAATACTATTCAGGCTCTAAAAGTCATAAAGATTCTTACTATCATAAAAAAGGTACATGATACATGGCTAAATACAAAACAGGTTGCAGAACTACATGTAGTATCACTTTAAAACAAATACAGATGTGTAGACCATTTGTTTTAATAGTGGTTATTTCTTGGTAGTGGTGTTTTGGATGATTTTTATTTACTTTCTATTTTTCATGTTTCCTATAATGAGCATAATTTGTTTTAGTAATATGAAATAAAATAATACATTTTTAAAAATTGTTAAGAAGGTACTTAATTGTATATATAGTATAGCCCCCCAAAACAAAAACAAATTTTAAGAAGTTACACATAATTTGGACAAATCACTAGAGAAATTTAAATATTCAATGTAAAGGAGAAAAAAACTAAGATATATTAAAAGCTCTCCGTTGAAAGAGAAAATAAACTTATGTTGTATTGCTTCTGCTGGTAGGGGGTAGAATTATAGAGATGGAGATATCATCTTCATACAAGAAAGAGTTTTCTAAGAATCATAACTGTTGCAACATATTTATCCAGGACACCATAGAAAATAGTTTTAGCATTGGGTATCATATAGTTGACTACTGCTTGGTTAAGGGTACTCTTTGCATCTTAAATATCACAAATAGAATGGAAAATCATTTTTGTTTTCATGGGCACACATAAAATGAATCTCTAGCCGCATCTGTTACTCCACCAATCAGATGGGATAGCTTGCCAAGTCTGACATATTTAAATAACAAGTGAGATAAGCTTTTCTAGCACTTGTATCGGTGGTTAAACTAGTTACAAATCATGAACCCTATGACACAAGAATTTCTGAGAAGTATGTTTTATTTCTTCTACAAAAGTAGCTCTGAACTTTCAGGCTAACACCAAAGCCACTGAAGAAATTGAATAATAATTCTGGTTTTCATCTGATTATGTGTGTTTTTGTAATTTGAGATAGAATTTCCTTGTGATAAATTCAGAGATTTTAAGTGCAGAGCTAAATGAATTTGGACAGAGTATATACCCATGTAATGATTACTCCAGTCAAGATACAGAGCATTTTTATTATTCCAGAAAGTTCCCTAGTACCCATGTCCTGTCAGTCATTTATACCCACAGTGACACTGATTATCTGCTACCAAACTTCCCTTCCAATTATCTCTCGGCTAGGATCTGAGATCATTCCTATATTGCTTAAACATCAGTGTCAACATCATGTCACATATATGCAAGGGAAAGAAAAGCAAATGAAGCAAAATGGCAACAGTGATTAACTGGTAGCATTCTGAGTGGTTTCATTTTTTTCTTTATGCTCTTTCACATTTTCTCAATTTTATACAATGACATGAATTTACATTTATACTTTAAAACTAAACACAATTTTGTTTCTACCGTATGATCACAATCATGAAAAATAGTTCACAACAGAATGACAAAAGGGAAATAAACCAATATCTTGTAGTGGTTCTTTCTGGTAAATAGGATCATGGTACTTTTACTTCTCATTTTCCTCCCAAATTTAAAAACACTTATTATTTCTAAGATAGACAAAACACCCTATTTTGAAAGATGAGGCCAAAATGGTTCTTGAGAATTTCATAATTTATGAGTTATTTTAAAAAGTTGCTGAAATATATGTGAGAAATGAATGAGTTGAGACGTCAAGTCCATTAATTGCAAGCTGCCCTTTCATTTTCTCCTAAGTTCATATTTCATAATCCATGACTGTTTGTCTTGCTCTCATATTTTTGTTGCTATAACTGTTTTGTTGAAGATTATTTATTTGAAATAATGGCAGACTTACAGAAGAGTAGTAAATATAATACAGTACAGAGAACTATATTTTCTTGAATCATATAAAAGTAAGTGCCCAGCTGATCCCCTAATAATTTCATGTGTATATCCTACAAATAACACAGTTGATGATGACTGCCTTTTTCACTCCATCCTTGTCATTACAGGGAAAGTCTTGCATGAGGAGCATGTTGAACTCTTGATGGAGGAGTTTGCATTCCTAAAGAAAGAAGTGGTGGGGAAGGACCTGCTGAAAGGGTCTCTCCTCTTCACAGGTCAGTCCTTGGTGGGATCACAGGTCACGTGTAACTGGTGAGGCGGGGTCGGGTAAGGTGGGGAGGCTGAGTTCTTTCTAGCTCTCTAGGATGTAAGCTTGGGTTCATTTCTGCTGAAGAGTCTCTGCAGGTCCATTTAATTTTCCCAAATAGCCAGAGACAATAAAAATACCTATTTTGCTTCTTTCCTCAAATGAAATTTGATTGCTTGGTGGGCCTTGGGTAAAATGTGTTAGAAATCTGAAGTGCATTTATACTTTTGGTCCAGTCGATTATGTAGAAGCTTCTCTCATGAAATCCTGATGAATTGGAGATGATATTCCACAGGTTAAAATGAAAGCTCTCTTTTAAAAAGGACTGAGAAAGGTTCCTTTGAGAAGAGAATATTTTTATACTTCTTTATGCAGCAAATAGAATATGTATAGCCCCTTCCTTCCTCCAACAAGTTATCAGAACATTAGCTGCAGCCAAAACAGCCGATCTACTATATATTCAGCCATTTATGTTGGTGTTTCCGGGAGCAGCTCCATTAGCAGTAGGAAATGAACAACCTGGAGCTTCCAGCTCTGCAGTCTCCTTTGGGCGGACTCCTTAGATTTGTCTGTCCCCTAAGGCATTAGCAGTAGGAAATAAACAAACTGGAGCCTCCAGCTTTGCACCCTAAAGCATCTGGGCCACCTTTCCCAAGGACTTGCATTACAGGAAGGAAAGTCTGACATTGTCAAGTGGGAAGACCATTCATCTCTTCACGAGTTTCCAGAAAATACAATGGAATCTCATTTCAGAATCCATCTTCATCCTTTATTCCTTTTTGTATGTTTTAAACTCTATTTTATATTGGAGTAGAGCCATTTAACAATGTGATAGTTTCAGGTGGACAGCAAAAGGACTCAGTCATACATATACATGTATCCATTCTCCCCCAAACTCCCCTCCCATCCAGGCTGCCATAACAGTGAACAGAGTTCCCAGTGCTGTACAGTAGGCCTTTGTTGGTTATTCATTTTAAATATAGCAGAATTGTTTTAAGTCATTATCAAGTTACAAGAAATCTGTGGTTTAAAGATCAGTATAACGGATATGAAATCTTATAAATTCAAGTTATGTTTAAAATTTAGACTGGGAACAGAGGGGAGCAGTATCTAGACCAGGTTTCTCACCCAGATCCTCTTCAGAATGTACTGTTGTACCTAAGATGATAGATACTGAAGTCTAAGAAAACACCACTGTATCAATTTTCTTGACATTGATGTAGTCTATAGGTATTACTGTTTTCTTCACAGCTATCATGATTCTTTCACCCTCTTATAATTTACACAGTTATATATTTATAGGAATATTGTCTTGAGGGACTAAAATATGTTAATTCTTCTTTTACTTCAAGTCACTAAGAATATATATGTATATGTGAGTACCATATATATGTGTGTGTATATATATATATGTACGTATATACACATAAACACACAACAAATACACATTAGAAGCCTGAAACATTTTTATTTCCCTGTGGGCCAGATAACCTGCAATTTCCAATGAAATATTTTATTTTACCAACAAACTGAATTTCAGGAGCAGGAGCAAGGAGAGACATTTTTCTGAAAGTCCCCATGAGAGTCATCTCGCACAGCCCACCTCTGAGGCAAGGTTGTGTGTCCTGGTCCCCAGCCACATCTGTTGGCTCCCTGTCACCCCCCAGTTGTCAGCCTTTCCTCTCCAGTCCCCGCCTTGTCTGCGACTCCCCACAGCTGCCCCGCTGGAAGAAGAGCGGTTTGGCTTCCCTGCATTCAGTGGCATCTCTCGCCTGACCTGGCTGGTCTCCCTCTTTGGGGAGCTTTCTCTTGTGTCTGCCACTTTGGAAGAGCGAAAGGAAGACCAGTATATGAAGATGACTGTGTGCTTGGAGACAGAGAACAAAAGGTAGGTCGGGAAAAGCTGTGAGGAGGGGCCAATATAAGGACATCCTTCTGTGTTCGTGAGGGAGAATCTGGGGAGACCCAGGGCCCTAGACCCCCACCCCCGACTCCGGAAGAGCCATCTGCTTCTGCAGTGGGACAAGTGCTGAAATTTCACTTATGTTGCTTCATGCCATCCTCCTAGTCACCCCATAATGTTAAGAGAAGCATACAGATCTGATATGTTGGGATCAGAAGAGCAGTGGCCCTGGAATGGCTCACAGTTAAACAATCTGGCAGTCAGAAGCGCTTTATAAAGGAGGAACACTCTTAATAATGAAGATGCCCCAGGGAGATCCCTTGGACTTGAGGCATCCAATTCTAATTTTCCCTATGGGAGCCCTGGAGAAGGAAATGGCAACCCACTCCAATATTCTTGCCTGGAGAATTTCATGGACAGAGGAGCCTGGTGGGCAACAGTCCATGGGGTCGCAAAGAGTCAGACATGACTGAGCGACTCACACACAACACACAGATATAAACAGGTTGCCTAAGCCACACAGTGAGCAATATCAGATATAGGAGCAGAAGTCCAGTTACATCTGTGACCTGCATTCATTCCAACATTTTATTGTGCAAGTTGCAGGCACTGGTGAAATTGAAAGAAGTCTGCAGTACAGCTACCACCTAGATCTTGCCATTAACTTTGTACTCAGCTTGCCTGTATCATGCCCAGCTGTTTATCAGTGTTATCACATCATACTGTTGTAATGTTCCCCAAATACTGATTTTTGTTTTCCACACCAAGTCTTTTTTTTTTTTTCATTTAAATAATGTTCAAGAGACTTTAAAATAGTACAAAGATGTTCGAGTTGAATATAAGATCATACTGAGGTGGTGTCTATTGGTTCCTCCACTGCTAAAGCCTCCATTTGATCCTGGTTCATTACACACCCTGATAATTCTTCCAGTTAGGTAGTAGTGATATTCTTTGATTCCCAGCATCTTCCTTAAACAGCTGTCAGTCCATAAATGACAGAAAATGCAACGCCAGAAATAATCACTAATGTTTGCAGATTTTACTTGAATATCCTTGATGTGTTGTTTTTCAAAACCAAGTCCTCTTGGTCCATTTGGGAAACCAATGTTATGATGAGTCCCATCTGGTACGAAATGCAGCTCTTTCACCAGCAAACACCCTTCAAGATAAAAAGCTTCATAACAAGTCTTTTTAAAACATTAGGAGCCTCTGCGAGTTGTTTGCAGACACAATTCCTTTAGTTAGAGCTGCCTTCCAAAAACATAGTAGAACAGAGCAGAACTGCAGCAGGGGATGATGAGGTGGGGAGGCATAACCTTGAAAGGTCACAGTAAAAGGACCAGTGAGACCGGGATCATTGCCTGAATCCCTGTTGTACAAAGTGCTAGAATTTGCTAACGTTTACTGAGTTCTCACCAATGTGCAAGGGCCTAGCGCTTTTACAAGAATTTTCTCATATAATTTTTATACCAACTGTCTGGAATGGGCATTATTATGATCACCTGGGAAATTATGATCACCCAAGGCTCAGAGAGGTTAAGAAACTCACCAAGGGCACACAGCTAATAAATGATTATGTGAGAATCATGCTCAAACAGCTTGTCTGCAGTCCCCCAATGATCACTCCTTCTCCTCCACAATACACAGGAAGGGCACGAAAAAGGAATATCATTGAAAACACATCAGGCCTTGTCTTTATCTCATCCTTACCTATCAGTGAGGTAGGTTTTGTTCATCTCAGACCCCAGATCATCCAGGAAAACCCAGTGCAACTCACTTCCAAGCCTGTGTTCTTCCATTTTACTAGCAGTTTTCAAACTTTGTAAAAGTAAGCATTCAGACACTTTTTCAACCCAAACCTATATAGGAGAGGTGCACATTTCAGTCCTCTTGTTGAAGCTGGTTGGTAGGACTAGGACCAGGTCCAGGTGCACCCCTCACCCCCTCAGTGTTACAAGAAATTGCCACCTCTGCTGTGCTTGAGACACATGTGTGGCTGTGAGTGTACACCTTCCTATGGAAGGTAAGAAGTAAGAAGCATTTTTGCAGGTAGTCAGAGCTCAGGCTGGTGAATGAGATATTTGCAAGTGGAGGTTTCCAGAGAGGACCAGAGGAGCCATCTGAGTCCAAGTTTGTGGTGTGGGTTGGGATGCATGGAGCTAAGAGCTGTCCAAGCCCAGGCATGGGTGGACCCGGGGCCACCTTTGGCTCCACTCTAATTGACAGTAAAGTCCCAACAGCTGATGTCCTCACTTAAATATGTGAACAGGGAGACTCCCTCTGATGGTTCGAGGTTAAGACTCCCCACTTCCAATGCAGGGAGCAGAGGTTCAATCCCTGGTCAGGGAACTAAGATCCATATGCTGCATGGTGCAGCCAAAAATTATATATATATAGTATATATATATATATATATATATAGTATATATATATATATATATATGAACAGGAAACAGCATAACCAAGTTTTGAGCAAGTGGGACCACCGAAGGAAGACGTTTATCTGTCCACATCTCTCTTAATGTTTCCCTGTATGGGTGTTGGCATGGTTCCCCTTTTATATACTTGACATATTTTTCTCTTAAACATTTTACCCACTCTCTAGTATAGGTCTTGGTAAGCTGAAGGGATGGTTCATTTACCCTGAGCTTCCTGCAGCACTCAAAACAATCTTAAGTGATCCGTTTGGGCCCCTTTCTTGCAATCTTATATCTGTTTGGTTTTTTGGGGGGGTTTTTTGGCCATGCCACACAACATGTAGAATTTTAGTTCCCTGAGTTTCCCAACCAGGGATCAAATCCATGCCCCCTGCATTGGAAGTACAGAGTTTTAACCACTGGGCCTCCAGGGAAGTCCCCTCATACCTATATATTTAGCTTTATTATATCCCATCCCTCTAGAGGCAGAGAATAAACAAAAGGTAGTTTCTCTTTGTCCATTAGCAACACTGGTCTAAACTGCCCATCCTGGGCCTGCCTGACTGCAGCCTGGGAGGAAGGAGGAAGGAATCTGAGGAATGGTAATGGGAGACAAGACCCTGATGCCTGCTCAGGATTGAACCCTTTCCCTGTTCATATCACAGCCGTCCAACCAGATTGCCTTGTCCTTGACCCTGACTCAACCCTGTAGGAGAAGTAAGGACGGGAAGGCAAAGAGAAGTAGCCAGAGCAAGTCCTCTTAAGATTTCCTGAAACTTTGATCCCAGAAAAAGGAAGGAAAACTGTATTATGTGTATATGTGTGAAGAGTTTGAATGCAGGCTATTCATATTAAATTAAAATTGGAAAGAGCTTGAATATTTGGCAATAATAAAACAGTAAATGAATTATATAATCAGTTGTCTATGATATGCAGACAAAAATAATCATCATAGCAGTATCTGTAGGATGATATTTTTAAATAAACATAGTCAAAAATTAGTTATACCTTAGGGTTTATATGCCACATACATATAGACAAATACTTGAAAGGATTATCTCAAACTGAAGAGGTTTTTTAGGCAAAAGAATTATGGACTTTTTTCTTTTTCTTGTAAAAGTCTTTAAATCAACGCTGTATTGTTTTTAGAATACTTTTTAAAGCAGATGTTGTATTTTTGCTGTCGTATTATTCAGTGAAGCTTCTTTAGATCAAAGGCCTAATTAGGCTTCTCTGTTTCTGACTAAGCAAGTAATACAGTTATTATCTACTATAAAGACAGAAGAGATAAACCCAAAGAAAGGAGAAACTTTAGGGAAGTGGGGTCTGTCCCATTAGGACTGGAGATTTTTGTGAGTGCTGATCTTGGCCTTGACCTGGGGGGGCACATGTGAAATGAAAGCAGATGCTTTGCGAGCAGGCAGGGAGTGTGTAGTCTTTTCTGGCATGTGCCGGAGATCACAGACCTCTTTGAAAATGGGATGAGAGCACTCTTAAAAATTCTTTCCGATAAAAATGCACATATACTGGGGAACAACAGTTTGCTCCAGAATCTCAGGTCTGGATCCTCCAGGCTCAGGGTAGAAAGTCCTAAATAATGAATTGATATTCACACAAAATCACTGCACAGATTCCCCTGCCTGATGGCAAAATTGACTTAAAGGACCGTTGGTCAGCAGAGTTGCCGACAGTCACCGTGGCCTCTGGGAGGCTGGTGGAGGTCGGGATGCAGCAGCTGCAGGAGAGATGGGCTCATGATGAGGATCTAATGGGGTGCTCAGGTGCCAGCAAGCACCCGTGTGCCCTCAGTGAAATTAATACTGTGCCTCTCACCTCCACAGCCCGCTGACGTGGATTGAAGAGAAAGCACCCGGCCTAAAGCGAAACAGACGTTTAAGCTTCCATTTCAGGTCTGGGTCCCTGGAGAATATGCCCAATGTAGGCATCAATAAGAATATTTTCCTGAAAGATCAGAATATATTTGTCCAGAAACTCCTGGGCCAGTTCTCAGAAGAAGAGCTGGCTGCTGAGAAGAAACGCATCCTGCACTGCCTGTGGCTCGCAGGAGAGATCCAGAAACACTGCTGCTCGAAGCAATGAGGGGAAGGGGCAGTGCTGCTCTGCTTAGCGAGACCGGAGCCTGATCTTTATCAAGAGTTGACCTTTATCTCTATTCTTACCATTAAATGTGTCTTGGGTAAACAGTATTTGCTTATTGTCACCAGCTATGTTGGGGCCTCCAGTGGGGGCACCCGGGGTAATGAAAAAAACCAAACAGCCAACCTTGGTTGAGTGGCGCTAAATACTTTAAGATGCCTGGTTTCACTCACACTTCCCAATGGCCCTGCCGGATGAGTGTTACCAGATATGTTTTCCTTAGTATCTTCGAATACCTTCTTTGAAGTCACCCAGATATTAAACAGCAGAACCAGCCTTTAAACTCCACTAATCTGCTAAATCACCATGAAAACAGTGCCTTGAACCCTCTTCCCTGCCTTGGAAAAGTCTTAGTCACTCAGTCGTGTCTGACTCTTTAAGATCCCATAGACTATAGCCCACCAGGCTCCTCTATTCATGGAATTTTCCAGGCAAGATCACTGGAGTGGGTTGCCATGCTCACCCTCCAGGGGATCTTCCTGACCCAGGATTGAACCGGGGTCTCCCGCATTGCAGGCAGATTCTTTACCGTCTAAGCCACCAGGAAAGCCTTCTTTCCTCCCACGTGCCCCCCCATCCCTGCCCACCAAACTGGGTGATCATGCCTGGTGCTGAGGATCCTAAAAATGAGTAAGATGTAGCCATTCTCTTCAAAAACTCAGTGTCCAGAGGGAAGCAAGTCACATAAACTGGTCATTGCAGGAGGTCCAGAGTGTTCCTGGTCATCTGGACAAGGGTTCAGGGAAGATGTCCATATCAGGTCCTGATGATGAAGAGGTCAACCGTGTGAAGGTCAGAGGAGGGCATTGCTGGCTGGGAGCAGGGTGAACAGAAGGGAGTGAAAAGCAGCCTGGCCAGTGCCCTGGGGCATTGGGTCTGGAAGTGGGAGTCCCAGGGAGGCAGATCTGATGGTGGGGGCCCTGTCAACCAGGTGAAGGGCTGGGAAGTTATTAGGCTGTGCAGAGGCACCAAAAGGTGTTACTTAAAGCAGGGGGGTGAGGGTGTGCATGGTTAGGTTTCTTGTTTAGGTAGAGAACTAGGAAGGCTGCCTGGAGAGGAGACTGGATACCCAGCAGCAGGTGGCCAGGGGAGCCATGCGTGTTTGTAACTGCAGCCCTTGGCTCCTCTGGACTCATGTCCAGTTCTGTCTGCTGACCTCAGGACAGAGTGGAGTCCCAGGAAGCTGCTCTTTTCGTTTCACTGGTAGCCCTGTTGCATCTTCTGAGTTGGTGTTAGAATCTTGCTTCTGTCAATGTCTCTCTTGGTTTGTTCCTGCTCCCTACTTGCCTTTGCGAGCTTTAACTATTTTGGAATCCGTGAGAGGGAGGCAAACTCCATTTTCTACCTCTGTTTCTATCACTCCATACCTTAGTTGGTAAAGCAGGCAAATATATTAAATTTGAAAAAAAAAAAGTCCTTAAGATTATTTTTTCATTTGCCACATAAAATAATTTGTAACAAATATTGGTCCACTGGTTCTCGTTTTATTATCCACATTAAATGTTGCTCAAGGCCAGGAAATACGGTATCTGTTTTTGTACACTCAGCTGCATCTAGCAGGAGGTAAGTGTTACAGATTCGATGACCAAAATACGGCACTGTAGTCTCTCCCATTTGGGCTTCTTAACTCAACTGTTTCAAAATATTGGCCCTATTTGATATTGGAAGTAGGGTGGGTATCAAAGAAATCCAGAGCTGGACAGTAAAGTGGTATAAGCAGATTTTATTCAGGACAAAAGGGGAAGAGAGACCGCAGTACAGAACAGGACTCAGTTCTGCACAGAGTGTGGGCAAGTGGGGATTTATAGCCATGAGCAGGTCAGTGGATGAAAAAATCACTGAGAGGAAACATCAGGTGTCAGGGGGTTTTCGACTACACTGACTTGAGATAATTCTTGCCAAAGGCAGGCTGGCAAGATCAGATATGAAGGGTGAGGGATGAGGAACCTGATCGGCTATTGAGGAATTTATTAGGATCCTGGCTAAAACCGGGCAATAGAAAGACAGATGGGGAAGCCAGAGGCTGAGGTCTAGTTGAGCAAAGGGTTCAGAGCAGCCTGACTAAACCCGGTCCCGGAAACAGTCTTTGTTGTGGGCTGTGTGATTACCAATTGATATTGATAACCACTCACCTCCAGCTTGTTTTGTGTTTGGTTAAGATCAAGAGATCCAAAATGAAAACACGCATTAATTGTGCTAACTGGCAGAAACTGCAGAGGGAGAATGAAGAAGAGACAGGAGAAAAAAGAGGCAAGGGAGAAGAGAGAGCAGCAGTTTCACTCTTCTGTTTACAACTGCCCTTGCATTCTGGGGCATCTGGAGCCATCCTGGTCCCCCCCCCCCCCCCCCGGCCCCAGCCACCACTCCCCGCTGACGCATTTCCCAAATACTTTCTCCTAAGGCTGCACTCCACCCTCCAATCACAGCTCCTCACAGAAGAAGCCACAAGTAGAATCTGAAAAATAGGACAGGGACTTCCTTGGTGGTCCAGTGGCTAGGACTTCATGCTTCCAAGGCAGGGGCCTGGGTTCAGTCCCTGATCAGGGAACTAGATCCCACATGCCGTAACTAAAAGGTCTTGCATGCCACAAGTAAGATCTAGCACAACCAAATAAATATTTTAAAAATAAATAAAATCTTGTGTAGGGAGACGATTTTCTAAGTGAGAAGCCAGGGAAGGCTTCCTGAAAGAATATGCTAAAGCCTGGAGGTTGAGAAGGACTAGGCGCAGGCGAGCAAGGGAGGGCAGGGCATTCCAGGCAGAAGGAAGAACATGTACAAAACCTGTGTCCAGCCAGAGCTGAGGCCAGCCCTGCCCTGGATGGAATAGGTTCAGGTATCTGAAGTTCCTTTTGTGAATTCCAAGTGGCTTTAACCCTAGCTTTTTTTTTTTTTTTTAAGTTGTGGGATGAGAATGATCTACTAACATTAGAAAGTCTCTTTGGCTGACATTTAACAATATGAATTATTATTAACTAAACAAGCAAGATGCTGCAGGCCTGGTGCTAAGAGTTTTACCTCCCCCAGTTCACTTATTCTTGGCATTTCCACGCAAGGACTTTTCATTCAACTTTTTTTTAACAAATGATAAAACAGACTCAGAATTTAAGCCACATGGCCAGGTTCCCTCATCTAAGTCAGCAACGTTCAGCCTGCAGGCCACATCTGGGGCTCACTGACTGTGTAAAGACTGCCTGGAACACAGTCACATCCGTGGATATAGCGGGCACAGTTGCCTTCATGCTGCAGCAACAGTTGAGTATTGTGACAGTAGCTGTATGACCCATGAAGCTGAAAATATTTGCCATCTGGCCCTTTACGGCAAAGGTTTGCCGACCCCTGTTCTGAGTGAGCGAGCCCAGGTTGAGCTCCAGGTCCCTCTGGCTGCACTTTTCTGTTCAGTCCCCACATACCCACTCATATCAAGGTAAAAGGTAAAGCCACTGTCATGAAGTCCAAACTACAGTCTGGAAATCACAGTGGGCAATTAGAACACACTGCCCAAAGTTCACGGTAACTATTCCTGGTTCCAGTATGCGTCCAAGATTCATTCATTTGTATTTAGCTATGTTTGAGGTGGCATTATTGACTCAGTGGACATGAACTTGGGCAAACTCCGGGAGATGGTGAGGGGCAGGGAAGCCTCGTGTGCTGTACTCCATGGGGTCATGAAGAGTTGGACACAACTTGGTGACTGAATCAACAGCAACGTTTGCGAGACCTGCACTGTGTGAACATCGCTAGTACTGGGCTTCAGGAAGATAGAAGTGATGAAGACAGCCTCTGGATGCTGACAGCTTACAAGGGTTCATGCCAGCTTGAGAGTTTCATGTCCTAGGACAGGCAGCCTGAAGCCAAAGGACCCCAGAGGAGGGAGCACTTGTGTGTGAGAATTCCGGGAGGAAGCAGCATTGAGGTTGAGCCCAATAACAAAGTAGGAGAACAAGGAACATTAGGGGAAAGTTAGCCACGCAGTTTGATAGCACAGAAGAGCATGGTGGGAGACCAGGCCAAGAGGCAGGAAAGGGCTGAACCTGGAAGACTCCAGTGTCAGGGTGGAAGCTCAGGAGAGTGGCAGAAGGCTGGATGCAGCCCCAGGTACTTCACTAAAGGGAGCTGCAGCCTTGGTTTAAAAAAAAGGTCAACGCCTCTGGGGTTCTGTTTCCACATCTTAAGAGAAGGGATAGGAAACCAGATCATCTTCATTCCTTGCAAGAGGACTATGAGCAAGAAAGTAACATGAGTCAAGCTGCATCTCAGGCTGATGAAACCTGAGGAGAAGGGGGTTGGGACCTGTCTGTGTTCTCCCCAGACAGGTGACTGGAAGAGGGGCTCTCGCCTCAGAGAGAAAGCAGCTTTCACATGATGACAGCTGAGTTCTACTAAAGAAACAGAAGCAATACACTGAACCATAACTGAAGTATCTTCCATAAAAAAGAAGTAAACCCCAAGAACTCTTTCCTGAATCTTGATCAACAGAACTGACCTTCACAGAAAGGTAATTTGGGACATTCCTATGGAGATTAGAGGGGCCTGTGAAAGAATGAGAACACCGACTCAATGCACATGAGTCTGAGCAAGTTCTGGGAGTTGGTGATGGATAAGGAAGCCTGGTGTGTTGGAGTCCATGGGGTGGCAAAGAGTCGGACACGACTGAGCGACTGAACTGAACAAGAAACAGTGGAGATCAGATGTCAAGAGGCTGCAACTTGGGCCCAGGAATTTTAAGGCCTTTTTTCTTTATCTTAGGATCTAGAAAGTTTAGGCTCAGCATGAGGTAGGAGGAAAACTTTGGCAAGAAGGCAGAGTCGCTGAGAAGAGCACACAGAGAAGCATGTCAGAAAGTGTGTTCACTGCCTAATCCTTGTACCTCCTTCCTGAACCTATAGCAGATCTCTTCACATGGATAAAAAGCTCCCATCGCGGTGGCCGCCTGTACCCTGTATGGCGTCAAGAACCCTCTTAATGGTACTTTGTTTGTGAGGTGGTCAGTCCATATCTCATTCTTTCCACTCGGGGGCATGAGAGATTTATCCAACCAATGCCAACCCACCTCTAGTCTGCAGCCTGCCTAGCTAGCCTTGTTACTTTTCAAAATCACTGTGCTGCCCTAGGGTGGAGGACTAGTTTTCAGCAGCTCACAGAGCAAGGGAGGATGTTACAGGTGTTGAATATCTCCAGGGACCCTGGACTCCTGTTCACATCAGGGAACTTAACTCAGATTTCCAGGAGAAACTAAAACTTGCAACTGAGATGCTTGCCTGGATTACAGAGTAGGTAACCTCATCCTTGAAAAAAGGGAGTGCAGAACAGTTCTAAGTCTCAAAGGAAGGACCAGGCTGAACTGAGCTGAAAGCCCATTGGGAGCAAAGGACCAAGAAGGGCAGCCCACCGCCAGCTGCATACATGTGGTGCCCCCACCATAAAAGTGCCTTCAGAAGGAGGCTGTCAGGGTTGGAGGGAGGAGATGGGTTTGTCAGCCACTCAAGAGCAGACTTCTTGGGCTAGCTACTTTGGATGTGAGAGAAGCTGGAATCCATCACAAGTAATTAACAAAACGCTTGGCAAGAAGGGGGGATGGGTAGGTGACCTGGTGAGAGAATGATGCCCAGGAAGAGAGAAGCAGGGAAGGCTGGCCTGTCTTCAGCTTGACAGTTGGGGGAAAAAGAGAAAGCCATGGGACTCCAGTGGTGAAATCTGCATTTACAGAAAGACAGTGCTGAACCCACTCTCTGCTTTTCTGTGTCCCAGGGAGAGAGGTAGGGAAGAAACACTGCAGGGCAGTTCCACTTGGCAGGTCTTCTGCCTTTTGCTTGTGTGCTCAGTCATGTCCAGCTCTTGGCAACCTCATGGACTGTAGCCCGCCAGGCTCCTCTGTCTATGGAATTCTCCAGGCAAGAACATTGGAGTGGGAAGTGGTGCTCATATTTAAATAGCTTGTCAAAATATTGAAATCAATGTGACATCCATGCAGGCTGAGAAGGACGAGTTGGTTTTTAAGTTCCAGAAATCAAAAGTATTAAGCAGTTACATGATGAAAAACTTCCCTTCATTCCTGTCAGCATCTACCTATTTTCTCCCGTCTGCTGTCATGAAGGTGA
Source organism: Antilocapra americana (assembly GCA_007570785.1). Classification (NCBI taxonomy): domain Eukaryota; kingdom Metazoa; phylum Chordata; class Mammalia; order Artiodactyla; family Antilocapridae; genus Antilocapra; species Antilocapra americana. The sequence continues at coordinate 10,977,096 of ML660772.1, forward strand.
CAGGTGTTGAAATTAGCCCCTACCATTTTAACCACCTAAAAGTGTATGGTTCCATGGGATGACGTATATTTGCATTGTTGTGCAACCATCACCTTTATCCAGTTCCAAACCATCCAAAAAAGTAACTCTACCCATTAAGGAGTTATGTTCCAGTCCTCCCTTCCCTGTTTCCTGGTGCTGGGCTACACTCTGGAGGCCTGCAAGCCTCGTAATTGCCCAGCCACAAGGAGGAGAAAAGAACCCAGAGACAGCAACAGGCATCAGTGCCTTACTGGACAGGGGACCGCACTCATCTGAAGCAAAGGGTCCTAAAGGAACTCCCCATCATGCACAACCAGCGGCAGGTCAGACATGGCAATAATTTTCACTACTTGGAGAAGGAGGCTGTGATTTATAGGGGGAATGGACATCAGGTTGGCTATCAGTTACCATGGAAACCATCAGCTGGGGCAAGGGGCAAGCACATGATCAGGCACATAAAAGTAACTGATTAAGCCCTATAATTAGGAGAATTGAATAGTCCCATGAGTGAAGTTGGGCCTGGTCAATCAGGGAGTGTACAGGGAGCAAGAGAACAGCCATCTTGAGTGGCCTGACCATATACTCCACTACTATACACTTTGCCTGACCCTTACAATCTTGGCCCGTCCCTCTCCCATAATATCTCTGAGGTCAGGGAGGTCACTGCAACCAAATACCAAAATGCAATACAGACAACAGCAGCTAGAGAGTATCAAGAGAAAGAGACCTAGTATGCTAAAAATATTAATAGTGATTCACGAAGATGTGAGCAAACTTTGGAAGCAGGCACTTATCAGGTCAATTTTTCATGGAAGTCCAGAGGAGGATGACAACAGCATCTCGCTATTGTCCCAGCAGTGAGACTCAGTTCACAGCAAGATCACCCCTGTCACCCAGTCTGCAAACATATCCCTCTGCTCAGACTAGGGATGAAATGTAAGACATTTAATAGGCACAGTACAGGGGAGATCATGACCATTAAGCAAAATACAAGCAGTGACAGCATCCTGAGATAACACCACCCATACCATACTGCCCACCATCCCCAGTCTCTATAGCTAGTGCTGAATACAGGACAGCTGGTATAACCACAGATCACAAGGATGATATAAGAGTGCTCAGGTAGGGCCGAGTAGAAGACAGGTGAGATCTGTAAGCCCCTTGTGAATCCTATTCCCTACCAGGTAGCAAACCCCAATCATGGGCGACTTACCTGTCAATTCCAGGCCATTTTACAAGGTGTTCCCCTGGCGGTAGGTCCTGTGGCCAAGGCAAAAGCAAGGTACTCTCCTGAACCATAGTTGGCAATGGTCCTTCTGTGGGCAACAGTCGAACTTGGATGATGTTGACTAGTTGCCTCTGGGTTAACATGGCCGAGCCATAGGAACAAATGTTCCTGGAGTGTTCAAGATCGTAGTGTTAGTCACTCAGTCGTGTCCAACTCTTTGTGACTCCGTGGACTGTAGCTCACCAGGCTCCTCTGTCCATGGAATTCTCCAGGCAAGAATACTGAGAGGTAGGAAGCTATTCCCCTCTCCAGGGGATATTCCCAACCCAGGGTCAAACCTGGGTCTCCTGCATTACAGGCAGAGTCTTTACTGTCTGAGCCACCCTTGAGTTAGCCTCCTCATCCACATGTTGAAAGAGGGTTTTCTTCTCTATTAAGTAGTCTATTCATCCTCTCATTAGCCTGGCAGCAGTGGGGTCATAAGGCAGGTGGGAATACCAGCATATATTATTTTTATCAGCACATTCCTGAGCTTCGTGGTCAGAAAACCAGGTTCCTTGGTCACTATTGGTGTCCACGGGGGTTCTGTACATCACACGCAGCTATTCTAGACCCCGAACACTGGGTTTTTGCATTGCGCAATGTCTTATGTAGACCTTCTGTAATGTCTTGGACCTGTTGTGAGGCACTGTAGATGCATATAGCTGGCCCATCCTGCCATATCATTGCTCTGCCCCCTTCCATAGCTGGGACCAGAAATCAAGACTACTCATCATTTTGCCGTTGCCTCAGGCCCCAACCAAACCCTTCTGGGTGACTGGCCATGTCCAGTTCACAAGCCTGTCCCTCAGTTAATATCCCTAAAGCATGTGTCTGCAATTGCTTAGGGGTGGTGGGTCAGGGGGTAGGCTTGTCTTACCCAATCAGATAACACCCAAGTAGCTGATAGATAACCCAGGTCCTTGTGTTTTGTCTGTATCCACCAGCCATTCTGGGCAGTCAGAAGATCCATGAGCTGAGGGCTGTTACTTTTAAACTGGAAAGAGACTTAGACTTACAGGTCTCACGTTACTGGATGGTTACCTCAGGATTTCCCCGACAATCCTCTGTTTCCCATCCTTATTTACCAATTTACCGACATCTTGGCACTCACGGGGGTTTCCTCAGCTTTCTGGCTGGTTGTACCCTGCAGGCCTGCAAGTCTTATATTGGCTCAACCTTAAGACCATAGAAAGAGCCCAAAAACAAGTGACAGAGATATCAACAACTTACTGGACAGGGGGTCTTACATGACTGAATCAAAGTGTCCTGGGGCGATATCCCACCGCGTGCAGCAGAGGACAGGCAGGACACGGCAGCCATCTTTGCTACTCGGGAGAGGCTGCCATTTATAGGGTGAATTGACGTCAGGTTGGCTTATCAGTTACCAGGGAAACCAGGGCCAAGCAGGGGGCAAGCACATAGGCAGTTACTAATTAAGCCCTATAATTAAGAGGATTGTATAGTCCTGTGAGTGCAGCAGAACCCAGTCAAGCAGGGGATGTATAGGGAGCAAACAGTCATTTTCAGTGGCCTGAACATTACACCTGGCAACCACTAATCTCCTTTCTTTCTCTATGGATTTGCCCACCCTTCAGTTCAGTCCAGTCACTCAGTTGTGTCCAACTCTTTGTGACCCCATGGAATGCAGCACACCAACTCTCCCAGTCCATCACCGACTCCTGGAGCTTACTCAAACTCATGTCCATCCAGCTGGTGATGCTATCCAGCCATCTCATCCTCTGTCATCCCCTTTTCCTCCCGCCTTCAATTTTTCCCAGCATCAGGGTCTTTTCCAGTGGGTCAGTTCTGCACATCAAGTGGCCAAAGTATTGGGGTTCAGCTTTAGCATCAGTCCTTTCAATGAATATTCAGGACTGATTTCCTTTAGGATGGACTGGTTGGATCTCACTGCAGTCCAGGGGACTCTCAAGAGTCTTCTCCAACACCACAGTTCAAAATCATCAATTCTTCGGCACTCAGCTTTCTTTATAGTCCAACTCTCACATCCGTACATGACTACTGGAAAAACGATAGCTTTGACTAGACGGACCTCTGCTTTTTAATATGCTGTCTAAGTTGGTCACAGCTTTTCTTCCGAGGAGTAAGCGTCTTTTAATTTCATGGCTGCAGTCACCATCTGCAGTGATTTTGGAGCCCCCGAAAATAAAGTCAGCCACTGTTTCCCCATCTATTTGCCATGAAGATGGGACTGGATGCCATAATCTTAGTTTTCTGAATGTTGAGCTTTAAGTCAACTTTTTCACTCTCCTCTTTCATGTTTATCAAAAGGCTCTTTAGTTCTTCTTTGCTTTCTGCCACAAAGGTGGCATATCTGAAGTTATTGATATTTCTCCCGGAAATCTTGATTCCAGCTTGTGCTTCATCCAGCTCAACATTTCACATGATGTACTCTGCATATTAAATACGCAGGGTGACATTATACAGCCTTGACATACTCCTTTCCCGATTTGGAATCAGATTGTTGTTCCATGTCCAGTTCTGTTGTTTCTTGACCTGCATACAAATTTCTCACGAGGCAGGTCAGGTGGTCTGGTATTCCCATCTGTTTCAGAATTTTCCACAGTTTGTTGTGATCCATACAGTCAAAGGCTTTGGTGTAATCAAGAAAGCAGAAATAGATGGTTTTTCTGGAACTCTCTTGCTTTTTCAATGATCTAACGGATGTTAGCAATTTTATCTCTGGTTCCTCTGCCTTTTCTAAATCCAGCTTGAACATCTGGAAGTTCACAGTTCTTAACATTGCATAGAAATTAACATTTTATAAGTGTATAAGTTAACATTGCCTACGCTCAACATTGCATATAAATGGAATCATACAATGTATGGCCTATTGTGGGGCTTCCCTGGTAGCTCAGCTGGTAAAGAATCCACCTGCAATGCCAGAGACCTGGGTTCAATCCCTGGATTGGGAAAATTCCTTGGAGGAGGGCATGGCAACCCACTCCTATATTCTTGCCCGGAAAATCCCCATGGACAGAGCCACCTGGTGGGCTACAGTCCATGGGGTCGCAGAGAGTCGGACATGACTGAGCGAGTAAGCACAACACAGCACAGTATGGTCAATTGTGCCTAGCTTCTTTCACTTAGCATGTTTAAATTAGTGTCTTCTGCATCCAACCACAGTCAAACAAAAATGAATTCTGCCACATGTTATTATGTCCCTTTAAAAAAAATACACAGAAATGGTAGTATATTATTTACACCGGGAAATTACTGTTGGATTCTTTGTGACAACGGCTGGTTCTCCTACTTCAGAATCCTGTGGTGGCTTTGTGGTCTCATAATGGCAAGGACTTCCAGCTAAAGATTCTAAGCATCTTTGTTGAATCAGCCCTTGGCTGCTTGCTCAGAGCACCCTGCCCGCTCTCTGATTGGGTCAGGCTGCTGGGATTGATTGTCCCACTGCCCAATGAGGCAGCAAAACTGCAGCCCAAGCCCGCCCCCTACCTTAAGGTATGTCATAGAGGCTCCTACACACCTGTGCCTGACCTCCCAAGACTCAAACAATAGTGGGAAAACACTTTGGGTTGGTTCCTCTGTTGAAAGAATGGTTACTTTAGAGTGGTAGGAAATTCCAAGTGAAGAAACAGTTTGAGGGGCTCACTATTCCTTGACAACAGTTTCTGGATTTCAACATGTTTGATAGTCTGATTTCACTGATCTTTAAAACATCCAGCAGGTGTGGGGAGAGACAGTCACTCCTAGTTCTGGATAGAGGCCCGAGAGAGGAGGAGTTTGAGACATCAGAAGTGAATTTGGCAGGGGGGCTTTTTTAAAGCCCAGGATGAGTATCATCACAATCATTATCAAATAGCAAATGTCTCCTAGGCAACCAATAACCTTGGACTTAGGAAATCTGGGTCTATGGAAGAATGATGAAGGAGTGACAAATCCAAGACTTGTTTCTTCAATGCACAAGTGACTGGATAAACAGGTCCATAATGGGGTATGCAGACTAGCTCACAAGATGGAAAACAGAAAGCATAAATAAAAATAATATAAGATTGTATATTCTCAATGACAATTGATCGGTATTGCCAAGATGTTTTTGTAGCAGTGTCAGAGGAACGGTTGTATTTAAACTGAGGAAGGGTTGTATTTATAAAGGGTGGTTAATGTTGAAGCCCAAGATTTGGATCTAGCATTTGTAGGGACCTCCAGCTTATCCATTTTGTGGAAGGTGGTCCTTTAAGGAAAGGAATACAGAAATTAGGTGTGTAGGTGAATATTTATTTAAAACAATAAAAGAACCCACAAACTACAAATTTCTGGATTCATGATTATTTAAATGTATTTCCTATTGATTGAATCCCATAAAACATATAGGTTCTCTCCTCTCATATAAAAAATTATTTAATTTTGGCTATGCTGGGCCTTTGTTGCTGCATGCTGCTGCTACTGCTGCTAAGTCACTTCAGTCATGTCCGACTCTGTGTGACCCCATAGACAGCAGCCCACCAGGCTCCGCTGCCCCTTGGATTCTCCAGGCAAGAACACTGGAGTGGGTTGCCATTTCTTTCTCCAATGCATGAAAGTGAAAAGTGAAAGTGAAGTTGCTCAGCTGTGTCTGACTCTTAGCGACCCTCCATGGACTGCAGCCCACAAGGCTCCTCCGTCCATGGGATTTTCAAGGCATGAGTACTGGAGTGGGTTGCCATTGCCTTATCCATTGTTGCTGCACGGGCTTTCTCTAATCCTGGAGCACAAGCTCCAGGCTATGAGGGCTTCAGTCGTGGTGGCACATGGGCTCAGCAGTTGCAGATCCTAGGATCCAGGGCAAAGTCTCAATAGTCATGGTGCATGGGCTTAGTTGCTCCGAGGCATGTGGGATCTTCCTGGACCAGGGATTGAACCTGTGTCTCCTGCATTGGCAAGTGGATTCTTTACCACCAATCCACCAGGGAAACCCTCTCCCCTCATTTTTATTCTTTATCTTTGTTCTGGTATAACTCTTTATTTCAAAATTCCTTTCTTCTAAGTCATTTATTCTATCTTCCCTCTGCTTTACTACAAATGCTAGTTCATTCTTCAACTCATTCACTGAATTCTTCAACTCCAGAATTTTTGTTTGGTCCTTTTTTATATTTTCAATATCTTTCATAAGTAACTCATCTTGTTCATGTATCTTTTTCCTAATATCATTGAGCTTTTTTTTTGGCTGTGCCAGGTCTGTTGCTTTTGCACAGGCTTTCTCTGTTTCAGGGAGCAAGGACTACTCTTCATTGCGGTGTGTGGGCTTCTCATCGTGGTGGCTTCTCTTGTGGAGCACAGACTCTAGGCACATGGGCTTCAGTAGTTGAGGCTTGTGGGCTCTAGAGTGCAAGCTCAGTAGTTGTGGCACATAGGCTTAGTTGCTCTGCAGCAGGTAGAATTTTCCTGGACCAGGGATCAAACTCATGTTCCCTGCATTGGCAGATGGGTTCCCATCCACTGCACCACCAGGAGAGTCCCACTGAGCTGTTTTAATTCTTTTTGTAGCTTATTGAATTTCTTCAGTACTGCTGTTATGAATTCTTTATCAGATAGATTGCAGTGTGCTGGGACTTTGGGCTCAGCTCTTGGAGAACTGTTGATACCTTTTGGTGATGGCGTATTTCCTCGACTTTTAAAGTTCTTTGTGTTTCTGTATTGCTGCTTTGGCGTTTGAAGTCTCTTTGCTGGTTATCTTTGATAAGATGCTGTTCTTTGGTGTTGCTTCTCCAGGGATCCCAGGTTTATAAGGGGTAGACTTGCTCCACTCTCGTTCTCTCTTGGGGAGAATTCTTCCTTCTGTGTCCTCCTAACTCACCGCGCTGGCTGCAGGAAACCTCTCTTGATTTCCAGAAGGTGGCGCTATAGCCTCGGTTTGTTGATTCTCACTTGTCCGCGTACCCTCGTCCATCTTTCTGAGCGTATTCGGATTACCTAACCTATTCTCACTGCCACACCTGGGAGCACACAGGAGGAGCTGGCTGCAGAGTTGAGGGCAGGGGCTATGGGGAGAGACAGGTGGGTTTAGCACTTGGAGCTTTAAGACGCCAGCGAGGCCAGATCTTCCAGTGGATACTCCCCAGAGGCCTGTGGGTGGTCCTGCTGAAGTCCTGAAGCAGCCAGCAGGACCTGCGCCTGTTTAAAGCCCACAGATATTATCACGTGCTTCATTTCTTCTCCCTTTTCCATCATGGAGACCCCGCCTCAGAAAAGCCAGTGCTGCTAGAGAGAAACAAGGTCCTCCAAGCATAACCTGCCCAGCAGGAGGAGCCAGGCAGAGTCAGTCACCGTTTTCACTTAACCTGTCCTCCATCAAGAGGCTGCTTTCAAACTGCTCTGCCTGAGACATTGCTGCTGAGGCGGCTGTGAGAAGCCCAGCCTGTAACATCTTTCCCGTGGGGAAGGAGGCTCCCTTGGCAAGTGCTACCCTTTCCTCTGCATCTAAACTCTGCCCCACGCTGATGGCATGACACGGTTCTCCCCTTGCTGCTGCTGCTGCTGCTGCTAAGTCACTTCAGTCGTGTCCGACTCTGTGAGACCCCATAGATGGCAGCCACCAGGCTCCTCTGTCCATGGAATTCTCCAGGCAAGAATATGGGAGTGGGTTGCCATTCCTTTCTCCAGGGATCTTCCCAACTCAGGGATCAAACCTGGGTCTCCTGCCTTGCAGGCGGATTCTTTACCGTCTGAGCCACCTTGGCCCTTCTCAAATTCTTTATCGCCCATGAGTAACCACCTAGCTCTGTGCTAACCAGCTCCCCTCTTACCCAATCCCAGGGCATAGGGGTGGGGGTGGCTTGCCAACTCCTTTGGCTTCCATGACTGAGATCTGCTATGTAAGAACTTCCTGGATGTCCAGGTACAATGTGATGTGCAGAGGCACTTCTGTTTGGTTAAGGATATCCAAATAGTTGTTAATTAAAAGGGAGAGAAAAAAGAGATGCTCCATACCACCTAGAACACTTGTAGCAAAAACCTCTCTGAGAACTGCTTGCTTGCAGCATTGAGAACAGTGTTATATCAGTGAATGAAACTTATAACCTTTCTCCAATGCATGGAGAGATGAGTTTAAGAACAATTATAATACAGATGCTTCTAAAATTGCAATTTGCTTGCTGAGTTGAGAACAGTTTCTATCAGTGAGTGGCAGTTCTAGGCATCAACAATGCATATACAGAAGTGTTTAAATACACTTGTTTTAAAGAACTTTTTCAGAACATTAACACTTGCTGCATTGAGAACAGAATTATATCAGTGAATGGAGGTTATGGCCATTCTGCACTGCATGTACAGAAATATTTGGGAATGCTTGTAATAAAGATTTTTCTAAGAAACTACTTGGCTGTTGCCTTGAGTACAGTGTTATATGTGTGAATGAAACAGGTTTTGCGATGCATGTGAAGAGATAATACCTGTAATATAGATGTTCTTAAGTACATTTTTTTCTAGCTGCTTTGACCACAGAGTTGTAACAGTCAGTGGAAGTGGTGCATATTTCTCAATGCGTTGAGAGAAGTATTTGAGAACATTTGCAAAAAAAAAAAAAAGATGTTTCTAAGAATGGTACTTACTTTCTTTATTGAGAACAATGTACACTGATGAATGGGAGTGGCACCACCTACAAGGCATGAAGAGGTGTGTTTAAGAACATTTATACCACTATGGGGAACAGTATGGAGGTTCCTTTAAAAACTAAAAATAGAACTATTATATGAGCCAACAATCCCACTCCTGTGCATATATCCAGAGAAAATCGTAATTTGAAAATACACATGTGCCCTATTTGTTCACAGCAGCATTATTTACAATAGCCAAAACATGGAAGCAACCTAAGTATCCATCAACAGATGAATAAAGATGTGGAACATATATATAATGGAATATTACTCAGCCATAAAGAATAATGATATAATGCCATTTGCAACAACATAGATGGACCTAGAGATTATCAGACTAAATGAAGTAAGCCAGACAAAAACAAATATCATGTGATAACACATATGTAGAATCTTAAAAAATTATGCAAATGAAACTTACATACAAAACAGAAATAGATCACTCACAGTCATAGAAAACAAACTTGTGGTTACCAAAGTAGGGGCAGAGATAAATTAGGAGTTGAGGATTAACATTTACACACACTGCATATATAAAATGGATAAACAACAAGGACCTACTGTATAGCACAGGAAACTACACTCAATATTTTATAATAACCTATAAGGGAAAACAAGCTGGAAAAATATATATGTACGTATAAGTGAATCACTTTGCTGTACACCTGAAACATACAACAATATAAATCAACTATATTTCCATTTTTGAAGAAGCATCTAAGGCAATAATAGCTATCCAAAAAAAAAAAAAACAGGAACACTTGTAATAAAGATGTTTCTAAGAGTGCTATTTGCTGGCTACATTGAGAACAGTGTTAAAACAGTGAATGGTAGTGGTACCCATGTGGCAACGCATGTAGAGAAATTTAAAAGCATATTTGTAATAAAGCTGTGTCTGGTAACAATCCTTATTTGCTGTGTTGAGAACAGTGTTATATCATATAATGGAATTTATACCTATTCAGCAAATCATGTAAAAAGTGTTTAATAGCTATAATAAAGTAAATAGATGCTACTGTGAATGCTATTTGCTGGCTGCATAGAGAACTGTATTATATATCAGTGAATGGAAGAGGCACCCACTCTGCAGCACATGTTGAAAAGTGAAAGAACACTAATGAGAAGACACTTCTAAAAATGCAACTTGATGCTGTATTGAAAACATCGTTTATATGGAAGAAAGGACCTGTCGCCCATTCTGCAATTCATGTAGAGAAGTATTTAAGGCCAATTGTAATAAAAACAACTTCTAGAAATGCTTGTTTGCTGTGTTTAGAACAGTTTTATGTCAGTCAAAGGAGGTTATACCAGTTCTATAAAGCATGTACAAAAGTGTTTTAAACACTGTAATAAGATCATTTCTGAAACACCACTTATTAACACATTCTGTGTGGAGAAAAGTGATATATCCATGGAGGAAGGGGCACTCCTTTTGCAAGGCATGTAGAGAGGTTTTGAGAACCCTTGTAATAAAGGTGTTTCTAAGAATGCTACTTGCTTGCCAAGTTAACAGTGTTTCCTGGGTGAATGGAAGTGGCACCATTTCTGCAATGCATGTCAAGAAGGGTTTAAAACTATGTGAAATAAAGATATGTCTAAAAACAATGCTTGGTAGGTGACTTGAGGGCAACATTACATCAGTGATTCACATTGTGCCCATTCATTAAGGCATGGATGGAATTAAGAACAATTTTGGAAAGACTGTTCTAAGCACACTATTTGCTTTCCACATTGACAGAAGTCGTATCAGGAAGTGAATATTATAAAAAAAGAATATATATATTTATGTATATAAGTGAATCACTTCTATAGAGCAGAAATTAGAACAACACTGTAAACCAACTATACTTCAATTTTTTAAGTAAATAAATAAATAAAATAATTACAAATAAAAAAAGAAAACAAATGTTATACACATTCCACAATGTATGAAAAGAAGATTTTAGGGACACTGGTCATAAAGATGTTTCCGAGATCACTACTGCATATGCTGTACTTAAAACTGCACTGCCAGTGAAAAGACATTATACCCATTCTCAAAGGCAGCCCAGGAGTCGTTCTGATCACCAGTTAAAAAGATGTTTCTAAGAATCCTACTTGCATGCTGCCTTACAACACTGTTTTATCAGTGCATCAACTTAAAGAAAAATGCACAACATAAGAGTTGTGAATTTAAGGGAATTCCCTGGCAGTCCAGAGGTCAAAATGCTGCACTTCCACTGCAAGGGGTGCGAGTTTGATCCCTGGTCAGAGAAGTAAGATCCCACATGCTGTGCTGCCAAGAAAAAAGAGAGAGTTGTGAGTTTAAGTTTTATTCAGGGAACTGACTGAGGATGATAGCCCAGGAGACAGCCGCCCAGTAGTTCTGGGGAAACTGCTCTGAAGAGCTATGGAGGGAAGCTAGTTTATATGTGATTTTTGGCTATGGGACACTTAAGAGTCTAGCATGTGTGTGCATGTTAAGATGCTTCAGTTGTGTCCAGCTCTTTGCGACCCTATGGACTGTAGCCCACCAGGGTCTTCTGTCCATGGGATTTTCCAGGGAAGAATACTAGAGTGGGTTCCCATGCCCTCCTCTAGCGGATCTTCTCGACCCAGGGATCAAACACCCATCTCTTATGTCTCCTGCATTGGCAGGCAGGTTCTTTACCACTAGTGCCACCTGGAAAGCCCAGAATCTAGCATACATCTTGCTAAAAGATTACTGCTAGTCACAAAGAACAGACATCTCAAGTGAGTGATTTTACTGCTTTTCTATGTATGGAAAGATGCAAAAATCTGGGTTCCTTAGAATTCTTCCTGAGATATAACTATCTAAGAGAGCTGCTTGCCCAAAGCACAGAGAATCTTGTGATGGTCTCAATTTTCTCTTGGAGTGCACTGTCAGTCAGCAACTGCAGCCAGTTATAATTAATCCTAACAGAATTGAGTGGTGAGCGAAAACACTCTGTGATTTTACAAGTGAATGGAAGTGGCACCCATGTGCAATGCATTTAGAGAAATGTTTAAAGACACTTGTTACAAAGATGCTTCAGAGAACTACTTATTTGCTGCATTAAGAACAGTGTTATATCATTGACTAGAAGTTATAACCATCTGTAATTCATGTAGAGAAGTGTTTAAGAAAACTTGTAGTCTAGCTGTTTCTAAGAAGCTACTTACTGCTGCAATGAGAAAAGTGATAGTCATTTAATGAAAGTTATACTCATTCTGCAAAGAATGTACAGATCTGTTTAAGAACACACAATAAACATGTCTCCAGTGCTAGCTTCAGCAGCACATATACTAAAACTGGAACAATACAGAGAAGATTAGCATGGCCCCTGTGCAAGGATGATATGCAAATTCATGAAGCGTTCCATATTTTTAAAATTGATACAGCCACTATGCAAAACGGTATGGCAATTCCTTAAAAAAGTAGGAATAAAACCACCATATGATCCCACCCCAAGGCATATACCCTGAGAAAACCAAAATTGAAAAAGACACATGTATCCCATTGCTCATTGCAGCACTATTTACAATAGCTAGAACATAGCTACTGTGTGGTGCTGGAGCGAGCAGCCATGAGGAGATACCCTACATCCAAGGTCAGAAGCAGCGGCTGGGCTTTGCTGGAGTGAGCAGCTGTGAGGAGATATCCCGCGTCCAAAGTCAGGAGCGGTGGCTGCACTTTGCTGGAGCAACTGTGAGGAGATACCCCAAGACCAGGGTCACAGAAACCCCAGTAAGATGGTAGGCACTGGAGCAGCTGTGAGGAGATACCTGACACCCAAGGGCAAAAGCGAAGCCCCAGCAAGATGGTAGGAGGAGCAAACTTGTGTTTAAAATCAAACCCCTTTCCTATCAGACATTCAGAGGGCTAGACAAACCTTGTGTGCACCAGGACCCAGGGACCACACAGAGACTGAGACAGAACTGTGTTTGAGCATCTCCTGTGGAGGTATGGGTCAGCAGTGGCCTGATGCAGGGACAGGGGCTCTGGGTGCAGTAGACCTGGGTATGGCATTAGCCCTCTTGGAGAAGGTCACTATTAATCCCACCATAGAGCTACCAGAACTTACAAGACTGGGAAATAGACTCTTGGAGGGCACAAACAGAACCTTGTGCACCAGGACCCAGGAGAAAGGAGCAGGGAACACCACAACAGACTGACCCAGACTTGCCTGTGAGTGTCCAGGAGTCTCCAGCGGAGGTGTGGTGGCCTGCTGCAGGTTTGGGGGCACTGAGTGTAGCAGTACATGCATGGGATCTTTTGAAGGAGGTCACCATTATCTCCATCACCTCCACCATAGTTTGGCCCCAGATAAATAGCAGGGAGGGAATACAGCTCTATCCAGAAAATTGGATTAAAGATTTACTGAGCATAGCCCCGCCCATTAGAACAAGACCCAGTTTCCCCCTCAGTCAGTCTCTCCCATCAGGAAGCTTCCATAAGCCTCTTATCCTTCTCTATCAAAGGGCAGACAGACTGAAAACTACAATCACAGAAAACTAACCAGTCTAATCACATGGACCACAGCCTTGTCTAACTCAGTGAAACTATGAGCCATGCCGTGTAGGGCCACCCAAGATGGATGGACCATGCTGGAGAGTTCTGACAAAACGTGGTCCCACTGGAGAAGGGAATGGCAAACCACTTCAGTATTCCTGCCTTGAGAACCCCATGAACAGTATGAAAAGGCAAAAGGTGACCGATATGCTACTGGAGATCAGTGGAGAAATAACTCCAGAAAGAATGAAGAGATGGAGCCAAAGCAAAAACAACACTCAGTTGTGGATGTGACTGGTGATGGAAGCAAGGTCTGATTCTGTAAAGAACAATATTGCATAGGAACCTGGAATGTTAGGTCCGTGAATCAAGGCAAACTGGAAGTGGTCAAACAGGAGATCGCAAGAGTGAACACTGACATTTAGGAATCAGCAAACTAAAATGGACTGGAATGGGTGAATTTAACTCAGATGACCATTATATCTACTACTGTGGGCAAGAATCCCTTAGAAGAAATGGAGTAGCCATCATAGTCAACAAAGACTCTGAAATGCAGTACTTAGATGCAATCTCAAAAGCAACAGAATGATCTCTGTTTGTTTCCAAGACAAACCATTCAATATCACGGTAATCCAAGTCTATGCCCCGACCAGTAATGCTGAAGCAGCTGAAGTTGAATGGTTCTATGAAGACCTACAAGACCTTCTAGAACTAACACCCAAAAAAGATGTCCTTTCCATTATAGGGGACTGGAATGCAAAAGTAGGAAGTCAAGAGATATCTGGCTGCTGCTGCTGCTGCTAAGTCGCTTCAGTCGTGTCTGATTCTGTGCGACCCCATAGACAGCAGCCCACCAGGCTCCTCCGTTTTGGGATTCTCCAGGCAAGAATACTGGAGTGGGTTGCCATTTCCTTCTCCAATGCATGCATGCATGCATGCTAAGTCACTTCAGTCGAGTCCAACTCTGTGCGACCCCACAGATGGCAGTCCACCAGGCTCCTCTGTCCACAGGATCTCTAGACAAGAATACTGGAGTGGGTTGCCATTTCCTTCTCCAAGAGTAACAGACAAATTTGGCCTTGGAGTACATAATGAGGCAGGGCAAAGGCTAATAGAGTTTTGCCAAGAGAATGCAGTGCTCATAGCAAACACCCTCTTCCAACAATACAAGAAAAGACTCTATACATGGACATCACCAGATGGTCAATACCAAAATTAGATTGATTATATTCTTTCAGCCAAAGGTGGAGAAGCTCTATACAGTCAGCAAAAACAAGACAGCACTGTGGCTCAGATGATGAACTCCTTATTGCCAAATTCAGACTGAAATTGAAGAAAGTAGGGAAAACCAAAAGACCATTCAGGTATGACCTAAATCAAATCCCTTACAGTTATACAGTGGACGTGAGAAATAGACTTGAAGGACTAGATCTAATAGGCAGAGTGCCTGATGAACTATGGACAGAGGTTAGTGACATTGTACAGGAAACAGGGATCAAGACTATCTCCAGGAGGGACTAGAAGACCCTGGACGGCTAGTCAGAGGAGACCTCAGAGAAGCCCCTCTCTGTTGTCAGTCCAGGGCAACTGTGGGGCCAGGATGAGCCCAACAGGCATGCGCTGGCTTCCTAACAGCCGGGTGGTCAAGAGACTGGGGCCCTGATATAAGGGGAGGGGCTTCAGTTGCGGAGAGGCGAGAATCCAGGTCGTGCGCGGAGGGAAGGTGAGGTCGCTGAAGGAGGACCAAGGGGACCCTGAGAGCTCCAGGAACCAGCAGGTGGAGGCAGAGATCTGAAGCCTGTGTCCTGAGTTCAGAGAGCAGAGGTGGTCCAGGCAGTATCAGGAGTCAAGGCATTGTGCTCGTGGCCGGGATGAGTGAGCTCAGCAAATCCGAGGAACACCTTCAGGACCCAGGCGAGGCCCAGGGCCCTGTGCAGGGGCAGCACTTAGGGGCTGAGGTGGGGGAGGCCGCATCCCATTTGGCCTCATACCCCTCAGCATCCTCCTCTGCTCCTGTGGAGGCCTTGCCCCAAGAAATTCTGAATGAGATGGTGGGTAACCTGGTGAATTTCCTGCTCCTCAAGTATCGAGCCAAGAAGCTGACCTCCCAGGCAGAAATGCTGAATAAGGTCTTCAGGGATAACCAGGAGCACTTCCCAGTGGTCTTCAGTCAAGCCTCGGAGTTCCTGCAGGTGGTCTTTGGCGTGGAGGTGAAGGAGGTGTACCCAACCGAGCACATCTATGTCTTGATTCCCATCCTGGGCCTCACCTGTGATGTGATGCTGAGCAATGGGCAGGGCCTGCCCAAGGCCGGCCTCCTGGTGCTGGTCCTCAGCCTGATCATGCAGAATGGAGACCGGCCCCTGAGGAGGTGGTCTGGGGAGCACTCAGCAGGATGCGGGTGTGTGCTGGGAGAGAGCACGCCGTCTTTGGGGATCCCAGGGAGCTGCTGACCCAAGTGTGGGTGCGGGAGGGATACCTGGAGTACCGGCAGGTGCCTGGGAGTGACCCTGCTCGCTACGAGTTCCTGTGGGGTCCCCGGGCCTATGTGGAGACCAGCAAGTGGCAAGTCATGGCATTTGTACTCAGGGTCAGACAAGGGCTTTGAGGGCCCTCCCACTCCTGTCTGCAGAGGCTGTGAGAGGGGAGGAATAGGGGGCCTGAGCCAGAGCAGCAGCCAGGCTGAGCCTTCTCTCTGTCAGCCTTCTCAGAAGTGAGGGCCCGGGCCATTTGGGGGAACCGGTGTGTAGCATCTTTTGGTTCCTGTTCTCTATGATGACATGGGGATTAATTTCTGTTTTCTTTAGAAATTTGTCAAAGTTTGGTTTCAGAGAAGGTTAAAGAAACTTCAGTATCTTAGCTTTTTGAATGATATTGATCCCATTGTGTTTGTGGTTACCCAGTTAACAAACAAGAGTTTTGCTGTTTTTTAAAAGAGATTGGGAAGTCTTCTGTTTTGTTTTGTGTTCCTGAACAGAATACAGTGGAATAGGAATTAGAACTGCTTTGAAAATGTGAACTTAACGTAACAATAGTATTGAATGGAGAAGAATTAAATAATAAAAATCATTGTAGTGAAAAAAAAAAAAGACTATCTCCAAGAAAAAGAAATGCGAGGGAGGGGCGGCCACGCGCTTAGGGGGAGGACTGAGACTGAACGCCCGGGGCAGACTGAGGGTCCTAACCGAGGGTGCTAACCGGAGATAGACCGCTGGGTAGCCTTCCCAGGGAAGACCGCCGCCAGGCTCGCTCATAGCCTTCCCGAGGAAGACCCCTGCCAGGCTCGCGAACAGAACAAAGGGGAGCGGGGACTCGGACCGCGGCGCGAGACAGCCGGGTGGAACAGGGAGGCTGCGGGCTACGGAGAGAGCCCCTGTGAGGCTTCTGCCCCCAAACCGCAGGCAGAATTGGGTGCTAGCCAAGACCTCTGGGGACTCTGGACAGTCGCCACCAGAATTCGGCGCTTCTCATATCTGAGAAAACGCCCCCAGCCGCACATTGAAAAAACCGAGCAGCTGGGCCGGGGGAGGGGAGAAGCCGCAGCCCCCAACTGCGTCACCAGAGTGCGCCGCCAGAGTCTGCCGCTGCACATCTGAGAAGACACGCCCAGCTGCAAGCAGAAAGAGCTGAGCGGCTGGGCCGGGGAGAGAAGCCACAGCCTCCAATTGCGTCATCAGAGTGCGCCGCCAGCCGAGAGCCTGAGCAGAGGGGGCGGGAAAAGCGCAGGCACCGCGAGCGGGGCAAACCCCAGAGCGCTGAATAGACACTGAAGGGGCCAGCAGAGGTCGCCAAATCAAGCAGGACAGACCGCTTAAGATTCCAACCGGGAAACTCTGACAAAACACTCATCCAACCCCTCCCATAGTGAGGAAACCCCACAATAAAGGGACAACACACCAAGATAAACAAGATGAAAAGGCAGAGAAATACCCAACAAGTAAAGGACCAGGATAAATATCCCCTAGACCAAACAAAAGACGAAGAGATAGCTTGTCTACCTGACAAAGAATTCCGAATAATGATAGTGAAAATGATCCAAAACCTGGAAAATAAGTTGGAGTTGCAACTCAATAACCTGCAGGCAAGGATTGAGAAGATGCAGGTAAGCTTTAACAAGGACTTAAAAGAAATGAAAAAGAGTCAAAATACAATAAATAATGCAATAAATGAGATCAAAAACACCCTGGAGGGAACCAACAGTAGAATAACAGAAATAGAAGACAGGATAAGTGAAATAGAAGATAGAATTGCAGAAATAAATGAAACAGAAAGGAAAAATGAAAAAAGAATTAAAAGAAATGAGGACAATCTCAGAGACCTCTGGGATAGTATTAAACGCACCAATATTCGAATCATAGGAATCCCAGAAGAAGAAGACAAAAAGAAAGACCATCAAAAAATTCTTGAAGAAATTATGGTGGAAAATTTCCCTAAATTGGGAAAGCAAATAACATCTCAGGTCCAAGAAACACAGAGGGTCCCAAATAGAATCAACCTCAAGCGGAGCACCCCAAGACACATATTAATCAAATTAACAAATATCAAATACAAAGACCAAATATTAAAAGCAGTGAGGGAGAAGCAAAAAATAACCCACAAGGGGAATCTCATAAAGATAACAGCTGATCTCTCAATAGAAACGCTTCAGGCCAGAAGGGAATGGCAGAGCATTCTTAAAGTCATGGAAGAAAACAAGCTACAACCCCGATTACTGTACCCAGCAAGGATCTCATTCAAATTTGAAGGAGAATTCAAAATTTTTTCAGATAAGCAGAAATTGAGAGAATTTAGCAATACCAAACCAGCCCTCCAACGAATGCTAAAGGATCTTTCCTAGATAGGAAACACGGATGGGATAGATAATCTGGAATCCAAAACAATAAAACAGAAGAAATGGCAACAGGATCATATTTATCAATAATTACCTTAAATGTAAATGGGCTGAATGCCCCTACCAAAAGACAAAGACTGGCCGATTGGATACAGAATCAAGACCCCTATATATGTTGCCTAGAAGAGACCCACCTCAAATCTAAGGACATATATGGACTGAAAGTTAAAGGCTGGAAAAAGATATTCCATGCAAATAAAGACCAAAAGAAAGCAGGAGTGGCAATACTCATATCTGATAAAGTAGACTTTAAAATAAAGGCGGTGAAAAGAGATAAAGATGGACATTACATAATGATCAAAGGATCAATCCAAGAAGAAATAACAATTATAAATATTTATGCACCCAACATAGGAGCACCACAATATGTAAGGCAAATGCTAACAAGTATGAAAGGGGAAATCAACAACAACACAATAATAGTGGGAGACTTTAATACACCACTCACACCAATGGATAAATCAACTAAACAGAAAAGTAACAAGGAAATTCAAACTTTAAATGATACAATAGACCAACTAGACCTAATTGATATCTATAGGTCACTCCACCCCAAAACAAGGAATTTCACTTTTTTCTCAAGCGCACACGGGACCTTCTCCAGGATAGATCACATCCTGGGTCATAAATCTAGCCTTGGTAAATTCAAAAACATTGAAATCATCCCAAGCATCTTTTCTGATCACAATGCAGTGAGATTAGATATCAATTACAGGAGAAAACCATTCAAAACCTCCAACATATGGAGGCTCAACAACACACTGCTGAATAACCAACAAATCACAGAAGAAATCAAAAATGAAATTCAGTTATGCATGGAAACGAATGAAAATGAAAACACAACAGCCCAAAACCTATGGGACACTGTGAAAGCAGTGCTAAGGGGAAGGTTCATAGCAATTCAAGCTCACCTTAGGAAACAAGAAAAAAATCAAATAAATAACCTTACTTTACACCTAAAGCAACTAGAAATGGAAGAAATGAAGAAGCCCAGGTCTAGTAGAAGGAAAGAAATCTTAAAGATCAGGGCAGAAATAAATGCAAAGGAAACAAAAGAGACCATAGCAAAAATCAATCAATCCAAAAGCTGGTTCTTTGAGAAGATAAATAAAATTGACAAACCATTAGCCAGACTCATCAAGAAACAAAGGGAGAAGAACCAAATCAACAGAATTAGAAAAGAAAACGGAGAGATCACAACAGAAAACACAGAAATACAAAGGATCATAAGAGACTATTATCAGTAGCTATATGCAAATAAATTGGACAACCTGGATGAAATGGACAGATTCCTAGAAAAGTACAACTTTCCAAGACTAAACCAGGAAGAGATAGATAATCTTAATAGACCCATCACTAGCACAGAAATTGAAACCGTAATCAGAAATCTTCCAAAAAACAAAAGCCCAGGACCAGATGGCTTCACAGCCGAATTCTACCAAAAATTTAGAGAAGAGCTAACACCTATTCTACTCAAACTCTTCCAGAAAATTGCAGAGGAAGGTAAACTTCCAAACTCATTCTATGAGGCCACCATCACCCTAATTCCAAAACCCGACAAAGATGCCACAAAAAAAGAAAACTACAGGCCAATATCACTGATGAACTTAGATGCAAAAATCCTTAACAAAATTCTAGCAAATAGAATCCAACAACACATTAAAAAAATCATACATCATGATCAAGTAGGCTTTATCCCAGGAATGCAAGGATTCTTCAATATTCGCAAATCAATCAATGTAATACACCACATTAACAAATTGAAAAATAAAAATCACATGATTATCTCAATAGATGCAGAGAAAGCCTTTGACAAAATTCAACATCCATTTATGATAAAAACCCTACAAAAAGCAGGAATAGAAGGAACATTCCTCAACATAATAAAAGCTCTATATGACAAACCCACAGCAAACATTATCCTCAATGGTGAAAAACTGAAAGCATTCCCCCTGAAGTCAGGAACAAGACAAGGGTGCCCACTCTCACCACTACTTTTCAACATAGTTTTGGAAGTCTTGGCCACAGCAATCAGAGCAGATAAAGAAATCAAAGGAATCCAGATTGGAAAAGAAGAAGTAAAACTCTCTCTGTTTGCAGATGACATGATCCTCTATATTGAAAACCCTAAAGACTCTACGAGAAAATTACTAGAGCTAATCAGTGAATATAGCAAAGTTTCAGGATACAAAATCAACACACAGAAATCCCTGGCATTTCTATACACTAACAATGAAAAAACAGAAAAAGAAATTATGGAAACAATTCCATTCACCATCGAATCAAAAAGAATAAAATACTTAGGAGTATTTCTACCTAAAGAAACAGAAGACTTGTATATAGAAAACTATAAAACACTGATGAAAGAAATCAAAGAGGACACAAACAGATGGAGAAATGTGCCGTGTTCGTGGATTGGAAGAATCAATATAGTGAAAATGAGTATACTACCCAAAGCAATCTATAGATTCAGTGCAATTCCTATCAAGCTACCAGAGGTCTTTTTCAAAGAATTAGAACAAATAATTTCACAATTTGTATGGAAATACAAAAAACCTCGTATAGCCAAAGCAATCTTGAGAAAGAAGAATGGAACTGGAGGAATCAACCTACCTGACTTTAAGCTATACTACAAATCCACAGTCATTAAGACAGTATGGTACTGGCACAAAGACAGAAATATAGATCAATGGAACAAAATAGATAGCCCAGAGATAAATCCACGCATGTATGGACACCTTATATTTGACAAAGGAGGCAAGAATATACAATGGAGAAAAGACAACCTCTTTAACAAGTGGTGCTGGGAAAACTGGACAGCCACTTGTAAAAGAATGAAACTAGAACACTTTCTAACACCATACACAAAGATAAATTCAAAATGGATCAAAGATCTAAGCATAAGAGCAGAAACTATAAAACTCCTAGAGGATAACATTGGGAAAACACTCTCTGACATCAACCAAAGCAGGATCCTACATGACCCACCTCCCAGAATATTGGAAATAAAAACACGAATAAACAAATGGGACCTAATTAAAATTAAAAGCTTCTGCACTGCAAAGGAAACTATAAGCAAGGTGAAAAGACAGCCTTCAGAATGGGAGAAAATAATAGCCAATGAAGCAACGGACAAACAATTAATCTCAAAAATATACAAGCAACTCCTGCAGCTCCATTCTAGGAAAATAAACAACCCAATCAAAAAGTGGGCCAAAGAATTGAACAGACGTTTCTCCAAAGAAGACATAAAAATGGCTAACAAACACATGAAAAGATGCTCAACATCATTCATTATCAGAGAAATGCAAATCAAAACCACAATGAGATATCACTTTACACCACTCAGAATGGCTGCAATCCAAAAATCCACAAGTAATAAATGCTGGAGAGGATGTGGAGAAAAGGGAACTCTCTTACACTGTTGGTGGGATTGCAAACTAGTACAGCCTCTATGGAAAACAGTGTGGAGGTTCCTTAAAAAACTGCAAATAGTCCTGCCATATGACCCAGCAATCCCACTGCTGGGCATATACACCGAGGAAACCAGAATTGAAAGAGACACGTGTACCCCAATGTTCATCGCTGCATTGTTTACAATAGCCAGGACATGGAACCAACCTAGATGCCCATCAACTGATGAATGGATAAGAAAGCTGTGGTATATATACACAATGGAATATTACTCAGCATTAAGGAAAAATTCATTTGAATCAGTTCTACTCAGAT
Source organism: Antilocapra americana (assembly GCA_007570785.1). Lineage (NCBI taxonomy): Eukaryota > Metazoa > Chordata > Mammalia > Artiodactyla > Antilocapridae > Antilocapra > Antilocapra americana. Next base: position 10,999,106 of record ML660772.1, read on the forward strand.
GGACGAAACTGGAGCCCATTATCCAGAGTGAAGTAAGCCAGAAGCAAAAACAACAATACAGTATATTAACGCATATATATGGAATTTAGGAAGACGGTAACGAGAACCCAGCATGCGAGACAGCAAAAGGAACACAGATGTATAGAATAGACTCAGGGCCTCTATGGATGAGGGAAAGGGTGGGATGATATGGGAGAATGGCATTGAAACATGTTAATTATCATATGTCTAAGCAATAGCCGACCCAGGATTGATGCTTGGGACTGGTGCAACGAGATTTCCCGGGGGGAGGGAGGAGGGAGGGGGGTTATGGAGGGGGAGCATATGTGAACCCATGGTGATATCATGTCATTGTTTGGCAAAACTAATAAAAAAAATGTTTAATATAAAAAAAAAGAAATGCAAAAAAGCAAAATGGCTGTCTGAAGAGGCCTTACAAATAGCTGTGAAAGAAGAGAAGCAAAAAACAAAGGAGAAAAGGAAAGACATACCCATCTGAATGCAGAGTTCCAAATTATAGCAAGGAGAGATAAGGAAGCCTTCCTCAGTTATCAGTGCAAAGAAATAGAGGAAAACAATACAATGGGAAAGACTAGAGATCTCTTCAAGAAAATTAGAGCTACCAAGGGAACATTTCATGCAAAGATGGGCTCAATAAAGGACAGAAATGGTATGGACCTAACAGAAGCAGAAGATTTTAAAAAGAGGTAGCAAGAATACACAGAAGAACTGTCAAAAAAGATGTTCACAACTCAGATAATCATGATGGTGTGATCACTCACCTAGAGCCAGACATCCTGAAATGTGAAGTCAAGTGGGCATTAGGAAGCATCACTACGAACAAAGCTAGTGGAGGTGATGGAATTCCAGTTGAGCTATTTCAAATCCTAAAAGATGATGCAGTGAAAGTGCTGCACTCAATATGCCAGCAAATTTGGAAAACACAGCAGTGGCCACAGGACTGGAAAAGGTAGGTTTTCATTCCAATCCCAAAGAAAGGCAATGCCAAAGAATGCTCAAACTACCACACAGTTGTACTCATCTCACACGCTAGTAAAGTAATGCTCAAAATTCTCCAAGCTAGGCTTCAACAATACATGAACCATGAAATTCCAGGTGTTCAAGCTGGTTTTAGAAAAGGCAGAGGAATCAGAGATTAAATTGCCAACATCTGTTGGATCATTGAAAAAGCAAGAGAATTCCAGAAAAACATAATTTCTGCTTTATCGACTATGCCAAAGCCTTTGACTGTGTGGATCACAAAAAAACTGTGGAAAATTCTGAAAGAAATGGGAATACCAGACTACCTGACCTGCCTCCTGAGAAATCTGTATGCAGGTCAGGAAGCGAGAGTTAGAACTGGACATGAAACAACAGACTGGTTCCAAATAAGAAAAGGAGTTAAGTCAAGGCTGTATATTGTCACCCTGCTTATTTAACTTAAATGCAGAGTATATCATGAGAAATCCTGGGCTGGAGGAAGCACAAGCTAGAATCAAGATTGCCAGGAGAAATATCAATAACCTCAGATATGCAGATGACACCACCCTTATAGCAGAAAGCAAAGAAGAACGAAAGAGCCTCTTGATGAAAGTGAAAGTAGAGAGTGAAAAAGTTGACTTAAAGCTCAATATTCAGAAAACTAAGACCATAGCATCCAGTCCTATCACTTCATGGCAAATAGATGGGGAAATAGTGGAAACAGTGGCTGACTTTATTTTTCCGGGCTCCAAAATCGCTGCAGTTGTTGATTGCAGCCATGAACTTAAAAGACGCTTACTCCTTGGAAGGAAAGTTATGGCCAACCTAGACAGCATATTAAAAACCAGAGACATTACTGTGCCAAAAAAGGTCCGTCTAGTCAAGGTTATGGTTTTTCTAGTAGTTATGTACGGATGTGAGAGTTGGATTGTGAAGAAAGCTGAGTGCCGAAGAATTGATGCTTCTGAACTGTGGTGTTGGAGAAGACTCTTGAGAGTCCCTTGGACTGCAAGGAGATCCAACCTGTCCATCCTAAAGGAAATCAGTCCTGAATATTCGTTGGAAGGACCGATGCTGAAGCTGAAACTCCAATACTTTGGCCACCTGATGTGAAGAACTGACTCATTTGAAAAGACCCGATGCTGGGAAAAATTGAAGGCAGGAAACAAGGACGACAGAGGATGAGATGGTTGTATGGCATCACCGACTCAATGGACATAAACTCCGGGAGTTGGTGATAGACAGGGAGGCCTGGCGTGCTGCAGTCCATGGGGTTAAAAAGAGTCAGATATGACTGAGTGACTGAATTGAGAACATGGAAGCAACCTAGATGTCCATCAACAGATGAATGATAAAGAAATTGTGGTACATATACACAATGGAATATTACTCAGCCATAAAAAAGAACGCATTTGAGTCAGTTCTGATGAGGTGGATGATCCTAGAACCTATTTAACAGAGTGAAGTCAGAAAGAGAAAGATAAATATCATATCTGAATTCATATCTGTGGAATCTAGAAAAATGTTACTGAAGAATTTATTTACAGGGCAGCAATGGAGAAACAGACATAGAGAATAGACTTATGGACACAGGGAGAGGAGAGGAGAGAATGAGATGTATGGAAAAAGTAACATGGAAACTTATATTACCATATGTAAAATAGACAGTCAACAGGAATTTGCTGTATGGCTCAGGAAACTCAAACAGGGGCTCTGTATCAACCTAGAGGGGTGGGATGGGCGGGAGATGGGAGGGAGGTTCAAAAGGGAGGGGATGTATGTATACCTATAACTGATTCATGCTGAGGTTTGACAGAAAACAAGAAAATTCTTTAAAACAATTATCCTTAAATAAAAAAATTTAAAAAAAAAAAACATGTTTCTAAGAATGCTACTTGCTTGCTGCCCTGAGAACAGTATTATATCATTTAATGGAAATTATGCTCATTTGAAAAGCATGTTAAAGTGTTCTAAAACACTTGTACAAAAGATGTTTCAAAGAACACTACTTGGTCTTTGCATTGACCAGTGAGTTTTATCAGTGGATGAGAGACATATATTCTGCAATGCATTGTCGATTAGTGTTTATGAACAGTTGTAATAAAGGTGTTTCAAAGAAAAGGCTCACAGACCGAGAACAGATTTGTAGTTCACCAGTAGGGAGGGGGATAGAGGGTGGATTGGAAGCTTGGGATTAGAAGATACAAAATATTGTATATAGGATGGATCCTGTGATGAACCATAATGGGGAATAATGTGAAGAAGAATGTATATATACAACTGAATCACTTTACTGTTCAGCAGAAATGAACACCTTATAAATCAACTACACTTCAATACAATTGTTAAAAAATAAAAAACAAACCAAACCAAAAATGTGTTTCTAGGAACACTACTTGCATGCCGCATTGAGAACATGGTTTTATCAGTGAAAGGGTAGCATCTATTCTGTAACCACACGTACAGAATTTTTAGGAACTCTTGAAACAGGGACTTCTAATAACACTACCTGCCTGTTAATGGAGAATAGTGTTACATCATTGATGGAAATGGTAGCCATTCTGCCAAGCATTTAGAGCATGTTGTTTAAGAATCCTTGTAATAAAAAATGTTTTCTAAGAGTGATACACAGAGGTCTCTAATCCCCAGGCCACAGACTGCTACTGGTCTGTGGCCTGTTAGGAACCAGGCCACACAGCAAGAGGTGAGCAGTAGGCAAACAAGTGAAGTTTCATTTGTATTGACAGCTGCTCCCTATTGCTCACGTTATCACCTGAACTCAGGAAAACAAGCTCAGGGATCCCATGGATTCTTCATATGGTGAGTTATATAATTATTTATTTATATATCACAATGTAATAATAACAGGGTTTCCCTTGTAGCTCAGACAAGAATCTGTAGCTCAGATAAAGAATCTGTCTTCATTGCAGGAGACCTGGGATCAATCCCTGGGTTGGGAAGATCCCCTGAAGAAGGGAATGGCAACTCACTCCTGTATTCTTGCCTGGAGAATTCCATGGACAGAGGAGCCTGGCGGGCTACAGTCCATGGGCTTACAAAGAGTCAGACATGACTAAACGAATCACACACACACAATAATAATAGAAATAAAGCGCATAGTAATGTAATGTGCTTGAATCATCCTAAAACCATCCCCCAGTGTCAGGGAACCTTTAACAGGAGGATTCCTGTGTGCTTTTTTCTATTTCTCATAAATCCTCTGTTCCTTATCAGTTCCTGGCAACAGGAACGAGTGGAATGGCTGCTCCCAGGACTGAGGTCATAGGATTAAACACATGCATGAATCTCCTTCAGTAAACATTCTTCTTAGGACAAAACTGTTTAGTCACGATCCTCTTTCTTGAGATATGGATTGTCTCCTGCCCTTATGACTATTGTTAATCCCTTGTTCCTGTGATAACGGTTGCTGTACATCTGGTTTTGTGATCTTTATCATTGTCGAAAGAAATTCCTTGTACAACAGCCTATATATGCTCACAGAAAGATCATTAAAGCACCCTTGCTTGACCAGAGGCTTGGGTCCCCGTGTCTTTCTTTCTCTCTCTCTCTCTCTCCCCCTCCCTCCGGCTAATTCTCTGGAGCATGGAAACCCACCAAGCTCACTTTCTTGCCTGGGCTTTCAAGACCAGCTCGAGAGGACACCCTGTGCCTTCGTGAGCAGTGTAATCCCTATTCTAGGGTTTTATTGGTTCTCTGCATAAACCAGGGAATATTAGCTTCTTTCTCTCTTTCACTTTCTTATTGTCGACTCCGGACCACCAGGTTCTGGTCCATTAAAGGACCCCAACACTCCAGCCACCTGGTCTATGGAAAAATTGTCATCCATGAAATCAGTCCCTGGTGACAAAAAGGTTAGGGGCTATTGCTTTAAGCTGTTCTGCGTGGCATTAGAGAAGTGTTTCAGTCAGTTCAGTCACTCAGTCATGTCTGACTCTTTGTGACCCCATGAACTGCAGCACACCAGGTCTCCCTGTCCATCACCAACTCCCAGAGTTTACTCAAACTCATGTCCATTGAGTCAGTGATGCCATCCAACCACCTCATCCTCTGTTGTCCCCTTCTCCTCCCACCTTCAATCTTTCCCAGCATCAGGGTCTTTTCAATGAGTCAGTTCTTTGCATCAGGTGGCCAAAGTATTGGAGTTTCAGCTTCAACATTAGTCCTTCCAATGAACATTTAGGACTGATTTCCTTTAGGATGGACTGATTGGATCTCCTTGACCTGAGAAGTGTTTAAGAATACTTAAAAATATTTCTAACCATTTGCTTGATTATATGTGAATAAAAGTGGCCCCTATTATGTAATGCATGTAGAGAAGTGTTTAAGGATATGTAATAAAGATGTTTATAAAAATTCTACCTGCTTGCTGTGCTGAGAACAGAGTTATCTCTGAATAGAAGTGGTATTCGTTCTTCAGTGAATGGAGAAAACTATTAAGATGACTAGGTATAATGCGAGAGAGCATGTGGAGAAAGGGAACCCTCCTACACTGTTGAGGGAATGTAAATTGGTGTAGTTACTATGGAGAACAGTATAGAGATTTCTTAAAAAACTAAAAATAGAGTTACCATACACTCCAGCAACCTGGGCATATATCCAGAAAAGATGAAAACTATAAGTAAAAAAAATACATGCACCCTTATGTTCACTGCAGCACTGCTTACAATAACCAAAACATGGAAGCAACCTAAACGTGTATCAACAGATGAATGGATAAAGAAACTGTGATATACACACAATGGACTATTCACGTTAACACAAATGGCAAAGATTTCCTTCTTTTTTAAAATTCACTTTGTAATGAATGTAGAGAAGTAATACCCTAGTTACAAAGATGTTTCCAGAGTAGTACTTACTTATTGCATCGGGAACAGTGTTATGTCTGTAATTAGACTTATACCTAGGGCTTCCCTGGTAGCTCAGCTGGTAAAGAATCTTGCCTGCAATGCAGGAGACCCGGGTTTGATTCCTAGGTCGGGATGATCCACTGGAGAAGGGATAGGCTACCCACTCCACCATTCTTGGGCTTCCCTGGTGGCTATTCTGTAATAACTGTACAGAAGTGTTTAAGAGCTCTAGTAATAAAGATATTCCTAAGAAGGAATTGCTTGCTGTGTTACTGCTTGCTTGCTATGTTAAGAAGTCTTATAGCAGCAAATAGAAGTTACACCTACTCTGCAATGCACGCACAGAAGTTTTTAAAGACACTCATAATGGGAATCAGGAGGGAGGTGGGCGGGGGGGGGGGTTCTGGAAGGGGAACACATGTATACCCATGGCGGATTCATGTCAATGTATGGCAAAACCAACACGATAATGTAAAGGAAAAAATAAATAAATTTAATTTTGAAAAAAGACACTCATAATGGATTGCAATTTTCATTTTAGAAATTTTATTCAAAACTTGTATCCCCCAATCTCTTTTATATGTTTTTTTTTTTTTTTTTTTTGCCACATTGCATGTGAAAATTCCCTAACCAGGGATTGAACCCTGCCACCTTGCAGAAGAAGCATGGAATCTTAACCGTTGGACCACGAGGGAAGGCTATCTCACATAATTTTTATTTTTTAAAAGAATTTATTTATTTTTGGCTGTGCTGGGTCTTCGTTGCAGCACTGGCTTTTCTCCAGTCGCAGAGGCCTCTCTTTGCGGTGGCTTCTCCTACTGCAGAGCTCAGGCTCTAGGGCGCTTGGGCTTCAGTAGCTGCAGCATGTGGGCTCATGAATTGTGGCTCCCAGCCTCTAGAGCACGGGCTCAGTAGTTTTGGTGCATGGGCTTAGCTGCTCTGTGGCATGGGGGATATTCCCAGGGACTGAACCCAAGTCTCCTGTATTGGCAGGCGGATTATTTACCACAGACCCACCAGGGAAGCCCCTATCTTACATCATTTTTATTACTTCTTTAATTCATTAATCTAAAAAAAGTTTTCTGTTTTTTAGAAAAAGGGCTGGAAAAAATGGAAACTGGAAAAAAAATATGAACAACTCTTGAGTTGTCTCTTACGTTCGAGCTTTTGGAGAGTTATTGGTTAAGAATGTGAAAATGTGGCTTCCTACATCTGCCATCTGTCTGTGATTATTGCTTTGGCAGGCCGTCAACACTCCAGGCAAGCCTGGGTTTACAAGCTATGCTCTAGGAGTAAGTTGTTTTTAAAGGAAAACTATAATTATATTAATTTATAATATAGGAAACTATTTAACAAAAATATGATTTGAGACCTACAAAAAGGCTTATTTTTCCATGTATACCGATGACAGAAATATCAGCCAAATTAAAGAAAATGGCAGTCATTGTTATTTATTCCTCATTACCTAGGTGCATACAGTAGAAAAGAGAAGACAATGAATTCATGTGAGAGAGGACTGAAGTGGGGAAGTGAAGCTCAAGTAGAAATTACCTACTAAACAGGTCTTTTTCTAACCCTGAAATTCTATGGTTCTGTGGAAGGGAATGATGGAACATAAATCATAAATGTCTATTCTGGTCTTCTGCCCAATTTTAAACTGTATTACTAATTTTTATTTTTGCAATTGAGTTCTACAAGTTCTTTATATATTTTGGTTTACTAATCCCTTATCAGATATATCTTCTGCAAATATTTTTCCCCATTGAGTAAGTGGTCCCCACTTTGTTTATGGTTTCTTTTGCTGTTCAGTTCAGTTGCACAGTTGTGTCTGACTCTTTGCGACCCCATGGACTGCAGCATGCCAGGCCTCCCTGTCCATCACCAACTCCTAGAGTTTACTCAAACTAATGTTCATTGAGTTGGTGATACCATCCAACCACCTCACCTTCTGTTGTCCCCTTCTCCTCCTGCCTTCAATCTTTCCCAGCATCAGGGTCTTTTCAAATGAGTCAGCTCTTCGCATCAGGTGGCCAAAATATTGGAGTTTCAGCTTCAACATCAGTCCTTCCAATGAACATTCAGGATGGATTTCCTTTAGGATGGACAGGTTGGATCTCCTTGTAGTCCAAGACACTCTCAAGAGTCTTCAACTTTTTCGTTTGATGTAGTCTCACTTTTTGATTTTTCTTTTTTTTTTTTTATTAGTTTTGCCATACAATGACATGATATCACCATGGGTTTACATATGCTCCCCCTCCAGAACCCCCCTCCCTCCTTCCTCCCTTTGATTTTTCTTATGCTTTAGATGTGATTTCCTAAATACCATTACCAAAATCCATGTCTGGAATTTTGTTGTTTTTAAACTTTTTATTTTATATTGGTATAGCTAATTAACAATGTTGTGATAGTTTCAGGTGGACAACAAAGGGACTCAGCCATATATAGTAAGGAGTTTTTCCCCCCTCTGTTTTCTTCTAGGAGTTTCATGGGCTTCAGGACTCACATTTAAGTCTTTTATCCTTTCGAGTTAATTTTTTTGTGAATGGTGTAAGTTAGAAGTTGTTTCACTCTTTAACATGTGAATATTTCCAACATCAAGACTCTCTTTTCTCCACTGAGTATTCTTGACCCCCTTGTCAATTATTAGTTTACTCTATATGCTTAGGTTTATTTCTGATCTCTCAATTATGTTCCATTGGCCTATTTTTTTAATGCCAATACCATACTGTTTTGATGACTAAAGCTTCATAGTATAGCTTAAAATCAAGAAGTGTAATGCCTCTGCTTTGTTCTTTCTCAGGATTCATTTGGCTAATTGGGTCTTTTTGGTTTCATATAAATTTTAGGACAGTTTTTCTATTTCTGTAAAAAAAAAGTCATTGGACTCTTAATAGAGATTGCATGTATATAAAAAAAGAGATTGCATGTATAGATGGCTTTTAATAGTTGACATTTAAATAATATTAATTATTCTAGAGATTTCCCTGGTGGTCCAGTAGTTAAGAATCTGCCATCCAGTGCAAGGGACATGGGTTCCATCCCTGTTGGGGAATTAAGATCCCATATGCACAAGGGCAGCTAAGCCCACATGCACTACAACCACTGAGCCCACACATTCTAAAGCCTGTGTGCCACAACTACTAGGCCTGTGCACCACAGCTCCTGAAGCTGCTCACTCTAGAGCCCATGTGTACTCTGCAATCAGAGAAGCCAGCATGCTGCGACTAGAGAGACGCCCCCATGTACTGAAAGGAAGAACCAGCACAACCAAAATAAAAATAATTTTTAAAAAAAGACTTCAGAGATGAGAAATTCTTTTTTTTTTTACTTCTAGATTAGTTTAATATAAAAGGATCTAACTCAGGAATAGCCAGATGAAAGAGACACACAGGGTAAAGGTACAGGGAAAGGTTGAGGAGTTTCGCTAAATCTCCATGTGTTCCTCAACCCAGAAGCTCTCCGAACCCTGGCCTTCTGGGTTTTTATGGAGGCTTTATTACCTAGATATGATTGTTTAAGTCACTAGTCATTGGCTATTTTATTTTATTTTTAATTGGAGTATAACCACTCATCTGAATGCAATTTACAAGTAGTACTGAAAGAAACATGGCATCCAGTCCCATTACTTTACGGCAAATAGATGGGGAAACAGCAACAGGCTTCATTTTTTTGGACTCCAAAATCATTGCAGACGGTGACTGCAGCCATGAAATTAAAAGACACTTGCTCCTTAGAAGAAAAGCTATGACAAATCTAGACAATATATTAAAAAGCAGAGACATCACTTTTCTGACAAAGGTTAGTATTCCAGTAGTCATGTACAGATGTAAGAGTTGGACCATAAGGAAGGCTGAGCACCAAAGAATTGATGCTTTCCAACTGCAGTGCTGGAGAAGACTGTTGAGAGTCCCTTGGACAGTAAGGAAATCAAACTGGTCAATCCCAAAGCAAATCAACCCTGAATATTCATTGGAAGGACCGATGCTGAAGCTCCAATACTTTGGCCACCTGATGCAAAGCTCCATCTCATTGGAAAAGACTCTGATGCTGGGAAACATTGAAGGCAAGAGGAGAAAGGGACAACAGAGGATAAAATGGCTGGATGGCATCAACTCAATGGACATGAGTTTGAGCAAACTCTGGAAGACAGGAAAGGCCAGGGAAGCCTGGCATGCTGCAGTCTGTGGGGTTGCCAAGAGTTGGACATGACTTAGTGACTGGACAACAACTGTAAGAAACACATTTATTACAAGTATTTTTAAACACTTCACTCCTTGCATTAAATTTGTGTACAAGTCTTATTAAACACTTCAGTACCTGTGTTACAAAATGGGTACATGCATTCACTGAAAGAACACTGCTGAACACAGCTTGCAAATAGCTTGTAAGAACTCTCTTACTACAAATCATTACAGACAACAAATAATAAAAGAACAATAAGATAATACAATGCTATGAACAACCCTACATACATAAATTCAATAGCTTAGATAAAACAGACTGAGTTCTTCAAAGTCACAAACTACCAAAATTCACTCAAGATAAGTAGATAAACCTGAATAGTCTGTATCTATTAAAGAAACTGAATTCATAGGTTAAAACCTTTCAAAAAAGAACTTTCCAGGCCAGAAGTTTCCACTGGTGAACTCTATTAAACATTTAAAGAAAAAATAATAATTCTACACAATATATCTTCCAAAAAATAAAAGAGGAGGGAATCCGTCCCAAAAAGTTTATAAAGTCAACAATAATGATACCAAAACCAGACAAAGGCAGTACAAGAAAACTAGAGACCCATATCCATCATTAACACAAACACAAAAATCCTCAACAACATACTAGCAAGTTAAACCCAGGAGTATACAAAAAATAATGATACACCAAGACTAAATGGGATTTACCCCTGGAATGCAAAGCTGGTTCAATATTCCAAAAATCAACCAGTGCTAACCACTAAAGAAGAAAATAATCATGATCATATAACTTGATGCAGAAAAGTGAAGGTGAAAGTCGTTCAGTCGTGTCCGACTCTTTGTGACCCCATGGGCTTAGTCCATGGAATTCTCCAGGCCAGAATACTGGAGTGGGTATCCTTTCCCTTCTCCAGGGGATCTTCCCAACCCAGGGATCAAACCCAGGTCTCCTGCATCACAGGCAGATTCCTTACCAGCTAAGCCACAAGGGAAGCCCAAGAATACTGCAGTGGGTAGCCTATCCCTTCTCCAGCAGATCTTCCCGATCCAGGAATCAAACCAGGTCTCCTGCATCGCCGGCAGATTCTTTACCAACTGAGCTATGAGGGCATGATGAAGAAAAAGCATCTGGCAAAACCCTACACCCATTCATTATAAAAACTGTCAGAAAACTAATCATAAAAGTAAGTTTCCTTAATTTTATAAAAGGCACTTAGAAATCTCTGCATTTAACATTTTACTTAATAGTGAAACACTGAAACCAAAAGTTGGGAACAAAGCAAAGATGCCCACTCTCACTATGCCTAAGCAACACAGAACTGGAAATTCAAGTCAGTGCAATAGGCAAGAAAAAGAAAAAGGGCAACCAGATTCTGAAAGAAGAAATGAAATTGTTTCTGTTCACAGACAACAAGATTATTTATGTAGATAACAGAATGGAATCTACCAAAAATCTTTTAAAATTTAAAGTGAGTTTTGTAAAGTTTCAAGATGAACCTATGAAAGTCAACTGATTTCCATGTGTTAGCAATAAACAACTGGAAACTGAAACAAACAAAATTCTATAACAGCTTCAAGATAATGAAACATGTATAAATCCAGCAAAACAGGTACTGGTTTTATACATTGAAAAACTATTTTTCACTCATGAAAGAAATCAAAGAAGGCCAAAGAACTTTCCTCAAATTGTTCTATAGGTTCAAGACAATTCCAATTGAAATTCCAAAACAGTATTTTATAGACAAGTTGATTCTAAAATGTCTTTGGAAAGTCAAAGGAAATAAAATAGCCAAAACAACTTTAAAAAGAACAAAATGAGAGGACTCACACTACCTGATGTTAAGCATTACTCTAAAATTCAAGTTAATCGAGTTTAAATAGTATTTTTAAAGGAAAAGACACTAGAAATAAATGGAACAGATTAGAGTCCAGAAACTGCACCACATAGATAGCTAGCTGACTTTTTACAAAGGTTCAAAGGCGATTCAGTAGAGAAAGGACGGTGTTTTCAAACAATAGTGCTAGAAAATTTGGGCATCCATAAGCAAATAAATGAATTCAACCTAAACCTCCTACTTCAAACAAAAATTAACTAAAAATGAATTCTAGATATAAATGTAAACTATACAACTATAGAAGAAAACAGAAAATGTTTATAACTTGGAGTCACCTGAGGTCAGAGGCATGATTCAAAAGAGAAAAAAATGATTAAAAAAACTGGTAAACTAGACTTCCCCCAAAATTAATATATTGGCTTTGAAAAAATACACTGATAAGAGAATAACAAGATAACCTACACACTGGGAGAAAATATTTATCAATCACATAACAAAGGACTTATATATAAAATACATAAAGAATTTTCGAAATTCAACAATAAGAAAACTAACAATTCATTTTTTTAATGGGCAAAAAATTTGAATAGATACTGCACCAGAGAGAATATACAGATGTAAATAAGCTAGTGAAAAGATGGTTAACATCATAAAATATTTGAAGAATGCAAATTAAAGCCACAGTGAGTGGGACTTCCCTGGTGGTCCAGTGGTTAACAATCCAGCTTGCAATGCAGGGAACATGAATTTGATCCCTGGTCAGGGAACTAAGATCCCATACACCACAGGGCTACTAAGCCTGTTCACCGTAACTACTGAGCCCCTGCACCACAATGAAAGATCCTGCATGACTCAACAAAGGATCCTGTGTACTATAACTAAGACCTGACAGAGCCAAAAACCCATACCTGCTACTTACCTCCTAGGGCAGTTAAATACTCAAAATCCTAAGTGCTGGCAAGGATACAGACTATCTGGCATCTGGTACATGTTTAACTTATAAGTGTGTCTCTCCTCACTTGTGATGTAAGTGTAACCTGGAAGGGTTAATTTTGACTCCATACTGGATCTACTTTTGTGACTTAATCATTTTGCCGCTTTTGTTATTATATGCATACATAATGGCCTGCTTAGGGAGCCCTGCCTGGTCCCCCAGCCCACAGCCTGACACTTGGGCTGGGGTGACTTTATTTGGCTCACAGGGAGATAGTCTGACCCTGCCCACCTGTGAAGGACTGTGACACTCTTGAGTTCTTCATGTGGGAAATGGCGCCCCTCATCTGCTGCTTATGGGCATGGCTCAGAAATTCACATTTTGGAGGCCTGAATTGCAGATAGCTATGGCATCTCTGTTTATTGATATGACAGGAAATATTCCATTTCACCCTACCTGTGAAATGAATGTAAGGATGTGAAACTAACATATCCCCCTGCCTGAGGCTTGCCATTTTAGGAGGTATTTGCAGTAATTAAATGGTCTTTTTACTTTGTTTCCTCACCTCCCCCCATCTCTGATCCATAAAAGAATCTAGCATCCAGGCCCTGACAAGATGGTTATTTCCAGACCTTAGTCTGCCATCTCCTCATCAGCTGGCTCTCCAAATAAAGTTGTATTCTTTGCCTCAACACCGTCTCTATCAAATTTACTGGCCTATCGTAAGCAAGTAGTGTAAGCCTGGACTCGGTAACAAGCACATGGAAAACAATACAACACATTCTTACAAAGTTAAACATACACTTAACTGTATAACCTTGTAATCCTATGTCTCACCCAAGAGAGATGAAAAGCTCTGTTCACACAAAACCTCTATAGGAAGTATATTCATAATCACCCAAACCTGGAAACAACTCAAATGTTCAACAGGTAAATGGGTAAACTGTGGACTATCTATGGCATGGAACGTTGTCCAACAAGAAAGAGAAATAGCAGCAACCTAGATGAATCTCAAAGACACTCTGAGTGAGAGAGGCTAGCCTCAAAAGATTATATATAGTCAGGATCCATTTATATGGCCTTCTGGAGAAGGTAAAATTATAGGAACACAAGAAAAACAGATGAGCAGGGACACATATTGACCACAATGGGACAGAATAAGGGGATGTCTTGATTTTGGTTGAGGTGAAGGGGTCTAAACTTATGTGTTAAAATCTACACTGAAAGAGTCCATTTTCCTGCATGTTAATTTAAAAAATACATTATATGGGGTGATTGGCCAGGAAGTCCTCACTCAATAAACTTCTGAATTGGAAGCCTAATTCCAGGTGGATAGTACAGCAAGGGAAAAGACCCTGAGGCAAGCAGCATGCCTGGGGATTTGAGAAACAGAAGACACCACGTGGCCAGCATCCCCAGTGAGGATGAAACACCTCCTGGCCTTGTGGGTGTCTGGAACAGTTCAAATGGGAAAGCAATGAGTGTGGAATGCACCTGGCTCCTCACAGAGCAGTGGAACTTGAGAGAGGGGTAGTGCAGGAGATAAGGCCAGTGGGGGTGCAGGTGGACACAGAAATACCAGAGCCCCAGGGGCCACTGTAAGGACTTGGTTTTACTGAGAGGTGGGGAAATGTTGGAGGCCTTCGCTCTAGACATTAAAGACACCATGTGACCTGTTTTTAAGACTTCTGAGGACAGACCTTAAAGGAGCAGGAGTGGAAACAGAAGCCTGGGATCCTGGTTGGGAGATCTGAGCTTAACTCAGGTAGGAGGCAATGGCTCTGCATTGAAACTTCTCTTTCTCCCACTTCACTACCCCTGGGCCCTTTCTCCAGATGCCCTAGCACACCCTTTAGTGCCCCAGACCAAACACAGACTCCTAGCAGGCAAGAAACCTGCCTCCACTCCCCCAGTCAGAGACCTGGAGGCTAGAAGCTGAATCAGGCATTGTGCAAAAGCACTTGCCATCCAGGCTCTGCAAGAACCCCAGAAACAAAGCCCCAGTCAGGTCTCTACTCTATAGGGGAAAAGCCTGAGGCCTCTGGCCCAGGGTCACTCAGCTATGATGCCCTTCTTAAAACAATCAGTAAACAGAAACTTCAGTTAAATAGACCTGGGAGTCAGAAGGGGGAGCTCTCACACTCTACAACAGCAGATTGCTGTAGATTGCTGGGAAGATTCTTCTCAACCCTGCCAACAACTCAGCCAATTAAGAGCCCTGCAAAACTTCCTTTCTCCTTTCCTTGTCACATGGGGACTTGCCTGGAGCTCATTGTGGTTGCAGACCCTGAATTGCAATTCTCTGCTGATCTCAAATAAACCCAATTTTGCTGGAGAAGTAACTGGCAGTCTGTTTTAGGTCAACATTTTGGTGGCTTTTACAGGGATCTAAAGAACTCTGATGGGCTGGTAAGTAAAAGGGTGCCTTCCTGAGCCCATTGCTGCCGATTTTCTCATTGACCTTGGAATTTGAAGGTACTTCTTTCTCCTGTATCTGAACCTCCGCCCTCTTTGCTTGATGAAGCTCTTCAGGCTTTACCTGGGATCTGTTTCAAGGTTTTGTCCTTTCTGGTGAAGGCCTTGTTCTGCACTCGAGTACTCACTTGGAACTTCAGTCTGATTTTGAAGTCAGACTGTTCCAACTGGAACTGGCTAGGCTTCAGCCCATCCCTTTGAGCACAGAGGCTATTTCATTGGGACTGTGCCAGTTCAGCCTTCAGGCCATCCCTCTGGAACAGGTAGAGGTTGTTCTATTGGAACTCTGCTGAGAAGCCTTCAGCCTGGCTCCTCCAGGACGAACCTATTCCTTTAGAACTGGCTGGGCATTAGGTCTGCAGGCTGTTAGAGACAGCTGGACTGTTCAGGCAAACTGCTTAAGCCACCAGCTGCCTGAGCTGTTGAGGCTTTTAAAAAATTATTCTCTTACTCTAGAAAAAAACTTCTGAGAAATGGGGTTCCAGTTATCTAAATATTTTGAGGGCGTCCTTCTATAGGGACTCTGGCTGATTTTGTGCTTAAAAATTTTAACCCTTCCTCATGAGAATTTCTAGCTAGATGGCCCAACCTAAGGCAATCTAGAATATCATATGGCCATTATGGGGAACTTTAGAAATCTCCAAACTTACTTTTCTTAAAACCGAATGGGACTATCAGAGCCCTAACATTTCCAAAACTGGATGGAATGCCTATTTTGATTGGTATTTTGAGGCTTCCAAACATTATCAGCAGCCTAAAACTGACTAAAATTGATCTAAAATAAGACTGAGGCAAACAAATGATTAGAAGGATAGAATGGCTCTCCAAGCCTCAGGCTACGCCTCCAGGGCCATCCTGTCTCCCCTCCCTCAGCCCCTGGTACTCCGGCCCCACCTCCAGTGCCATCTTCCTGCTTCCCTCCTAGACTGCCTCCACATGTTCCTGACCCTCAGTTCCCCAGTACAAATTCTCCCACTGAATGTCCCCTTTTCTCTTAAACTCTTCCCGCTCCCTTTTCCTTTGAGCTTTTCAGAACCTGTCCCTATAAAATTAAGCCTCCTGAGGATCTAGAGGATAAACGCTGTATTTTATATATTGCCTGGACTAAAGCTGAACTGTGAGCCATAGTCAAAGATTTTTTCTCAAGTAACTGAAGAGCCTCAGAGATTTGCTGAGGAACTTAATCCAGTCCTTCAAACTCAGCAACTTGTTTTCTTTGACTGAATCAGCTAGTTCATAGCTTGTCGCAAAGGCTAGGCCCAGCACTGGATGAAAATTGCTACTTAGGAACATCCTAAAAAGCCTTTAGAATTACAACTGGGAGCCCACCCTCCTAACTTATATGATCAGGCTCAGGCAATCACTGAGTGGCTTCACGTGGCAATTCCTACAGCTTTTCCAAAGCCTGCTGATTGGAATAAAATGCAGGCTTATACACAATAACCTAATGAATCTGTTCATGACTATTCCAACTGACTTTAGATTGTTTTTAAAGAAAATTCTGGTCTTCCTGCAGATGTTAATCCTACCAAACAGCTTTTAACTCCATGTTTATTAGTGGGCTGAAGCAGGACCATTCCCTTTTAGCAAAAACGATCAAGATGGAAGGGGAAATGTTCATTCCAGATTTAATGAATCTGGCAAACCAGCTCTCTCACACTCTAGAGGAGTCACCTAAAATGGAGACAGTTAAAATCCTTTATCTTCAATTGGAACAAATGAAGCCTCCTAAATGAAACAAAAACCTTCCTAGTTTCTGCTATTATTGCAAAGACCCAGGACTTTGGGAAAGAGATTGGTACAAATTTAAGTGCTTCAGGCACCTACAGCCTTTTAACCAGCCTTTTCAACATCCTCCCAATTCTCAATGATTGGACTCCAAGGAACTCCAGAGGCTCTTCCCAATCCTTACTCTTAACTTGCTTAGAGAAACATTTCTCCAGATTGGGGTCAGTCTCTTCCAGTCCTGACACTGGAGCCACCCTCTCCTTGATCAGCCCCACGACTCTAAAGCAGCCCTTGCCTCAGAGTAAACAGTTCAAATAGCAGGCACCTCTAAGGCATCTACTCCATGTTGCTTTAGGCCCTTTGAGAAATACATTCTTTTCTCCTTAGTTCTTCCCTCCCTATCCATTTATTAGGGCAAGACATTTTAGAGACATATCAGGCCAGAATTTCTTTCTTCCTAAAGGGGGAAATGATTCCAGAATTTGGCAGTACTTATCAAAGTAATCAACAAGGTGAATTAAATGACTCTTCAATCTCTGCTCCATCTCTGATGATACTAGAGCTGATTCTGTAAGCACATATTATCTGTCCCTATTGAATCAGCTACCATCCTCCTCATGGGCAAAATCTCCAGCTGATACTGGCAAAATTCACAGATGGTCCCCACCAAGATTCAAACAAAGCTCTCAAAACCTCTTCCCGGAATCGACACCATATACATAAAGAAGCCATTCCAGGCCATAACAGAAGACACAAAACTCAAGGCCTCATTATCCCTTGTATTAGCTCCTATAACACTCCCATTTTACAGGTGAGGAAACCTGCAGGTAAGGGTAGAGGTCTGTCCAAACACCTAAGTATTAAACAACACTGTTAACCCTGGACATCCTGTTGCTTTTCTCATGTGTTACTAACAGCCATTCCTACAGAAGATAAATTCTTTACTGCAAATGATTCATGCAGTACATTTCTGTAACATTCCAACTGAAGCAACTAAATACCTTTCTGCCTTCACCGAAGAAGAAAAAGTATTCACCTGGACAGTGATACCTCACAGTTTTACTGAGTCTCCTGATTTCTCAAAAATCCTGAAGGCTGATCTGATGAGACAAAGTTTCCAAGAGGTTAAACTTTGATACAATATGTAAATGATTTGCTTCTCTTCTTTCTCAAACCTCTTTGCAGAAGTCATCATCCACCTCCAAAAGTGTTTAGCCTTAAAGGGACATGAGGTGGTGACGATAAACAGCAATCTGCCTCAAACTTAGGTTCATTATTTAGGGCATCTGATATCAGAACAAGGACTACGTTTAGATCCAGACAGACTTCCTGGTATCCTAAGTTTCTCTAAACCCAAAATGAAGCATGAACCATGAGGTTTTCTTGGGTAGGTTGATTATGGGCAAAATTGAGTTCCAAATTTCTCTTATGGTCAAACTTCTGTTATGTTTTACCAAAGCAAAACCACAACCCAATTTTAAGGGAAGAACCAAATGACATAGCTTTTAAGAACTTAAAGGAGAGTTTGATGAACCCACCTGCCTTTGGGCATCCCAATGATCAGATTCCCTTTTTGTATATGAAAAGGAAGGGACTGCCCTTGGGATACTCTCCCCAAAACATCAACCCACAGGCCACTATGGCCAGCAACTGAACTCTGTCACACAGAAATATCCCTCGTCCCTAAAGCCATCATGGCCATTGTTGTTGTTGTTAAGGCTGCTTAGAAAATCATTGTGGGACCTCCTTTCCATACCTCATGCAAGAGCCCTCATGAATTCTTTTCACACTCAACATTTCTCAGCCAGTCATCACACCTCCTATGGAGTCCTTTCATTAGGTGCTCTTCACATAACTCTTTTACACTGTAATAATCTGTACCCTGCTACTCTTCTGTTACTAATGAAGTACCTCACAATGGCTTAACCTTGACGGACCACCTCCTGACTCCTCATAATGATCTGTAGGAAATTCCATTGGGAAACACTGAATTTTCATGCTTACTGATGGTTCTTATTTAAAAGCAGACAATGGCAGATACTGTGCTGGGTATGTTATCTCAACTTCTGTTGATGTTGTTGAGGCAGCATCTTTACCAATGGCTACAGACAGAGGAGAGTGGCAGGCTACAGTCCATGGGGTCGCAAAGAGTCAGACACGATTGAGCGACTTCACTTTCACTTTGGCCCAACAGGCTGAACTTTGTGCTCTTACACAGGTTCATACTTCAGCCAAGGGCAAAACTGATAATATTTATATTGATAACAGATATGTTTTTAGAGTAGCTTATGATTTTGGAATGTTGTGGAAGCAATGTGGTTTCCCAAATTCCAGCAGAAATAAAATTTAAAATGGCCACAATGTTGAGGAATTATTGGATACAACACTTTTATTCATCCTTGAAATTATCAGTAAGATCCAGGCTATTCTAAACTTGACTCTCTGAAGGCTAAGGTAAATCACCTTGCTAAAATTTCTTTAAGGAATTCTGTCTTTAAAGGAACAGCAGCTAAACTTCTGTCTTGGCCCAAAGGAATATTCCCCTGAATGAGAACCTCAAAGCTCAAGAAGCCCAAAAACTGGCCTTGGAAAAGAGAAACAAGATTGGAAACTCAATGACAGTTGGTTTGATAAAAAGAGAAAGCTCTGGTTCAGACTAAATAATTACCCAGTCCTACCATAGACTGAAATTCCCACTCCTCACCACCGTACATGCATTAAACCACTGGTAAAGAATCTGCCTGCAATGCAGGAGACCTAGGTTCAATCCCTGGGTTGGGAAGATTCCCTGGAGAAGGAAAAGGCTACCCACTCCAGTATTCCGGCCTGGAGAATTCCATGGCCAGTATAGTCCATGGGGTCGCAAAGAACAACTTTCATTTTCTTTCACACTGACAAAATGATAGGCTTCATGGGTCAATATTGTTGGGGAAACATTAACAAAGCCCCAGAAAGTACCTACTTCACTGTCCCTTCTGTTTAAAGTATATCCAGGGAAGCCTGTTTGTACTGCTCCTGAAATTTTAGATTGCTGATGGATCATTTGAGTTCTGGCACATGGATTTCATGCAACTTCCTTCATGGATATAGGTATGTGTTAGTCATGGTCTGTATGTTGGCACACTGGGCTGAAGCTTCCCTTCTAGATAGGTTACTACCATCTTCTATGACTAAAGTACTTTTGGAAAAGATTTATCCCTACCTGGGGAACTTCTTGTAAATTTCATAATGATCAAGGAGCCCATTTCACTGTCCAGGTGCTTCAACAAGTCTGCGCAGTTTGGCCAGTTTTACAACACTTTTACTGCACTTACCACCCTCAATTTTCTGGTTTGGTCAAACACACAGCATTCAGTTCAGTTCAGTCGCTAAGTCGTGTCCAACTCTTTGCGACCCCATGAACTGCAGCATGCCAGGCCTCCCTGTCCATCACCAACTCCCGGAGTTTACCCAAACTCATGTCCATTGAGTCAGTGATGCCATCCAACCATCTCATTCTCTGTCGTCCCCTTCTCCTTATGCCCTCAAGCTTTCCCAGCATCAGGAGTCAGCTCTTCGCATAAGGTGGCCAAAGTATTGGAGTTTCAGCTTCAGCATCAGTCCTTCCGATAAACACCCAGGACTGATCTCCTTTAGGATGGACTGGGTGGATCTCCTTGCAGTCCAAGGGACTCTCAAGTGTCTTCTCCAACACCACAGTTCAAAAGCATCAATTCTTTGGTACTCAGCTTTCTTTATAGTCTAACTCTCACATCCATACATGACTACTGGAAAAACCACAGCCTTGACTAGAAAGACCTTTGTTGACAAAGTAATGCCTCTGCTTTTTAATATGCTGTCTAGGTTGGTCATAACTTTCCTTCCAAGGAGTAAGCGTCTTTTAATTTCATGGCTGCAATCACCATCTGCAGTGATCTTGGAGCCCCAAAAAATAAAGTCAGCCACTGTTTCCCCATCTATTTGCCATGAAGTGATAGGACTGGATGCCATGATCTTAGTTTTGTGAATGTTGAGCTTTAAGCCAACTTTTTCATTATCCTCTTTCACTTTCATCAAGAGGCTCTTTAGCTCTTCTTTGCTTGCTGCCATAAGGGTGGTGTCATCTGCATATCTGAGATTATTGATATTTCTCCCAGCAATCTTGATTCTAGCTTGTGCTTCCTCCAGCCCAGCGTTTTTCATGATGTACTCTGCATATAAATTAAATAAACAGGGTGACAATATACAGCCTTGACACACTCCTTTTCCTATTTGGAACCAGTCTGTTGTTCCATGTCCAATTCTAACTGTTGTTTCCTGACCTGCATACAGGTTTCTCAAGAGGCAGGTCAGATGGCCTGATATTCCCATCTATTTCAGAATTTTCCACAGTTTGTGGTGATCCACACAGTCAAAGGCTTTGCAACAGTCAATAAAGCAGAAGTAGATGCTTTTCTGGAACTTTCTCAATTTTTCAATGATCCAATGGATGGTGGCAATTTGATCTCTGGTTCCCCTGCCTTTCCTAAATCCAGCTTGAACATCTGGAAGTTCACAGTTCATGTACTGTTGAAGCCTGGCTTGGAGAATTTTGAGCATTAGTTTGCTAGTGTGTGAGATGAGTGCAATTGTGCAGTAGTTTGAACATTTTGGGGCATTGCCTTTCTTTGGGATTGGAATGAAAACCGACCTTTTCCAGTCCTGTGCCCACTGCTGCATTTTCAAATGTGCTGGCATATTGAGTGCAGCACTTTCACAGCATCATCTTTTAGGATTTGAAATAGCTCAACTGGAATTCCATCACCTCCACTAGCTTTGTTCAAAGTGATGCTTCCTAAGGCCCACTTGAGTTCACATTCCAAGATGTCTGGCTCTAGGTGAGTGATCACATCATTGTGATTATCTGGGTCGTGAAGATCTTTTTTGTACACTTCTTCTGTGTAGTCTTGCCACCTCTTCTTAAAATCTTCTGCTTCTGTTAGGTCCATACCATTTCTGTCATTTATTGTTCCCCATCTTTGCATGAAATGTTCCTTTGGTATCTCTTACTTTCCTTGAAGAGATCTCTAGTCTTTCCCATTCTATTGCTTTCCTCTATTTCTTTGCATTGATCACAGAGGATGTCTTTCTTATCTCTCCTTGCTATTCTTTGGAACTCTGAATTCAAATGGATATCTTTCCTTTTCTCC
Source organism: Antilocapra americana (assembly GCA_007570785.1). NCBI lineage: Eukaryota > Metazoa > Chordata > Mammalia > Artiodactyla > Antilocapridae > Antilocapra > Antilocapra americana. The sequence continues at coordinate 11,021,288 of ML660772.1, forward strand.
TTTGATGTTTTCTTCTCTTCTTTTCACAGCTATTTGTAAGGCCTCCTCAGACAACCATTTAGCCTTTCTGAATTTCTTTTTCTTGGGGATGGAGCTGGAGCAACTGTGAAGAGATACCCCCACAGCCAAGAGCAGAAAAGCCCCAGCAAGACAGTACGCACTGGAGCAGCAGCTGTGTGGTGCTGGAGCAAAGGAGAAGCCCCAACAATACAGCAGGAGGGGCAAAATCACATTTAGAATCAAACCCCATACCCACCAGAGATGCTCCGAGGGCTCAAACATACCTTGTGCACACCAGGACCCAGAGACCCCACAGAGACTGAGACAGAACTGTGTTTGAGTGTCTCCTGAGGAGGTAGGGGTCAGCAGTGGCCTGCTGCAGGGGCAGGGGCTCTGGGTGCAATAGACCTGATTATGGCATAAGCCTGCCTGGAGGAGGTCGCCATTAACCCCACCATAGAGCTGCCAGAATTTACACAGGACTGGGGAGACAGAACCTTGTGTACATCAGTACCCAGGAGAAAGGAGCAGACACCCCACAAGAGACTGAACCAGACCTGCCCGTGAGTGTTCAGGAGTCTCTGGCAGAGGTGTGGGTCAGCGGTGGCCTGCTGCAAGGTTGGGGACACTGAGTGTAGCAGTGTGTGCGTGGGACCTTTTGAAGGAGGTTGTCATTATCTATTACCTCCACCATATTTTGGCCTCAGGTCGAATAAACAGGGAGGGAACACAGCCCCACCCATCAAGAGAAAATTGGATTAAAGATTTACTGAGCATGGCCAGCATCAGAACAAGACCCAATTTCCCCCTCAGTCAGTCTCTCCCATCAGGAAGCTTCCATAAGCCTCTTATCCTTCTCCATCAGAGGGCAGACAGAAAAATAATGGAAAACTAACCAGTATAATCACATGGACCACAGCCTTGTCTAACTCAGTGAAACTATGAGCCATGCCGTGTAGGGCCACCCAAGACAGACAGGTCATGGTGGAGAGTTCTGACAAAATGTGGTCCAGTGGAGAAGGGAATGGCAAACCACTTCAGTATTCTTGCCTTGAGAACCCAATGAACAGTATGAAAAGGCAAAAAGGTAGGACACTGAAAGATGAACTCCCCAGGTCGGTAGGTGACCAATATGCTACTGGAGATCAGTGGAGAAATAATTCCAGAAAGAATGAAGAGACGGAACCAAAGCTAAACAACACCCAGCTGTGGATGTGACTGGTGATGGAAGTAAAGTCTGATGCTGTAAAGAGCAACACTGCATAGGAACCTGGAATGTTAGGTCCATGAATCAAAGCAAACTGGAAGTGGTCAAACAGGAGATGGCAAGAGTGAACACTGACATTATAGGAATCAGTAAACTAAAATAGACTGGAATGGGTGAATTTAACTCAGGTGACCATTATATTACTACTGTGGGCAAGAATCCCTTAGAAGAAACGGAGTAGCCACCATAGTCAACGAAAGAGTCCAAAATGCAGGACTTACATGCAATCTCAAAAGTAACAGAATGATTTCTGTTTGTTTCCAAGGCAAACCATTCAATATCACGGTACTCCAAGTCTATGCCCCAACCAGTAATGCTGAAGAAGCTGAAGCTGAATGATTCTGTGAAGACCTACAAGACCTTCTAGAACTAACACCCAAAAAGATGTCCTTTCCATTACAGGGGACTGGAATGCAAAAGTAGGAAGTCAAGAGATACCTGGAGTAACAGGCAAACTTGGCCTTGGAGTACAGAATGAAGCAGGGCAACAGCTATTAGAGAGAGAGAATGCATTGATCATAGCAAACACTCTCTTCTGGCAACACAAGAGAAGACTCTACACATGGACATCACCAGATGGTCAATCCCAAAATCAGACTGACTATATTCTTTGCAGCCGAAGATGGAGAAGCTCTATACAATCAGCAAAAACAAGACTGGGAGCTGGCTGTGGCTCAGATCATGAACTCCTTATTGCCAAATTCAGACTTAAATTGAAGAAAGTAGGGAAAACCACTAAACCATTCAGGTATAACCTAACAGCATAATTAAGATTCAATTGGCAAAACTTGTAGAGACCCTCCAAATACCTTTTTCAAAAGCATTGCTGTTGGTCTTTCTGAATCATACAGCCACTTCATTTTGAGCTCTCATATCCTTTGAGATAATCACAGGGTGGGAAGTTTACTTGACTCTTGCCTCTTTTGAGCCCCAACTCAAAAAAGAAGGGGGTACTCCCATACTACAAAGGCCTAATTGTTTCTTTTAAAAATAACCATGTTTTGGGACTTCCCTGGTGGTCCAGTAGTTAAGAATCCGCTTTCCAATGCAGGGGACACGATCCCCTAGTCGGGGAACTAAGATCCCACATATCATGGGTCAATTAAGCCCATGCACTGCAACTACTGAGCCTGTGCATTCTATAGCCTGAGTGCCACAACTGGAGAGAAGCCCACATGCCCCAACAAAAGATCTGCATGCCACAACTAAGACCCGAAGCAACCAAATAAATAAACATTTTCAGGAAAAAAACAAAACAAAAATCACGTTTTGAAATTTTTGAAAATTTTCAATTTTGAAAAACAATCTTTTTCACAGTGTACTCTTGGGAGAGAAAGACCTTGATCATCATATTTTGCAACCTGGAAACTTCATCTGTTGGAAAAGACACCAAGAGAAGGAGACTGCTATCAGTACTGCTAATCCCCTTGTGCTGCAAAACTCCATGGAATACAACTCTTATTTTCATATGATACATCTAAGGAAAGCACCAAACCCTGTCTGGACCTTCAAATCATCTGGTGACCTGAAAGTAGATTTCCCTGAATTGAAGCAGATGACATCTGCTGAGACAGCTTTCCAAAGATATCTAGACCAGGCCTGTTGGAAATTTGTCACCAAACCTTTGATGACATAATGCTACACGTGCTCTTTAATATCTAGGATCTTGGTAACATATGGACTTTTGATAAAAAGTGCCTAAGAGTTCTCCCTCCTACCCCTCGTTTCTTAAATATGACAATCTGTGCATTTTCTCCCTGATGTGGGACACTATACCCAGGAAAAGCCTTTCCTTGCATAGAAGGTCAATAATACCCTGAAACTAGAAAACCTGACTCAGATTAGTGATGCTTTCAGAAAAAGATCTTGATTGAAAGGGGGACATGTTAAAAAAAATAAACAGAAACCTCAAGGGTTGGGAGACCAGAAGGGTGAGCATTCATGCCCTGTAATGATAGCAAGAGCCCAACAGAAAGAGAGACCTCCACTTCTTTCCTGACAAGGACTCAGCCAACAAAAAGCCATGGACTCATGTTTACTATAGGCCTCCCAAATTCCTTTTTCCCCTCTATAAAAGTTTTCCTCTCCATTTTTCCTGGGGACTTGCACACAGCTTGCATGGTTACTGCTGATCCTGAATAAACCCATTTTTGTTGGAGAAATAACTGGAAGTCTATTTGCTAGGTCAACATCCCCCACCCTCACTGACACCCCAAAGCTGACCTCTGGACAGAACCAGGCATCATGCTCCTCAGTCACCCACACCAGCAGCACATTCAAAAAATACAGCTTCGTTTGTTCCACATGCTAATTTCATTACATCTTGAACTGGGTATAGGTGGGGGAGTGGTGGTTCACAGATAGGCCTCCCACATGGAAGGGGTAAGGACTTGGGACAACAGCACATCTTCTGCCTGGAAATAGTCAGGGCCCAAAAACACTAATAGAGTCCGGCTCAAATGACCCCCTCCATTTCCAGAGTAGAGGTGGGGTTGATAGGATCAGGCATTTCTCTGCTCTGGAGGAAGGTACTCAAGGTCTAGGAGTCTGAAGATGTCTTCCTCTGAGGCCACGTGGAATACTGTATTCTGCAACAGAATGCAGGCATTAGGGCCTGGGGGCCGTTCCCTCCACTGCAGCAGATTCCCTGAGAAAGGTACAGGGAGGAGGCTAGAAATGCTGGCAGAGCCCAGCCCTATGGTAGATGCCTCTTGAGGGCCTTGTGGGTTCCAGGCTGGAGGGACCTGGGGCTGATTCAGACTGTGGGCCAAAGAGAAGGCTCTTTTCTACCCCCAGGCCTCCCTGCTCTGGATCAACACACCTGCTCTGGATCAAACAGACCATGGCTGTTCAGACAGAGGCCCCTCTCCTTCCTGCTAAAGCGGCGCAGCTCCCGCTCAAAGTGCTGGGGAAAAAGTGACCACATCTCAGCAGGGCCACCAACCCCAGATCCCACGGCCAGCCCCAGCAGCACACTCCCTACCTTGGAGCCAGTCCAGCCAAGCAGGGCAAAGGGGAACTGGCTGATAGGGGCAACCACCAGGTCCACCCGCACAGCCTTCCAAGCGAAGCAGGGCTTCTGGGCACCACCTACAGCAGCCCCTGGAGGTTGTGGCAGGCGGAAAATGCAGAAACTCCTCTCAAAGGCATCCATGGTGTGACTCTGCTGGGTCAGGTCTCCCTGGTGGCTGTGCTGGTGCTGGTGGTACAGGAGGAGGCCCTGGAGGAGCACAGACATGGCTGGGCTCTGCTATGTGGGACTGGAATCCTAGCAGGACTGTCAGCAGGGGAAGCGGGAAGCCCCTCACCTGCTTCTTCAGGTAGCACATCACTCTGGGCAGCAGCCCTGCCTCCTGGCCCTCCTGGGGGTGGGTGATGAGGAAGTCCACGTCGTGGCCCTGCAACTTCCCCCTGAGGGGGCCAGTCTGACTCACAGCCTCCATGTTCTCCCAAAACCCCTCAGTGAGGGAAAGCCCACCTCAGTGGTCCCACCTCAGACGCCTTCCCTGAGGAGGGCCTGGAGCTGAGCCAGAGGGCGTGTCGAGGCCCCTTACCTCCGGAAGCCTCCGGCCAGCGTGACAGTGGCCCCAGGAAGGGCCTGCCTCACGGCTGCCTCCACCACTTGCTGCAGGGCTTCAGCGTCTGACCGCAGGATCAGGGCACTCAGGTCCTGGTGGTGCTGGAGTCCTGTGGACAGTACAGCTCTCCTCAGTGGCCCAACCCAGCCCTCTCTAGCTATCTACCACCACCCCTCCTCTCTCTTAAACATTAAACTTTTATTTTTAAATAACTGTAGATCCACATATAGTTGAAGGGAATAAGAGGGCCTCTGTGCCCTCAGTAACATCTTACAGAACTATTGTACATCACACCAGAATTCTGACATTGACACAATCAAGGTACAGATTATCCATTTCAACATCTCTGTTTTCCTATCCATAAAATGGGACTAGCAGGTATTAGATGTGAAGAGGATGACTCTGCCACTTAAGAACACCTCACCTGAACCCAAATCCATCTCCTCACCTGTCAAGAGAAATCACTGTACCTTCCACACACTGTTAGGAGGGGACTAAGTGTGGGAGGTAGGCCCTTGGCACAGTGCAAGCTCAGTAAGCACTGCTGGCCATTCCTTGGGGAGAGGTGAATAAGTGGAACCAACAGATGTCACTGCACAACGCTCCACTGGACACACGGCTCTCTGGTCTCACTTCCTGCTGACCAACCAGACAGCTCTCCCAAGACCCTCAGGTGGCTTCCCCTCCCCAAGCCCCCGGGAAGATGTTCAAAGAGGCAACATGAGCTGGGCTGTGGGGCTCCTTCAGAAGGGCCCGCAACCCAGGCCACAGGGAGAGATGGAGAATCCGCTCAACACCTGCTACATGCTGGTCCCACGCCAAAGAGCTCACAGAATCCCAGGCTTTAGAGAGAACATAACTGAGGCTCAGAGAAGTCAAAACTAAGGGCCACGGTCTCCTACCTAGTAAGCAGCAGAGATGGAACTCAAATCTAGGCCTAGCCAGCTCTCAAGTGCATGTTCTTTCCATCGCATAGTGCTACCTCCCGCTAGCAGGCTCCTCACTGAACCTCTCCCCACTGAGCATCAGCCAGCAGGCCAGGGCACCAAGCACCACACTGGTAAGTTTGTCCAGGGCCTGGGCTTCTCTGACATGCTCTCCCTTCCATGAAATCAGAAGTAAAGGGTTCATGCCTGGTTCAGGTCCAAGTCTAACCAGGAGGCCACTACTGTGACTGTTATCATTCACTGAGAAGGCCTTGCAGTGGGTCCTGGCTCCACTGGTTCAGGAAGCCACCACATACAGATGCCTGTTATCATACTCACCCTGTTCCCTGCCACACAGGCAGCCATGAGCACACGCCATGCATCAGAAGTAAGGGTTCTGTGGTGTGGGAGGCTTTCGGGCCCTGGTGCTTTGGGGAAGCCCAGAGCTCTGCCCTCTCTCAGAAAGCTCACCTGCTCTCTGCTGCTGGGTTAGTCTCTGGGACTCCTCTCGGAGGTCGTCCAGCGTCCGGAGCCCTTCTCGGTACCACTTGTCAGCAGTCCTCACCCCGACCCCAAAGATCTGAGTGAAGAGCTGTTTAGAGGATGAGTACAGTGTGGTCAGGAGCGAAGCTCTTACAGCAAGATGAGGATGGCGACAATGATGTATGCAAGGCATGTCCTGGGACAGCACCCATGTGGCACCGCACAAACAACCTCCCTCGTTCAGTCACCACGTGGTCTGGCAGGGGGCATCCCTACTCACATTTTCCATGTTTAAATAATCTGCTCAGGCCACACAGTGGGTGCACAGGCAGGACTCAAACCCTGAGCCTGGTCCTGACGCAAACATCACGAGGGATGTCAGGGAAGGATCAGGCCCTTCCCTGAAAAGGGGCTCTCCTCAGAACTTGCACAGTTCTAGCCCATGATTCCAACATCACCAAAGGAGTCATCCTAACAGTCTATCCACTCACGGGGAAAAGCATACTGCTCCCACCCAACAGTAGCTGGGACTTATTACTGTGGCTCTGTTTCTTAAAACAGCAAAAACGGGCGGTTAACAGCTAAGGGGTTGTTTTAGCAGGATCTGGAAGGAATAGTTGGGGGTTGGCTATGGCTCTTTTCCAGGAACACAGCAAATGCCACTGCCTGGCCATGGGTCAGCAGAGGTGTCCAGGCTAGTAGAAACTATGTTGCTGGAGGCAACCTCTCATAGGATGGCTGCCTGCCCTTGCACGGGTCTTCCACACACAGGGTGGGCCCTAGAAACTCACTGTTTCTTCCCTGCTATAGCTCGTTCGTCAGGGGTGGGCACCTGCCCTAGGCCAGCCACTTAAGAGTCCCTCCTCAGGAACTTTTGGAGCTGAAACAAAACAGCAACCTTGCAGCGGTACAGGCTACAGTACATGCCACGGGCGCCTTCATGGGGAGGCCACTGGCGTGCACTGGGAGGAAGAACGGCCAGGTGGCACTCATATCCCTGAGTCCTACTTCCTTGCAGACTGGGCTGTGTTGATCCCCTGAACCAACAGCATGAACTGGATCACTTTCACCAACAGACTCCTGAGAAGAAAGATGCTGAATAACCTAATCACGTTTGTAATAAACCTCTCATTGTTCACGTACTTCTCTCCTTCTGGACACCTTCTGGGATGCAGGGGTACCCAGGAAGAGACAGATGGCTCTGCCCCCTCTCGGCGCCTCTCTACCCATCAACTCCTGTGTTGCCCCCGCACCCCTGAGCCTCTCCACGCTTCATCCATGGCTCCTCTACCTCTCTGAAGCTCCCCACCTCACTGATCCTCACATTCTGGGTGACCTTCCATGGCACCTGACACATCCTGCCAGGGAAGCCCCAATTCCATGACCAGTCGCTGGTCTGACAACTTCCAGTCACAAAACTGGGGTGTCTGAGAAGCATAACTGAGCATCCATGAGACCAGAAGTAGGTGGGAACAGCGAGAAGGTGCGCTGTGGACACAGGAAGGATGACACCAACAAATGAGCATGTGAGATCACAAAAGTCAGAGACAGTGCAAGGATGAGCAGCCCCTCAGACTTAATCGTCCCTGTGGCACCCAGAGAAAGGTTCTGTTTTGTTCAGGGTGCTCTGTTTAAGATGCTAGGGCATGTAATATCCTGGAGAATATTCCATCAATAGTCAAATAAGAACAGATGCTGCTGAGTGTTCTAGAAAATTCCCTGTATACAAAACAACCTTCTCTTGCCCACCTGTTTGGCCGCCTCACGGATATCACGCATCCTCAGTAAGACCCTCTCTGACCCCAGGGTGGGACCTGCCACCCCCTCTTGCTGCCTGACATGGTGGTAACCTTGCTGTGGCTCTCGGGGAACACCGTGGAGCTGTGGACCCCTGCTGAGGGCTGCCCTGCATACCTTCATGGTCTGGTACCTCTCCGAGAGCTGGACTCTCTCCACCTCCTCACACACTCCGTGTTCTAGCAGCTCCTGTGGGAGGAGACATAGCCTTACTGGAAAGAAGAGGGCTGGGGGACCCAAGGCCTCGGCAGAACCCGTAACACCCAGAAGTGGGGTCTTTGTGGGGCCAGGATCCCAGGGGACTTGTAATGAAGAATGTACCCAGGGATCCTCCAAGCCCCTTGGGCGAGGAACAAGGGCCACCTCTCAGATAAACAACAAGCTCCGGGGTATGTCAACAACTGCTTTTTTAAAACAGAAGTGAATTCAATAAGACTTCTTCTAAAAGCAGGGGATGCAGGTTCAGTCAGGGAACTAAGATCTCACATGCCATGCAGCCAAAAAATAAAATAAATTAAAAAGAAACACAGAAGTGAATTCAGAAGTATTTTTCAAAAAAAAGAAAGTATTTTTTCTGTCATGATAAATTTGCTCAGTGGTAATGTACAAAAGGACAACTTCACATTTTAAAAAGAAGTGCTCATGCTCAGGGGTCCTCTCCCTCCATCTCTGACAGTCTGGGCCAATGCCCACGTTGCCAGCTACCAGCCTGCCAGACTCCTGGCAGCTCCCTTGGCTGAGACCTCTCAGTCAGCCTCAGGCAGGTGGTGCCGACCCAATTTACACATGAGCAATGTGGGTGAATAGGGTGGTTTGCCGCTGCCTGGGCACAATCAGTGGCCACAGTTGGGCTCTGAGCCACTCAGTCACCTGCTCTCACCAGGCTCCCAAGCCTCCTCGCCACCCCCCATTCACATTCACAGCTCTGCTCTTCTACTTGCAGTGAGCACAAACCTGGACAACCCTGCAGGAGTGTTCTCCGAAGTGGGGCAGGCCCTGCAGCTGGCTCAGGGCAGTGACCGGGCTGGGGAGGGCCTTGAGCACAGAGGCCGCTCTGCAGAAGGCGATCTGGCGGCCTTCACTGCCATCGAAGCCAGCGGCTTCTGCCAGCGTCTCCAGAGCCTCCTGCAGGGAAGGGTCCTTGGTGACAGGGAGGGATGGCGGGGTGTCTTACCCTAACCCTCCCTCCAAGGCTGGGACACAGGAGGCCTGGCTCTATCCCAGGGAGGCGGGGGGAGCCACAGCTCACCGAGAGGCTGGCATTGTGGTGCACGAGGGGTGTGGGACGCTGGCAGGCATAGGGCAGCATCCATGCTGGGCTTGGCATCTCCTTTTTGGGCACAGCCACCTAAGGATGGGCGATGCACAGGCTGCTTTGAGGCTACAGGGTTGGCAGAGGATCAAGCAGCCCTCCAGAGCCCTACCTCTCCTGGTAGGGGGGTCACCTAGGGCTCTCAGGACAGGAGCCGACTCTGAGAGGGCAGAAATGCTAGAGGCACAGGGCAGAGGCCAGAGCAGCAGTAGCAGTACAATGCTACCTCTCACACACAGGGCATGTGTTCTGTCTCTTCCTCTCAATCAAGTGGGCTTGGCGTGCCTATCACCCTCACATCACAGCTGGGGACTCTGAGGCCTTGTGGCTCATGGGCAGAGCCAGGATTTGAATGCCGGCAGCCCTGTTCCAAGCCCACACCTGAACCCCTCCATTGTGCTCACCCAGGAAGCACTGGGACCTTCCCCATAGCGCTCTGGATGGTGTCCTCACTGCCCACCTCAAGGGAAGGACACTGAGGTAGTGCTGCCATGTCACCTGTCCCAGCTGAGGTCTGGCCAGCACTGGAGCTTCCTCAGTGGCTCTACTCTAAGCCTCCACCGGGCTTACCTCCAGGCGGTGCCGGCATTCCACAGGGACAGGCTGCCCAGCTGCCATGCTCTCTGTGAACCAACTTATGTCTAAAAGCGCTGGGCGGGTGCAACCTGGGGGAAGAGCCGACATCTTGCGCTCCTGCCAGCAGACAGCCTCCTCCGCTGAGGTCCCCTCCATCACCACGTGTGTCACCTCCGGGCTGGGTGGAGGGAAGAGAATGTGGGGCCTGGAGCCCTTTCCCAGGCCTGCCATTCTTCCTGCTCCATTATACATCTCCAAGTTTTCACCAATACTATCCCCTCTGCCTGGTGAGCATCTGTTCACTCCAGATTTTCAGTCCCTCCTCCTGGCAGCCAAACATCTCCATCACTCTAGCATCTGCTGAGCTGTGGTTCTCTGCTCTAGCTAGGATCACAAGCCCAAACTTTTTTTGGGTTAATTTATCTGTCTTCTTCTCCCCCAAACCCAGAGAAAGGAGAGGCCAGGGGCCTGGGGTCCAGGAAGTAGGGTGGGGCTGGGGGGGTCCTACTTCCAAGTACCGGAAACAGACTACTTAGCTTTGAACTTCAGCTCTGCCCCACATTTGCTCTGTGCCCCTGGGCACATCATTTATCTCTGTACTTTTGACTTCCAACTCTGCAGAGATTAATATAGCTACTTCGTAGGCTCGTTGTAAAGATTAAACGAGCGAATAACAAGAAAAAGGGCTTAGATAGTGCCCAGTACACTCTAGGCTGCTGTCATCATCCTGAGTGGGTCTGCTACAACCCTGGGTACGGTTAACTAAGCTTCAGGGGGACTGGCCCCTGGTTCACTTTGCTCTCTCAACTTCAAAACGACGGGAACCCCCTTCCCTTACTCAGCATTGCTTCTGTGACTGTTTGGTTTGGTTTAATTCTACTCTTGGAAGTCTCACATAAATCACCTTCTCAGCTCTGAGAAGAGAGATCTGTTTAGCTAACAGGGCAAGATGAATTCACCTAACGAAGCGTTAGTAATCCAACATACACCCGCGTGACTTTTACAAAGCCTCCGGCATGTTCTCTCCTTGTCCTACAGAAACACTCCTGGCCATAACTGCTAACACCCGTTTACAAAAAAGTAAATTAACAAAAGCCATATGACCATGAAGTGCCAGGGTTAACTTGGAATCCAAAAACCTCAGGTGCCCGTCCGCCCCGGGGTCAGCTGCGTGGGAGTCTTTTCAGATCTCAATATCCTCAGCTGCAAGGTGACACCGTGTATACAAAGTGGCTGGTCAGCCGCCCCGTGCTCAGGCCATCAAGCCACGCAGCAGCGCCCCCGGCCGGCCCGGCGATACGGATATGAGCGTGCCACATTCCTCGGAGAGGCGAGGCCTTTGGCCGGCACCAGCCCCGTGCCCCTCGGAAAGAAAGCCCTGGAAAGGCGGCCCCGGGCGGGTGACCCCGCCTAGCGGCAGCTGCGCCACGACCGCGCACCTGTAGGCATTCAGGACGCGGAAACCCTTGGAGACCGCCAGGCGTGTGAGAAAAGCCTGGCGACTGCGGCCCATGTGTGGTTCGGCCAGGTAGATAGTGACCCCCGGGAAGCGCGCCGCGGAGGAGGGGGCGGCGCTGGGGGGCGCGACCCGCGCTCGCCGTCGTTTCGGTAGCATCAGGGCCCCGGCCACCCGCGGCGCCCAGCGGAACCCTGTCCAGAAGCCAGGAGGAGAGCGGGCGGATGGCGGGCGGAAGCCGGAAGCGACGGCGGGCGGAAGCCGACTGGAAAGGGAAGTGGCGCCCGGCTCCACCCAAAGAGGCAGGCCCCGCCCCCTGCAAATTAAGTCTCGGGGCGGTTCTCTCCCCCGGGCCGTTCGGAGCGAGGTGGAGGCCGGCTGTAGAGGCCCCGCCTCTGTGCAGATAGAACCGGGGCACACACCTTTTATTTAAATCACCGTCGTAGAAAGTCCCCCCCCATTCCTGGGACCACCCGGGAGGAGAGACGCGTGGGGCTGGGGGCTGAGAGGGAGGAGGTGGGAGGTAAGGGAGCCCCGCGGGTCAGGGGGCTTTGTCCTCGGAGGCTGGCGGTGACGTCGCGGTAGTGGTGTCTGCGGGTTGTCCTGGGCGCCAGGGTGGGAAAGGGGGTTAGTGGTCGGTCGGTGGCTGGCAGGCGTGGAATATCGACTGCACCCCTTTCTCTTCGCCTCCTCCGACTGGCCCTGGCCAGACGGATGGGCCGCGGAAACCTGGCGGCGAGGGGTCCTTGGGCCGCAGGCCCCGGCAGACGCGTTGGCTTGAAGCGTGCTGGGGGAGTGGTCGCCTCAAACCCCGGGAAAGATTTTTCAGTCTTTTTCGCTCGAACGGCGTGACGACGACTGGCCGGCCATTTGGAAAAATAAGAAGTTGGCTCCCTCCCTCACGCTCAACACCAAAATAAAACCCAGATGGATCAAACATTCAAATCTAAGAAAGAAACAACACAAAAATGGTGCTGGGGAGTCGATGAACGTTTTTTCAGCCCTAAGTATCACAACAAACCCGGAGACACTAAAGGAAAACAATGATAAGCTTGACATACATATTTTAAATTATTTAAAAATTAAAAGGCAAATCGGGGGAATACTGTGACACATTTTGAATTTAATTCCTGTAATTAAGAAATTGTTCACAGATAAGTAAGGAAAATACAATGAGCAAGAACACCAGTAGGCAATTTACAGAAGAAAGGCTTCTCGAAAACATACCAGGGACTTCCCCTGGTGGTCCAGTGATTAAGATTCTGCCTTTCCACTGAAGGGGGTGCGAGTTACATCCTTGGTGGGAGAACAAAGATTCTAAATCCCACAGCCAAACAATTTTTTTTCTCCTTTTAAAAACAAAAAAACACAAACCAGATTGCCTGATGGGTCCAATCACCACACAAGGGCAAATTTAAATGGATATTTTTACCTGTCACATTAACCAATGTTTACAAATTGATCACACATGAGGGAATTGCCAATTTGTGGGAGGGACTTTTGGGAAGCCAAGTTAGCAACCATACCCAACAAAATGAAAACAAATCTCACCGCACAGTTCCTTTTCCAAGACTGGTATTGCACTGAATCTCTAGATCAGGTTGGGAAAGCAGATGTGTTGACAACATTGAATGTCCTGTGTGTCTCTCTTACTTTCAGGCACTACATTTTGGAATCTCTTTGTTATACCATGTGATATCCTTCTTCTCCCTCCCCCATCCCCACACCCCACAGCCCTTCACTAGTCAGTGGGCACAGGGCTGAGGGAGGCAGGTGCCTGAGCCCAGGTCCCCTCTGCCCTCCTGGGCCCAGGACACACACTGAAGCTGTGAGGCCTGGGATGCAGCCCCTCTCTCATTTCCCATGCTCATTTCTCCTCCTGCCATGTGGAAAGGGGGGGCTCCCAGGTTCTTTGTAAGGGGTTACTTCCCCATCTGCGGGTGCTGCCTTTCCTCAGGGAGCAGTAGCCTATCCCCTGAAACTACTCCTGTTCCTTTTAATGGCCTCTGGCTCTATTTTGGGTACCTGAGTTCTCTCCTGGGGAGGCAGAGGCAACTTTTAATGACCCGTCATACCTGAATACTTAAAACACTGGGCAGCTTGCAAAAATGAGGAACACGGGGCTTTCTGAGGGCCCAGGAAGGCTTTGTGAGGGGTGATCCTTGGTACCCACCCAGTGGAGGCCTGGGCACCAATGGTTGCCCTTTTCCTCTTCTCCCCTTCCTGGACCACTAGGTCACTGTCCAACCGGCTGAGAAGTGGAGACCTCAGCCCTCTCTTTCCAGTAAACCTGGCTTGGGATTCCCAGATGTCTTAAGTCTTCAGCCTCCTGCTGCCCACACTAAGACTACCCCTCAGAAAAGTCAGAGGCTGCACAGGCCCTCTCAGCTGCCCTGAGGGTTGCAGTCTGCCCCCTGCTCTGCACTGTGGTATCTCATGCTGTGTTTTGGATTAGTTTTACCCAGATGTATGAGCTTGCATTTTTCCAAGATGAATCTCATTTAGCTATTTCCTGTTCCTACTTCCAGTTCAGAAAAGGCCCCTGGGGGTGATTTTTCAGGCCTTGTGACCTTCACAAAACCTCCCCACAGAGCACCTTCTTTGAACTTCACTTCAGTGCTGTTGGCGCCTATCCTAGGCCTGTTGGGGTCAGGACTCTGTCCTGGCTCTGAGGCCCAACCCGCCCCCTGCTGGTTCCCGTCCCCCTGCCGGCTACTTGCCAGCAGCATTCCAGAGGGCGTGCGGTCAGACTGCTGATGCTGCTGCTGGACCGGAGCTCCTGCGGGCTACTGGCCCAAAGCTCTGGCCTCAAGTGCTGGCCCTGTACTTTCCTGAGCTACTCACTGCATCTCTGTGGGTTTGGGCTACCTGGTCCACTCAGGCTGACAGAACAAAATACCACTGATGAGGCAGCTTAAACAAAAGAAACATTTCTCATTGTTCTAGAGGCCAGTAATCTAAGATCAAGGTGTGGCAAGGCAGGTTTCATTCTGAGGTCTTCTCTCTTGGTTTATAGGCAGCAGCAATCTCTTTGTGTGCTGGTGGAGAGAGAGAAAGAGAGATCTCTTCCTCTCCCTTAAGGTCACCAGTCATATCAAATTAGGACCGCACCCCATGACCTCATTTAACTTGATTACTCTTAAAAGCCCTTTCTCCAAATGCAGTCACTTTGAGGGTTAGGGCTTCAGTAGACAAATTGGAAGGAACACAATTCAGCCCACAGCTCCCGGTGTATTTGGTCCTGTGGCTGCTATAACAAATAAGCACAAACTGGATAGCTTAAGACAACAGAAGTGCATTCTCTACCAGTTCTGAACACCAGAATTCTAAGCCATGTTCCCTCTGAAAGCTCTAGGGCATCGGTCCCCTTTTGGCACCAGGGACCAGTTTCATGGAAGATAGTGTTTCCATAGACCAGCCCGCGGGGGCGGGTGGGGGGGAAGAGGCAGGGGAATGGTTTCTGGATGATTCAAGCATATTACATTTATTGTGCACTTTGTTTCTATTATTACTATTATTACATCAGCTCCACTTCAGAACATCAGGCATTAGGCTCTGGAAATTGGGGAACCCTGCTCTAGTTGACTATCCTTCCCACCTCTTGTGGCTTCTTGTGGCTCCCAGCATTCCTCAGCTTGGGGTTGCATCCCTCCAACCTCTGGCCCATCTCCAGTGGCTGTCTTCCCTCTATCCCTTCCCCTTTGCTTACATGTTTTAAGGTTTTTAAATTTTTTATTATATTTTAAAAAATGTTTGGCTGTGGGCAGTATCTAGAGTTGGAAGACTGGACCAAGGGGTGGAGAAGAATCCCTGACTCCCTCCCCCCATGGAGAATTGGCCTGAGAATGATGGAGAAGAGAGATCCTTAAAATGAAGGCTCTTCGAGTTCATTAGGGGCTTTCCAGATGGCGCTAGTGCTAAAGAACCCACCTGCCAATGTGGGAGAAGTAAGAGATGCAGGTTCAGTCCCTAGATTGGGAAGATCTTCTGGAGGAGGGCATGGCAATGCATTCCAGTATTCTTGCTTGGAGAATCCCATGGACTGAGGAGCCTGGCAGGCTATGGTCCATAGGATCGCAGAGTCGGACACAACTGAAGAAACCTTGAACACACACACTTTGAGTTCATTGGTCCAACCAACCCTAATTCAACATGATTAGCCATGGGAGGGGAAAGGCTAAGGGGTCTGGAAGAATTACAAGAAGAGGGATGTTTGCTGGGCATTTAGGAAGAAGAGCAAAGAGCTGAATGGCCAGGCAGAGTGAGCAGGGGCAGGACAGGAAGGGAGGCCCATCAGCAACTGACAGGACTGACTTCTGCGTAGAACTTGGAGCATAGGGGAATGTGATCCCACTCAGCTTTCACAAGACCACCCTGCCTCTGTTGCTGTCTGGAGATCAGACTGAGGGGCAAGGGAAGAGGCCAGGAGACCCCTCTGATCTAGGTGGGGTGGAGGTGGAGTGATGGGACCAGGCTGAAGCGTGTGAGTAGAACAGACCAACCTGGTCAGGTGGTCAGATCTGATGGTCAGAGACACAGAGGAGAGATTTGCTCCATGTCCTGAGATGGGACAGCCTGTGGGGAGCTCGGGAGTGGGGCTGCAGACCAGGTCCCCTGAAATTCAGTAGAAACAGAGGCTAGGATTCCAGTCTGACAGCTGCGGCCAGCACCCTGGGAGGGGTGAGGTCTATAGCTATACATTAGGGATTGCTGGGGGCCAGGAGGTCACCAGATATAGAAGACCTGCAAGCACTGAACCCCGGATTTCCCCAAATTAGAGGTTAGAGACTGTCTCCCAGGGCAGGGGATGGGGCCAGGGGAACTGGGTAAGGTGGTATCCAAATGGAAAGGCTTTCACAGCAGAAGGTATGAGCGATTCTATCAGATGCCTGGCAGGTCACCTGAGATGAGGACCGAGGAGTGACTGGATGCCTGGGGTTGACCCAGTTCTGGTGGCGATGGTAGGTTCGTCCTGCCCTCGTCTCCTCCAGATGCCCTTCATCATCCATCCTCTTCAGCGTGGTGTGTGGCTTCTATCACCAGTTATTTAAGTCACTTAATCAACCTAAGCCCCAGTCTGCTCATCTGTAAGCGGGAGTAATAAGGTACCCTTCTTCCCAGGGCTGATGTTCAGACCGAATGCAAACTGATAGATTTAAGAAACATTGGTCAATCACAGCACATGGGCCTCATTTGGATCCCAATTCTAAGTAAAGTGTAAAAACTAAAGCATAGGGGACTTCCCCTTTCAGGCGGGGGGTGCGGGTTCAATCCCTCATTGGGGAGGTAAGATTTCACATGCCTTGCAGCCAAAAAAAAAAAAACATAAAACAGAAGCAATATTGTAACACATTCAATACAGACTTTATAAATGATCCACATTTTAAAAAAACTTAAAAAAAAGTATGCTGCAATCAGAAAATATGTACCCTGCTTGATATTAACATTGTATATTAAAAGAAATGTGGTTGAGAGTTATCACATGTAGCATTGGCTATGTTAGAGTAGGAGAGAGAGAACAAGAGGCAGTCAGGAAGAGTTCTTTGTTTCATAACTACACAGTAAAATATTTCCTGGTGAAATCACATGATGTCCGGGATATGCTTCAAAATTAAGGTGGGGGGAAGGGGAGGACTCAGATGAAACAAGATGGGCCTGGAGTTGAGAATTTTGATGCTGGAAGTAGGTGGGAAATTCGGCACATCATCTCTCCACTTCTGCATATGTTTGAAATTTCACTAATAAAATGTTTTTTAAGCACATGTGCTTACACAGGATGAGATCAGTGCTCTGCCAGGAGCAGTTCTAAGCCCTTTACACGTGTCAGCTCATTCAGGCCCAGGACATTCCTGTCCGCAGACAACATCCATGTCCCCATCTTGCTGGGGAGAAGAGAGAGACACAGACAGATCAAGTGACTTGCCAGAGTTTGCACAGCTGGTGAACAATAGCACTGGGATGCTGTCTTGGGAAAACACTCCTGTGTTCTCCTTTACTCTCACATGATGCTTCTGACACCTGCTGTGGATTTTCCACACCCAGCAATTCTCCAGCACCAGTTGGGTGTCCTAAGTTTAACTCAATTCTGACACTGACCAGAGTGAGTGCAGAACTCCCCCTCCTCACCCCCACACACAATTCAGATGCCAGTGTCAGATCCAGATTGTCACTTTGATCTTGAGTGGCCCGGCCTGCAGGGACTTGAAGTGGGGGCTTTGGTTCCCAGCCAGAGATTGCAGTCAAGTCATGGCAGTGAGAGCACTGAATCCTAGCCACTAGACCTAGTGACAAGGCTCTGGCTTTTCAGCTTTGCGGAAAAGAACTGCCACAAAGACGAAAAGCAGTAAAACAAGTAGAGTGTTTGTTAGGAGAGAAAAGAATACAGTACGTCTGGATAGACACACGTGCGCACTGAGACATCCGCACCCTCATGGTGGTTTGAATCACTCTGGGGAGCATTTCTTCCAGGTTTCTTTTGCCTGGTTTCGATTTGCCTGGTTCTGTGGCCGTATTTGGTATATCTCAGGGTCCGCTCTTGTGTGTGTGCTCCTGCTTTAGCCAAGATGGAGTCTAGTGAAGAGGCTCATGGGTGATTGACATCACTTACGATAAGGTGCCATGCCCTCAATTTTTGACCTCCAAAAAGTCTTTCTGCACATGTGTATTCAGGGAGGTCTCCTTAACTTTGAGAAGGAGGAATATGTGGTCTTCTATCTCTAATCTGGGCAAGGCCCAGCCTTTTCCATCATCCTGCTTTTATGCAGTTTCTGTTATTATGGAGCTTCTGTCCACAGGGGAGAAGCTGTCCAGCCTGGGGCCCTTCTATCTCCTCCCTAAACCTGTGCTTCTGACTGATCGGCTATTAGTTGGAGTTCCCACCATCCCCTCCTCCAGTTTGGTAATTTGTTACAACGGCTCATAGGACTGGTCACTACTAAATTACCAGCTTATTACAAAGGATATTGAAGGATATGAACGAACAGCCAGATGAAGAAATAGATAGGTTGGGGTCCAGAAGTGTCCTGAGCACAGGAGATTCTGTCTCCATGGAGCTGGGGTGAGCCCCCCTCATATGAATGTGTTCACCAACCAGAAACTCTCTGAACCTCATCTAGGGATTTTTATATTGGGGTCTTCATCACATGCACATGAGCAATCAATAACTCAATCTCCAGCCCACTCCTCTACCCAGATGATAGGGGTCAGGGCCAAAAGTGCCAAGCTCCTAATCATAGCTTGGTTTCTCTGGTGACCAGCCCTGATCCTGAAGTCATCCAATAAGCCACTCAGAGTCACTGAATTAGAACAAAAAGATCCATCTTTCTGCCAGTAAATTCCAAGGGATTATGAGCTCTGTGTCAGAACTGGGTTCAAAGACGAAATATTAGAACAAAAAATGCTCCTAGTGTTCTTATCACTCAGGAAATTCCAAGGGATTTAGGAACTCTGCACCAGGAACCCAGGGCAGAAACCAATACATATTTTTTTCTATCATTTCACAGATGTGACCCAGGGAGCCTTAGCTCCATCACAGAACTCCTGGTCTTTGTGCTTCCAAAACTCCCAGATAAATCTACATCACAGACTTACTTGTTCTCTCTGGAGGATCAGATGGTTTGAAATTCAATAAAACATATCATAGTCAGTTTGTTATTTTGCCTACTTCTGTTTTCTAGTTTTTCTACAATGAGCACACACCACTTGCATGATAAAGAGATTTGTAATAAGAAGAGTTTTTCATAGACAGAAAGCCAGCAGCAGTGAGGCCAGATGCTCCCACTCACTAGGATGCAAGGGTTGCAGGGGAGTTACCCTGAGACTTCCCAGGCCTCACCCCTGTTTCTGATGGCCCACAGCTGGCAGGATTTCAGACCAGGCCACGAGGTCAGCAGGACTGCTGGGTGTCCAGCCCAGCACACACACTTGGGGCCCACTGCAGCCCTGCCCTGTGAGGGGCACAGACTAATTTTGGGGTGTGAAATCTCTAGGGGCAGGGTTAGGGTGATCTCTAAGGTTTGGTGAGAGTGCCAGGTGCAGGAACAGCTGCCTGGAACTGAGGAAGTGGAACAATGAGTGTGAACAACTTCTTCAAGAAGCTTGGTTATTAAGAGAAAGGTTGGGGTAGAGAGGGCAGCTATGAGTTCCAGCACTAAGAACTCTGGCATGATAGGGGCTTTGGGGACATTCTGGCTTTCATGCTAGCAGCAGGAGCTGTGGAGCTGGGGACAGGGCTGCTGAGGGTCCTCTTCCTTCTACAGAGCTTGTCACTACTTGTTTTTGTTGGCTGGGCTTCTGGCTCAGGTCTGCAGACAAACATGCAAGAATGTGACTACCTTACACACAAAAAGATTATAAAATGGCTAATACTATGATGTGTTTCTTATTCTTACACTTTCTTGGGATTTCAGCTTTTACATCTTCTTCTACCAGATACTACTTTAAAAAAAAAAAAAAAACACCTTTCTAGGATCTTGGTAATCTTATCAGACACAAAAGTGAAAATAATATCATCTGTAGCAAAGACTGTTAGTTATTTCTCAGTGTCTATTGTCTCATTCTTTTTTAGTAACAGAACTCCTGACATTTAGCTGGCACATGGTCATAAGAAAAAGACTACACGTCTTGGCTTCCCTTGAAGCTGGGTGTGGCCCATGACTGAGATCTGGCCAAGGCCAATGGAATGAACTTGGAGCTTTGTGTGAGCTTCTAGAAAAAGTTCTTAAAGGAAGAAACTGTGCTCTACTATTCCTTTCTGCTGGCTGGGATGATGCAATGATGGCTGGCTCTCAAGCAGCTGCTTTGTGCCATGACATGGAAGCCAGATGCAGAAAATGGAAGTGCAATAAAATGAAAAGAAAGGGACTCTGGACTGGTCTTCATCTTGAAGACAGGACTACATCAATTATCGAGGCCTATTTCGTGCTCACCCACTGCCATGCTCCTCACCAGTGCCAGTACCACCCTCTTTCCCTACTCAATTCTGACTAGTTCCAGGACTGTTGTCTGTCTCACAAGATCCTGTTAAGGTATTTATCCTATATTTAGCCATTTAACAGATATTTACTCAGGGCCTCTGCATGCCAGAGAGCTGTCATAGTAAATGTCACAGCCTTCAATCCCCTGGTCTTGTGACACTGGCAGTGCTGGTAGGGAGAACGGTAATAAACATCTGAGATAAGTGTTACCTACTGCTGAGTTACCAACCACCCAACTCAGCAGATTAAAACAATCACATTTATTAGCTCACCCGCCTGCCAGCTGTCTGGGCAACTCTTCCCATCTGAGCCCAGCTTGGCTGCTCTTGCTGGTCTCCCTCTTGTGTCCAGCCTGTGGCAGCCTGTCTTGCATGGCTTGCATGTCCTTCAGCAGGACAGCCTAGGTATGCTCACACAGTTCTGGAAGTTTGGACGAGAGGAGAGGGGATGCCACAAGCATTTTTTTCAAGCCTCTCCTTGGACTGAGTTTGTTCCTGCCTGACTGGCCAAAGTCATCACAGGGCCATGCCTGTAGTCAGAGTGGGAGGGTCCTACAAAGTTACAGGGCACAAGACAAAGGAAGGCTACTTAGCTGGAGCCATTAGCACCATCAGTATAGCCTAATGGGTCAGTGTGTCAGAAATAAAATATCTACGTGAGAAGCTGGATAAAGGTCCAAAGGTATGATGTCTGAGGAAAGGGCACTGCATGCAGAAAGAACAGCAATACATCCCCCACGGAAGGATGTGCTCATGGTGTTGGTGGGATTTCCTCCCATTAAATTAGAAATGTGTTTTATTGGTCTGGGGAGGAGGGCAAGGGAGTCTTTCTCAGGGGCTAAAGCAGCACCAAATCCCAGGAGTCTCTGTGGACAGGTTGGACATCTCAGGCTCCTCACCTCCAGAGCCACAGGCTCCTTGCACCTTGAGGTCACAGTGCACCTCAGGAAAGGAGAGTCTGTCCTCGATGCGGGGGAGGGTTGCAGATATTGGGTCACATGCTTGTTTATAAGGCTGGCATCCAGCTTCCCAAGAAGATGAGCCCAGGGTCCACGCAGCCCTGGGGTCCTCTCATGGCTTCTTGGGAGGTGGCTGGCATAGACCAATCCCTCCAGAAGCTGATTGGGATAAGGCACAGGGTAGAGTCCCATTGCCTGATCCAAGACCCCTCTGGCAAATGCATCGAGCTGAAGTCAGACTGAAGTTCTGGGGTGTGGAAGGGTGCTGGGCTGCAGAGGGACTCAGAGGCCCTCCATCCTACCAGGCATCTGTGGAATGATGGCCTGTCGCAGCTCAGCTGCTTTAGGGGGTGTATTGGTCAGGGTTCACCCTAGGGAGGGCCATCTGCTATTCTCAGTCCACTGATTTAGTTCGGCAACTCTCTTTCGGAAGTAGCCTCACAGACACATCCAGAAATAAAGATTCACCAGTGATTTGGACATCCCTTCCCTGATAGCTCAGTTACTAAAGAATCCACGTGCAATGCAGGAGACCCTGGTTCAATTCCTGGGTCGGGAATATCCTCTGGAGAAGGGAAAGGCTACCCACTCCAGTATTCTGGCCTAGAGAATTCCATGGACTGTACAGTTCATGGAGTCACAAAGAACTGGACACAAGTGAGCGACTTTTACTTTCACCAGCCCAATCTGGGGACACACAAAGTTAGCCATCATAGTGAGTTTCTGTTCTTTGTAACAAATGATCCTGAATGACAGCGCTTGATTTCCCAGTACTGCCTCCATCAGGAGGGTTTTAATCTTTGGGAATTTGATAATGTAAAAGTAGTCCTCGGTGTATTTTAATTTGCATTTGCATATTTTTTTTGTGAGGTCAACATGTTTGCATATGTTTACTGGCCACTTGTGTTTCTTCTTTTGTGAACTGCCTGTGTCTCAGGACTCACTTGTGAAAATGGTAGCAAGGTTGGACTTCCCTCATCGTCCAGCGGTGAAGACTCTACACTTCTACTCCAGAGGGTGCAAATTTGATCCCTTGTTGAGGAGCTAAGATCCCACATGCAGCTCAGCCAAAGTAATAAAGGAAACAAGGTCAAATTAGCTTTAAAAATGTAAAAAAAAAAAAAAAAAAAAATGGGGCTTCCTTAGTGGCTTAGTTGTAAAGAATCCACCTGCCAGTGCAAGAGACACAAATTAGATCCCTGATCCAGGAAGATTCCACAACAACTAAGCCCATGCACCACAACTATTGAGCCTGTGCTCTAGAGCCCCAAAGCTGTAACTACTAACCCCTGTGCTGCAGTTATTGAAGCCCATGCACCCTAGAGCCTGTGCTCCATGACAGGAGAAACCACCACGATGAGAAGCCCGAGTGTCACAAGTCGGGGCTACTCTCTAGCCCCCCACTTGTGAGGGCTAGAGAGTAGCCCCCACTTGCCACAACTAGAAGAAAGCCCACACAGCAACCAAGACCCAGCACAGCCAAAAAAATAAAAAAGTAAAGAATGGCTTCCCTTTATTGAAGAATTAGTACTTTTCAGTCACACCTTTCTAGAGTTATTTCAATGAATCCTTGTGCCCTTTTCACAAGGGAGTGATAGAGTTAATATTATTCCATTGTACAGAGGAGAGAAACTGAGGCTTGGAGAGACACTCTGAGGCTACGGACAAATCCTAAAATGTTTTTCTCTCTGATCTCGGGGTTGCAAGTGTATTTCCAGTGTTTTGTTTGCCTTTTAACTTCACTTTCAGGATATTTTGAACAGAAATCTGGAGCTTTCATGCAACCAAAATTCTCCATCCTCCTACAGTTTCTACTTGGAAAAACTTCCCCCATAAAAATATAAGCACAGATTCCTATGTTTTCTTTTGCTACTTTGATGGTTTCTCTGTCAACATCTACATCTTTAATCCATTGGGAGTCAATTTAGATGAAGGTGGGAGGAATGATCCGCATACATTTTTCCACTAGAGCCCGTTTGGAACCTAACAGGCCTGGCTAATGGTCACATGACACCCTTGCCCTCATCCCAGTCTGCGGGCTGCAGAATTACTCAGGCACTGGAGGCCCCTGCCTCCCGCCCCCTCAGCCCCCCTGTGGCTGTGGTGACCCCCCAGCCTCCCGGAGGCTGGGTCCTGTGGTGAGTGGAAGGAATTCTGGTGAACTCTGCTCACTCAGCAGTCCAGGCTTGGGGAGCTGGGCGGGGGCACAGGATTGTGGAAAATCACATGTGGTTTTCAAGTTGTCGGAAACCAAGAAAATCATTCGGCCAGTTGTGCGGACGACTAGACATTGTCTTGGAGACCCCGGGTCCCCTGGCTCTGGGAACCACCCTCCTGGTGAGCCTGAGCAGATTTATCCCTTGGTAACATCCAGACTGCAGACGGAGGGCGTTTCCAGGGCCCCCCCTGAGAGGGAGGAGCAGAGAGACCGGGTGGGCCTGGGTCCTTCCTCCTTGGTCCCTGGAGGCTGACTCAGGACTCCAGGAGAGGAAGGGCCTGGTGCCTGGGTCCAGAGACTCGGCTTCCTGAGCCATCCAGTTACACCCCTCCCTGGCCCCCATCAGAATGGCCAGCTGGGCCGTGTCTGAGCTGCTGCCTCGGGGACCCAAACCTCCTGGTGCTCTGAAGCTGCCCCAGTTAGAACTGGGACGCACTGGTCCTTTTGGCAGGTGAGTTTACCAACTCTGCCCAGGGTGAGGCACTAGGGTGGTTCCTGGTGATGCTCGGGTCTCAGCAGGATGGGCTGGCGGCCCCGTGGCCCTGTGGCCTAGTGCCAGAGACTATGTAAACTGAAGGGAAAGAGCATTCGGTCTGGCCTCACAGACATACCATCACTGATGATGACATGTCTCTTCTCCCTAAGCCCAAGCTTCCTCACATGAATATGGGAAAAGCTGCGGCATGTGCACCACAAGAATTGAAATCATCATTACTGTCCAGTCCACTGCCCGCGTGCTGGGCCCAAGACTTTTAAGTGGGTGACTGATGTGAGGAGTTGAGCCTGTAGAAGTAGAACCTCTCCCACGAGGACCTCCCTTTCCTTTCACTCACCCAGCAGAGCTCCACATTCCTGGGAGCTGTGCCCTCTGTTCCGGGGAGTCTAGTCACTCACATCCTGTTCCCTCTGACCTGAACATCTTCAGAGGAAGGCTTCCTCCACAATCATTGGGTCTCTGGGCCACACTCAGGTCTGGACCTCATTGAAAGCTCTGTGGAGACCTGCCCAGTGAACACATGAGCTGCAGTCAGGGACACACACTCACAGTCACGTGCTCAGATTGCTGGGGACCCAGAGTGGAGGGGCCCGTGCTGTGGCGGGGTGGGGACTGGGAGGTGGAGGGTGATGAGATCACAGACCTCCTGGCCACAGTGACTTGGGATGAGACAGTTCTCCTGCTGACATGGCTAGCAGTCCTGGCAGGACGGCCTGGGGACATCTTTTCAGGCACTCAGGAAGCTGAGACGTGGTGCCCCTCAGTGCAGAGACTCTGCTGAGACTGTTAGAATGGACAAATTCCTTGAGAGGCCCGTTAGAGGCTCTATTTAGGGAAAGGCACCCAGGGCTTGGGGTGTCCTTCTCTAGGGACTCCTAACTTCCCTGGATGTGGAGAGTGGCTTGGATGGAGCCACTCCATTGTCTCCCCATCTCCTGGGGAGAGTGTGGTCATCAGGTTTGTAGGAGAGGAACTCTGAGGTCTTGTGGTGGGAGAATGGGGTCAAGGTCACCTGGGATCCACCCCAGGAAGGAACTGACCCTCATGCCTCCAGAGGCTCTGGCCAGAGTTGCCTCGAGGTCCAAACTGTCTGATGTGCAAAGACAGATGCTAATCTTGCTAGACATGGACTGTCTGAAGGGGAGACCCTTCCAATCAGGGTTGGGGAGCCACTAGTGATCATGGAGTCACCCCCTCAACTTACAGCCTGAGATAATAAAGTTATTCAAGGTCACAGTTTTAATAGTGGCTTCTGAGATGAGCTGGAGGAAGCAGGAAAGCCCTCTCCCCCCTGCCCCAGGTCCATCCTGGGTCCCTCTTCTCACCCAGGAAGCTGTAGCATCTGAAAGATTAACAAGGCAAACCCACCCTACACTGATTTCTCATCCCTGTACGAGTGACCCTACCATAGTGGGAAGAGGGTGGGTTCCATTCCTTCCCATCTCTGCTCCACCTCCTCACCCCCTCCCAGTGTGGGAGCTTCTGGCTCCCCACCCCGCTGTGAGCATTACTGAAAGGGGAAAAATGGCCTTGGTGCCCCAACGTGACAGCTTTGTCTACATGTCTATCCCACCCCTGCCCTTCACTGCAGCCTACAGGGCCTCTACATTGCACCATTCCTCCCAGATGTACCTTGCTATACACCTCTGCAGTGTCCCTGCTCCTGACCTAAGGTGGGAGCACCCTGCACTCCTACCCCAGTCTCTCTCCTGGGGCCCTCCCACCCTGGCAGGTAGCCCTCCTGGCATGGCCTTTCTCAATGGCTCTCAGAAGTAAGCTCTTGGCCCATGAGCTAAACAGGAATCACCCCGGTCTGGTCAGAGCTGGAGAGCACAGGCCATTCCCCTTCCTCTCCCCACCCTGGCATCTGTGGGCTCCACCAGCCTGACCCTCACAAGGCTGCAGAAAAACTCCACACTTGCCATCTCCCTCCCTCCCCAGCCCATGTCAGCTCCCCCTAGAATGCCCCTTCCCCACTCTAGAAGCAGTGAGGATAGGTCCACCAGGGTGAGACGTCACCTTGCCTCTGCCTGTCAAGTCCAGTCCTGTTGTGGCCCCCAGGGCAGGCCTCACTGTGCCGGAGGGAAAGGCCCAGGCTTCTCCTTAGGAAGCTGGAGGTAGGGAATGGTGGGGGGCCCAAGATGTCCGGCAGACTCCCAGACTAGCTCAGGAGAATCCTTGAACCTGGATAGAAATGCCCCACCCACTGGCAAGCGGCACTAGACCCCAGGAGGGTGAGTGGCAGCCACAGGAGGCATCAAGCCTCCCACCTCTTGGCCTGCCTCTTCCTGGTCTGGGCAGAGTTCGGTTTAGATGACAGGGCTCCTTAGCAGACAGGCGTCTCCGGACGGGCCCAGGTCTGTGTGACTTCCTGAGTGCAGGTCTGAAAGCTAAGTGGAGTCCCAGCCCTGCTCCCTGAGGGGAGATATGGGCCTGGCACAGACAGCAGTCACCACCCCCTCACCTGCCCAGACCCTCGAGGGAGGCTGGGAGGGCCCCCAGCTCCCTGCCCACCCCACTCCAGGGCCCAGCTTCCCGCAAGGCCTTGCTCATGTTCTTGTTGGTGACTCACTGTGGCTGAGGAAAAGTTTCTTTCTATTTATTTTTAATTTTCTTATGGCTTCTATTTTCCCTGGCAGAGGACATGGAGCTCAAATCTGATCCATGTGTGAGCCAGCTGAACTTGGGAGCTGTTCCCAGGGAAGTGACGTTCTAGAGCTGCCCCCTCCCCCGAACCTTGGGCCTCCCTACTTGACACACTCAACTGGGGGCCACAGAACAAATTCCAAGACAGAAGTTTCGAGAACGATGATTCAGAGGCTCGCAGAGGACATTTATGGGTAAGAGCTTGCTTCATCCTACTGCTGCCAGGACAGCAGGGTAAGGACAGCACAGGGACAAGGAGGCCTGACTGGGGGTGGGGGTGAGGCATGCTCTGAGAGCCCAGGTGGGTGGCCTTGGTCTCCTCAGGGAAGTGACAGGAGCTGGGAGTGAAGGAAGGGCCTTGAAAGAAACAGGTGAGAGAAGGCAGAGCCCCCTGGGTCCTACCCCTGCCCTCAGTTCGGGGCTGAGCCAGCAGCCCCCACAGAGCTCCATGGCTGCCTCCTGTTCATCATCTCAGGGACTCCTGAGAGAGACAACGTTGGTTCAGGGCTGAGTGCTGCTAAACTTGGCCCAAAGGCTCCAGGTGTACTTTCCTTCCTTTCTCATCCCATCAAGGAGGAATGTTCTGGGAGCTCTGGCCTTAGGTGTCATGCCCATCCGGGGCCAGCCAACATTTGCCCTTTGAGAAGCCATATGGAAATACCAGGCACACATGGCAGCACATGACACCCATGGCAGACATTACTAATCGATCTGGGATTCTCTGACTATCGGATGTATGTATCACCAGCCCACACACACCCTCAATCAATGTGATAGATGGAGGCACAGTAAACACAGTTTTACAAAACTGGGGTCTGGTAAGAGGAAGGAGAGGAATGCCTGTTTGTCCTTGTTGGGATGTCAGCTGTTGGGAAAACAGTATATCCCTAGAGGTGAAGCAATGTTCACCAAGGAAACAGTAAAAGAAACTATAGGGGAGGGGGTCTGTCCGAAAACATCTGTGGCTCCTATTTGGGTGGTGAGTGATCTGTTCCCATGGCAGGTCCCAGAACATAGCTTTGTTGTGTTGAAGGCACCCGCCAACTCTCTCAGCTGGTGCATGTCCTCAGGGGTAGTGTCTTATCTGCTGCCTCCTGCCTCCTTGCTGGGGTTCTTAATCTGGGATCCCTCCCTCTGTTGCTGGGAGTGCAGAAGAGGGCAAGAACTCCCTGAACTTGTATAGAAATTGCTGTGTCAGGGCTGAGTCCCTCTATGCCCGACAGCCCATTCCTATGAATGACGCATACAATTTAATAAAATGTGAAAGGCATCTCCTCCTTCCCTGGTCCATCTCTGACCCCCCTCCAAACTTGTCCTTGTTTGTCAGTATCCTTGGAAGGGAGAGGCAATTTTAAATGGGGGATTCTACTTCCAACAGAGCAGTTAGCCCGCCCTCAGGGCAGTTTTGCACCTGTCCCGGGCTAGAGTGAATTCCCTGAGGGCCAGCATAGGGCTGGATCCGGGGGGCTAGCTGCATGTACGATTGAAGACTCCAGAGACAGGAAAGGATGGGTTGGGAATCTCCTGCGGGTCTGTAGAGGGGGTAAGGTCCCCGAGGCTAGAGTCCATGGCTTGGCTCTGCTCTCAGGGTTCCCGCTCACCTCCAGCAGGCTCTGGGGCATCCCTGGGGCACCGCCTCCAGTTCCCATCTAGCTTGGAGGTGGTATTACAGACAGAGTGGGGCAGGGGCGTCTGGGCCCTCCTACCAGCACTCTCAAGACCTCACAGTCCCTCCAGCCCTCCTTCCCTGGGGCCTTCCTTCCTAGGCGCGGGGCCCAGGTCCGGGACACCGCCGGCAGTTCCCACTTCGGGAAGCGCCAAGCGCGCGCGGCGCCTGGACTGCTCAGCTCCCCCGCAGCCCCTCCGTCCACGCCCGGCTCCTCCTCCTCCTCCTCCTTCCCCCCGGGTGGGGGGAGCCGGCTCCGGAAGCCCCGGCGCCCCCGCCCCGGCCGCCACTGGCGCTTTGGAGAAGGCGGTCCGCGCGGGAGCGCGCCACGCGGGACCTGAGCTCCCAGCCGCCGCCAGCGCCTTGGAACCCCCTGACCATCCCTGAGCCCCTACCGACTCCTAAGTCACTGCCCGGCCCGGAGCACCCCAGCGCCGCACGCCGGAGTCCCCTACCCACCCCTGATCCTCCCACCCGCCCCTCCCCGAGCACCCCCACCCCTCCCCGAGCACCCCCACCCCCCCCCCTCCGGAGCCCCCCTGCCCGCCCCTCCCCGGACCCCCCTCCCCGCACCTTTCCCTAGAGCCCCCTCCCCAGCGCCCCTGCCTCCCAGTGTGTGCTGTGACCATGGCGCCCCTGCTCGGCTGCCTCCTGGCCCTGCTGGCGCTGTGCCCCGGGGGGCGCCCACAGGCGGTGCTGACCGACGACGAGATCGAGGAGTTCCTCGAGGGCTTCCTGTCCAAGCTGGAGTCCGAGCCCCGGGAGGACGACGTGGAGGCCCCACCGCCCCCTGAATCCACCCTTCCCGCCCGCAAAGCCCAGACAGGGGGCAAGCCGGGGGCGCGTCTCGGGGTGGCCGAAGAGGGTAAGAGTTTTGGGTAGGGGTGGCCCTCGGCGTGATGGGGGCCGCCCGGACATCCCTGCACCACAGGTGAGAATGGCGGGCCTCGGTAGGGTTTGGCGGATGTCCAGTCTGCCCAGCGTGAGGAATGGCTCCGTAAGGCACAAGAGAGCCCAGATGTCTGGCGGGACAGTGTGCCAGGCAGAGGTCAGCGCTGGCTGGTAGCCCTCTGAGGTTGGGGACACATCCAGCAGGTCCGCTGCCCAGTGGATTGGGTCCTCCCAGTCCCAGTTGCACAGCCCACAAGCCCCTAGAGGGACTAGACTCGAGCTAACAGGGGCCTTGGCGGCCCCCTCCCCAGGGCAGTGTGAAGGTGAAGGGCCCTGCTGTCTCAATGGGGCCACTCAGCCTGATTGTGGCACACACTCTCTGTGCCACACCACTGCCAGAGACCCAGCCTCCAGCCTTCCCTGGGAAGGATCCCCAGCACTCTGCTGCCTGGCCTCCTACTCCAGGAGTACAGAGGCAGGGGAGGGGGTGCAGAAGACCTCCTGTCTCCTCAAGGCTTCCAGGAGCATTGGGCAGTGGTCCTGGGTTATTGTGAGGATTAAATGAGGTGATACATTACCAAAGCATGTAGCCCAATGCCTCTTATATAATCAGTTGTCAGTAAATCTTAGCTGTTTATCATGACCTTCTGGAGGGTGGGCAAGGGTCTTGCTGATCTCTCTCCCAGGAGACTTCCAAGGCATCATCCATCATTCCTGAGGTCAGCAGCCCCTCCCCTTTGTCCTGCTCTATTTCCTGGCTCCTCCCCTACCCCTAGGGGATGGGTTCTGGGACCCATCTCAGCACCCCTCTCCATTCCAGGATTGCTGTCCTAGTCTCTTGCTTACTGCTGGGGTGCCCTATTTCTCCTGGCTATCTGCATTTTATAGATTTTTCTGTATTTCAGTCACGTGGCCCCCACAGCCCCCCTACATTTTCAGTGGCATTTGCTCAGGGTCCTCGAAGATTCCTACAGGCAACCCCAGGCTTGCCCTTGCTCCCTCCCTCCTCCAGACGCTAAGATGGGCAAGCAGCTGCAGTACTTGCCTGTCCCTCTGTCCTCTGCATGGCCCCAGGATACCCTGTGGTTATGGCTTCCAACTCACCCCAGACTCCTTAGTCCTGGACAGGGGATCCTGCATGCATATCCCTTTTCTGTGAAGCTTTTCTAGCTCCAGGGAGGCCCTAGGCCCGTGCCCTTTACTTTGTGTGAGAGGAATGTGCCTCCCTCTTCAGACCGGGTGCTCCTTCAGGCCTGGATGGCTTAGTCACCCTCTGCTCTTTCCATGACCGGCACAGAATAGTGGGCCCTGACTGGCCAAGGGCCATGTGAAGAAAGAGTGGATTGTGAGGTGCTTCTTGGGCAGATGGGAGGCTGAGGGCCTGCTCCTGAGAAGCTGAGCCACCCAGGCCAAGGTGTGGTCGTGACAGCACGTCTCGCAGACAGAAAGCCTGGGTTCCAACCCCACCTCTTCCATGACCACAAGTGGCTTAACCTCTCAGTTTCCTTGATTTGGGAAACACAGAACTACCAATACCCCTTTGCCCAGGTTGTGGGCACCTTGTGGGGGATACCTGGGGCATAGAGGGGGCTCTTCATTGATTTGACCTGAAT
Organism: Antilocapra americana; assembly: GCA_007570785.1. NCBI lineage: Eukaryota > Metazoa > Chordata > Mammalia > Artiodactyla > Antilocapridae > Antilocapra > Antilocapra americana. Next base: position 11,052,146 of record ML660772.1, read on the forward strand.
CTGCATCTTGAACAGCACCTCCAGGAAAAGCCAAAGACAAAGGGAAGAAAGGGAAGAAGGACAAAGGCCCCAAGGCGACCAAGCAGCCCCCAGAGGGGTCCTCTAGGCCACCCAAGAAACCCAAGGAGAAGCCACCCAAGGAAAAGCCCCCCAAGGCCACTAAGAAGCCCAAGGAAAAGCCACCCAAAGCCACCAAGAAGCCCAAAGAAAAGCAGCCCAAGGAGAAGCCCCCCAAGGCCACCAAGAAGCCCAAGGAGAAGCCCCCCAAGGCCACCAAGAGGCCTCTAGCTGGGAAGAAGCTCCCCAGCCCAACCCCCTCGGAAAGTCCGCAGTGGCCACTGCCCCCACTCCTCAGCCCCGACCACGAGGAGCTACCCCAGGAAGGAGGTGTGTACCGGGCTCTTCTGGGGATCGAAGGCTCTGACCTGCTGGGCTGCAGAGGGGTGGTGGTGAGGGTGGGTCCCTGAGTCCCTGCCTCTTGCAGATCCTCAGACCAGATGGTCGCTGGGGCCTCGTTGTTGTCAGGCACACAGCAATTCAGCTGAGGCTCCCTCGGTACCACTCCTTCCCTGGGGAGGGAGTGCTTGGTGGCCTCGTGGGTGGGGCTAGCTCGCCACTGTCCTGGGCTCTGACCCTTGAGCCCCCTAAGAGCCACCTGCCCGTGTGTCACTGGGCTGTGAGCCTCAGGGTGCCCCCTGCTGGGGCAGCAGGTCCTCCCAGACAGTGGTGCCTGGATTCCCCAGAAAGCCATCCAGCTCTCTGTCCCTCCAGAAGTGCCAGCAGGGTGCTGAGGGCCCAAGCAGCCCAGGCCTCCCTGGGAGTCAGCTGTTCAGAGGGTGTCAGCAGGGCTCAGGTCTTGTGGAGCCACGCTGTGGAGCCAGTGGTCAGGGTAGGCCTCCCATCCACATGACCCTGGGGTCTATGTTGCAGGTGGACCCCTCCCAGATCCCTGGGGGGGTCCAGGAGAAGAGACCAATGTGGAGCACCAGCCTGGTGAGTGGGCACCAGCCACCTCGCCTCAAGGGACCAATTACCCTGGCTGCTGGGTTTCCAGGGTGGAGCTGGGTGGGGGCATCGGGGAGTATCTTCCACAAGGTGGCCACAGGCACTTTTCTCCAGAGCCGGAGGAGGAGACGGAGCAGCCCACACTGGACTACAATGACCAGATAGAGCGAGAAGACTACGAGGACTGTGAGTAGGATCTGCCACCTGAGAGGCCCACCTGCCCTGCCTCCCCGGCTAGATCCTGACGACACCTGGCCTGGGTTTACGATAGTCCACTCGGAGGCCCCACCCTCCCTGACCTTGGCCCGGCTCAGAGCCCACCCTTTCCCCTAGTTGAGTACATCCGTCGGCAGAAGCAGCCCAGGCGGCCCCCCAGCAGGAGAAGGCCAGAGAGGCCCTGGCCTGAGCGCCCTGAGGAGAAGGCTGAGCCGCCTGGGCGGGGCTTTGAGGCTCCAGAGGAGAAGATCGGTAGGTAGGATGTGGGCAGACTTGGGCTAGGAGTGCCAGGAGAGGGGGCTGTAATCCACCCCTGCCTTCCACCTCCACAGAGCCGCCGCCTCTGAAGCCCCTGCCACCCCCGCTGCTGCCCGACTATGAGGACGGCTACGTGATCCCCAACTATGATGACAGTGAGTGCCCATGGCCCCCTGCCCGCCACAGCAGCATTCCAGGGCCAAGCCACCTGTATCTCCAGCTTGGTGCAGCAACTTCACCAACCCCACTGCCCCCGCCACCCCCTCCAACCTGGCTGCCCTCATGTGATCTCCTCCGTCAGGCTGGGTCTTCCTGGCTCCTGATTTAGCTCTTCCCCGTTGCCCTCGGTTCTGGCCTATTCTTTCTAAGCTCTGTGGGCATCACTCTCTGACCCTCCTGAGCTCCGGTCCTAGCCACCCCTCACCCCTCGGGACTTGCATCCCTTCAAAGCTGCTGCCTTCCTCTCCCTCCTGCATGGTCCCTTTGGACTCTATTCCCCTCCTTGTCTTGCCCACCGGGCTCCTGTGAACCGGGGAGCTCCTGGGGTGGGGTCCTGGGACCAGCCCCAGGCCCTCTCATCAGGGTTCACCCTCCCCACAGTGGACTATTACTTCCGGCCTCCCAGGCCCCAGAAGCCCGACACTGGCCTGGAAACCGACGAAGAGAAGGAAGAGCTGAGTGAGTGAACCCAGATTGTCCCCACCCTTGGGCCAGCCCCCAGTGCAGGCCTGACCCCCACAACACCTGCCCCCTGAACTCTGGGGCTAAGCCAACAGGACCCTCCCACCTTCCATCCTTCAGAGAAACCCAAAAAGGAGGGCAGCAGCCCCAAGGAGGAGGAGACAGATGACAAATGGACTGTGGAGAAGGGCAAGGACCCCAAAGGTGTGTCTCTGGGGGCTGGGGGCTGGGCCTACACAGCCTGGGTCCTTATGAGAGGCCAGCCAGACTTCAAGATGCTCTGGGACCCTTATCACCACTTCCTCCCTTTGTTGCCCCCCAGGGCCCCGTAAGGGTGAGGAGTCAGAGGAGGAGTGGGCTCCAGCAGAGAAAATCAGTGAGTGAGGGGTGTAGAGGCTAGGGTGTATAAGGACAAAGGGATTGGAGGGGTTGCAGGATGGATGTGGGGACTAGGGGTGTGGTGGGGGGGTGTGGGTATGTGTAGGGGCTGTAGGGTGGGTATGAGGGCTGTGGGGTGGGGCGATTGCAGCTGGGTAAACATGATGGGAGAAGTGACCTATCCAAGGCCACATGACGGTTCCAAACCCAGATTTCCTGATGGCACTCTAGGCCTCCAAATCTCTCTCCTGCTCTTAAAGTCCTGTGATACAAAAGGGAGAGACCCTGGAGTGTCTGCCCTGGGCCTGACCCCAGGGACAGAGCTCGGGTCACAAGGCAGGTATGCAGATACCTGATACAGACATGCCTGTGACGGATCAGGCCCTGGGGTGGCCGTCCCTGTGATTTCATGTAGGCCTCATGGTCCCTTGGCACCCAGCATCCTTAGCACATTCCCCAGAGGTGGAAGCTGAGGCCCAAGGAGGGGAAGTACAGGCTGGGGTGGAGCTGCCCTAACTGATATCCCCTGACATGAGGGGAAGTGGGTACTGGGCTCCTCCATTTGGGGTTTGGTGAAGGGAGGGATCAATGGAGGGATGGAGCCAATGGGTCACTAGCCTGGGGTGCCGTGTGTCTAGAGTGCCCCCCCATCGGGATGGAGTCACACCGCATTGAGGACAACCAGATCCGGGCCTCCTCCATGCTGCGCCATGGCCTGGGTGCACAGCGAGGCCGGCTCAACATGCAGGTGGGTGTCAGGATGGGCCCGTATCCCCGCTGCGTAGGGGCTCGCTGCCCACTCAACCTCCCTGCTGTCCCTGACAGGCCGGTGACACTGAGGATGACTACTACGACGGGGCGTGGTGTGCTGAGGATGACTCCCAGACCCAGTGGATCGAGGTAGACACAAGAAGGACCACCAAGTTCACAGGCGTCATCACCCAGGGCCGCGACTCCAGCATCCAGTATGTCCACCAGGCTCACAGGCACTTGGTAGGGGTGGGTGGCTCCAGATGTGGCTCTAAGTCCTGTTCAGAACCATCCAGTGGGTTCTCGAGGGCCCCTAGCCCACTCCTTGGTTGTGGCCTGTCAGCTCCCTGAGTCAAGATAAGCCAAGCAATCACCCACAGCCGTGTAGCAGGCATGGCACCCTTTCCTGATCCCCAGCTAGCCCCACACACATGCTAGCTCTGGGTTCTTGGGCCCAGAAGAGGGGGCTCAGGCCGCCTGAAGGCCTGGGCCTTGCATGGGGTGGGGACAGCAGCCTTGCCCTGACCACCATCTGCCCCCCAGTGACGACTTCGTGACCTCCTTCTTCGTGGGCTTTAGCAACGACAGCCAGACGTGGGTGATGTACACCAACGGCTATGAGGAAATGGTGGGCACCTGAGCTCTTAGTTCTACCCTCCTCGTCTGGGCCACAGGTGGGTCTCAGCTGGGATTAGGGGCTGCTCTGAGGCCTGCTTCTTCCCAGACCTTCCATGGGAATGTGGACAAGGACACACCCGTGCTGAGCGAGCTCCCAGAGCCGGTAGTGGCCCGTTTCATCCGCATCTACCCACTCACATGGAACGGCAGCCTGTGCATGCGCCTGGAGGTGCTGGGGTGCCCCGTGTCCCGTGAGTGCCTGGGGCTGGCAGGGGCACGGACGGGTGGCTGGGGCAACCTGGGGTGGGCTGGCAGGTGGACTGCTCAAGGTCCTGCCTGCCTGCCTGCTCTGCAGCTGTCCACAGCTACTACACACAGAACGAGGTGGTGACCACTGATGACCTGGACTTCCGGCACCACAACTACAAGGACATGCGGCAGGTGGGGTGCTTGTTCTGAGGCTGAGGTCCTGTCCAGGGGCTGGGCTCAGGGCTAATGAGTGCTTCCCCACAGAACAGATGGGGCCGTGGGAGAGGCCTGGTCGCTGGGGGTGGGTTGGGGGCAGGGAGGTGAGCTGTGTAACTCCCTGTCTTTTCTGGCACCCAGCTGATGAAAGTGGTGAATGAGCAGTGCCCCACCATCACCCGCACATACAGCCTGGGGAAGAGCTCGCGAGGGCTCAAGATCTATGCCATGGAGATCTCGGACAATCCTGGGGATCACGAGCTGGGTGAGGGCCCCCACAGCCCCCTGGACCCTCTGGAAGCCTGGTCCTCCCCAAGCCCAACAGATAGAGACAAGGCCCTGGTACTGTAGTTGAGCCTGCACTGTTGATGTTGCCAGCTCACCACCTTCCACTTGTGCCTTTGGAGCCCCTCCTGGGCCCTGCAAGCCTCAGCCACTGCCAGTCTCCTGGGAATGAGGCCAGTTTGGGTCCTTCCTCAGATCACCTAGGCGTCAGGCCTCAGGAGGCTGGCTGGTTGCTGAGGTTCCTGCCCTCACAGGGGAACCCGAGTTCCGCTACACAGCTGGTATCCACGGCAATGAGGTGCTGGGCCGAGAGCTGCTGCTCCTACTCATGCAATACCTGTGCCGCGAATACCGCGACGGGAACCCACGCGTGCGCAGCCTGGTGCATGACACGCGTATCCACCTGGTGCCCTCGCTGAACCCTGATGGCTACGAGGTGGCAGCACAGATGGTGGGTGGAGGGAAGGGGGTCAGGGCGGAGCCTGGGTGGGGCAGGGCTGGGAGTGGGCTGCTGATGCTGACCCCTCTCTCCCGTCTTCCCCAGGGCTCAGAGTTTGGGAACTGGGCACTGGGTTTGTGGACCGAGGAGGGCTTTGACATCTATGAGGACTTCCCGGATCTCAACTCTGTGCTGTGGGGAGCCGAGGAGAGGAAATGGGTCCCCTACCGGGTGCCCAACAATAACCTGCCCATCCCTGAACGATACCTCTCTCCAGATGCCACGGTGAGGCCACAGCCTGGCCAACAGGGCCTGGGGGAGCAACCTAGACCTTGGGGTCCAGGTGGAGCTCGGGGCTTGGGGGTGGGTTGAGGGAAACTGAGCCCAGGTGCTGAGACTGCAGGGGCTCTGGGGGGCCAAAGGGATGTGAGTACTGCTGCGGGGTCTGCATGGCAGGTGATGGAGGCTGTAGACCAGACCTCTCCCCCTGGCCATCCCCAGGTATCCACGGAGGTCCGGGCCATCATTGCCTGGATGGAGAAGAACCCCTTTGTGCTGGGGGCAAACCTGAATGGTGGCGAGCGGCTTGTGTCCTACCCCTACGATATGGCCCGCACACCCAGCCAGGAGCAGCTTCTGGCTGCGGCCATGGCAGCCGCCCGGGGAGAGGATGAAGAAGAGGCATCTGAGGCCCAGGAGACTCCAGACCACGCCATCTTCCGCTGGCTGGCCATCTCCTTCGCCTCTACCCACCTCACCATGACCGAGCCCTACCGGGGAGGATGCCAAGCACAGGACTACACTGGCGGCATGGGCATCGTCAATGGGGCCAAGTGGAAACCCCGCTCTGGGAGTGAGTTGGCCTGGGAAGGTCTGTGGTGGGGCATTTGGCATGGACAGGGGTGACTGCGGCTCTGTGTCTGCCCTGCCCAGCTATCAATGACTTCAGCTACCTGCACACCAATTGTCTGGAGCTCTCCATCTACCTGGGCTGCGATAAGTTCCCTCATGAGAGCGAGCTGCCCCGAGAGTGGGAGAACAACAAGGAAGCTCTGCTCACCTTCATGGAGCAGGTGTGGGGCCATCACAGGGACTGGCAGAGCGGTGGGGCAGCATTTGGGGAGAGGCTGGTGAAGGGCTGGGGGACCTCGTGGACAGGACAGGGGAACAGCAGATCCTGTGGGGTCTCCATGTAGACACCACCTTGCCTCCTCCCTGCAGGTTCACCGTGGCATCAAGGGTGTTGTAACAGACGAGCAAGGCATCCCAATTGCCAATGCCACCATCTCTGTGGGTGGCATTAATCACGGAGTGAAGACAGGTACATAAGTGTACAACTCTACCCCACTTCCCAGGATGGGGGACCAAACCTGTGCATGCCCTTGGCAGAGCAAGCCTGGCCTGGCCTGCCCTGCCTAGGAATTCCTTGCTCCTCTGGACCCTGACCAGACAGAGGGAGGGCTGGAGGGCCTGGGGGTTTCTCAGACAGAGCTGGGGCCTGGGAGGGAGGGGGACTCCTAGGTAGCCAAACCCGTCCTCCCTCTGCAGCCAGTGGTGGCGATTACTGGCGCATCCTGAACCCTGGTGAGTATCGCGTGACAGCCCACGCGGAGGGCTACACCCCAAGCTCGAAGACCTGCAACGTGGATTATGACATCGGGGCCACTCAGTGCAATTTCATCTTGGCTCGCTCCAACTGGAAGCGCATCCGTGAGATCATGGCCATGAATGGGAACCGGCCCATCCCACACATTGACCCATCGCGCCCCATGACCCCCCAGCAGAGGCGCATGCAACGCCGCCGCCTGCAGTATCGGCTGCGCATGCGCGAACAGATGCGGCTCCGACGCCTCAACGCCACTGCGAGCCCGGCCACCACCCCCACGTTGCCCCCCACCACCGCAACACTGCTTCCCACAGCTGGCCTTGCCCCATCCCCAACCCCAAGTTCTACGCTGGGGCCCTGGCAGTTTCTACCAGAGACCACAGTCAATTGGGAGGAGTCGGAGACCGAGACGGAGACCTACACGGAGGTGGTGACGGAGTTTGGGACAGAGGTGGGGCCTGAGGAGGAGGAAGGGGAGGAGGAGGAAGGAGAGATGGTCACAGGCCCGGACTTCCCCTTCACCACAGTTGAGACCTACACAGTGAACTTTGGGGACTTCTGAGAACAGGTATGCCAACATGCGAGCTTGCACCAGTAGTCACACTGCCTTGGCCAGCTCCGCGGCCGCCAGCTCCTCGGCCATCAGCACAGGGAAGGCCCCCCGGTGTGGGTTCTGCCAGGAGGGGGCATGAATGTGATGGAGACCTAAGAGCCAGGGTCACCTGCTGCTCTGCTGTAGGGCTGGGATGGGGCTGGATGAACAAGCCCCGGGGCAGACTTCTCAACCACTTGCCCAGGCCACACCAATAAACCAAGCTCACTGGCAGATGTATCACTGACCACTTGCCATCCTGACCAGCCGGGAGAGGGGAGGAGGAGGGAAGCTCCCGCCACAGGAGTGCCCCGGCCCCACACAGGGACTGCCCAGCTCAATACCAGAAAACAGGCTTTATTTACAGAGCCAAAGCTGTCATGGGGCTGACGCCACAGGGAAAGAATGGCCAGGGCTGCTCTGGACAAGGCTGCCTTTGTGAATCAGGGACCCAGACCCAGGCCTCCCAGGTCCTCGTCCTCTGCCCCAAAGCCTGAGAAGCTGATGGGCTGGCAGGCCAGGCTGCGCAGGTTCACGAGACAGGCGGTCTGGGTGGTGCTGAAGTCTGGGACAGCCACCAACAACACTGTCTGGTCTTCGGGGCCTGCAAAGAAGCCAGGTGGGAACCCATCTTAGGTTCTGGGTGAGCTCTGTCTCAAAGGGAAGTCACAAGAGGTAAACAGGAGCCCTCCCCCACCCCCTGCCATCAACACCACGGAGCGCTGACCACAGAAGCTCCTTGAAACCAGAAATGAAAAGGGCCAAGAACACCATAAAGATCCAAAGCTAGAGCCATACTGACCAGGATGAGCTCTGGGCATGGACAGTTTCAGCCCTTGCACAGCCGGCTTGTCCACCCCACAGGGGCCTGGACACCCCAACACAGGCCTTCTCTGTGAGCCTTGGCCCCAGCTGAGAGCATGTCCCTCACAACAGCCCAGGCCTGGGGCCCCCAGAAGACAAAACTTACCTCGGATGATTTTGGAGCCAAAGCTGGGGGTGTTGCCACAAAAGTAGACATGAGGGCACTCCGGAAAGATAAATGGGTCGGTTTTATAGAATGGGTAACAACCTGGAGGAAGACAAGGTACAGTTGAGAGTGGGACTTCTCAGCCTCACACAGGAGACACCTGCACCTTTGGGATAGGGTTGTCCCATGTAGGACGTGGGGTGCCATCTCACACACAAGACCTTGCAGCTGTCACAACAAAAATCCCTCCAGACTTGGCCATGTGACCCCAGAGGCAGGGCAGTGTGTTGTGCTGCTGCCGCCTCTGTCCTCAGTGGGCAGGGGGACAGGGTGCAGGACCCTTAACTGGCTCAAGCTCCCAATATGCTCCCACGGCCTTCAGCCCTAAGCAGGGCCTTGGCCATAAACAGAGGTAAGACTCCAGAGTGGTTCCCAAAACAAAGGCCAGGCTTTGGCGCTTTTCCTCAGACAGGTCACAGCAAGGCTTGTGGGTGCAAATCCATGCTGGGAACCTTCTGAGCATCACTGGAGCCCCTTTGGTCTTCCCCGACCCTTTGTCCCCACCTCAGGTGTCTAAGCCCCATTACCTAGGGTGTCAGGGGCTGTGGGGCTGATGTGCCGGACTTGCAGCGTCCACTCCAGGATCTCCAGGTGGTCCTCCATGCTGCTGTATCGAAAGATGTCACTCACGTTCTGTCCCGAAGTCCCCAGGAATCTGCAAGTCAAGGCTCGGCTGACCCCACCCTGGGGGGGGGCACCATCTGTGCTCCTCCCACAGCGGCTGGTCCAGAGCCCTCATAGCAGGTTCCCAAGCCCGCCTTGAGAAAGAGCCCAATCCCAGGTGGGCTTTCTTGCAGCCCTGGGCCCCATCCTCCCTTCTTGGTGTCACCAAGGCAAAAGGCCAGAGATCAGGCTGGAGTGGGGCTACCTGACTCCATCGATGGTGGCCTGGTAGGGGTTGGTGACCAGCTGGAGCGTGGAGTAGGCAGTGGCCAGAGGGAACATGCAGGGGTGCAAGGGCTGCTGGGGGAGTGTGTAGTTTGTTGGGTCAAATTCTCCCGGCATCACATCCACGGGCACGGAGGCCTGGAGGGCACAGGGGCAGGGGAGTTTGTGGGGCCCATCGCCCTCCACAGTTGCCCTGCTGGAGTCCACTCCCCCTGCCCAGCTTTCAGTGCCCAACTGCACCGCCAGAGACTCCTGGTCCCAGGCGCTGGCCTGGCCCAGCTCACTCACACTCAGCTGTAGGAGGATCTCATCTAGCATCTTGACAGCCTCCACGCTGGCGGCCTGGGTTTTCTTGGTCAAGTACTTGGCCTGGGAGTAGAAGTCCATACACAGGCTGTCAGGTCCCAAGGGAGACTTAGATCAAAGGGACACCCAGAGCCCCTGACAGGAGGGCTGAGAGGAGAGCAGAGCCCCACTTATAGGGGGACAGTAAGAGTTCTGGGCCTCTGGCCCCACACTGCCCTCAGGAGGAAGGTTTGAGAACAAGGATGGGTCCCCAAGCACCAGAGATCCCTGGGTCATCAGACCTGCAAGACCCCCATCCCCAACCCTCCATGGGGAAAGAGGGGATTGAATGCAGGCAGGTGGGCGCCATACCTTGTTGATGGAGTCTCTGCTCTGCGTGTTGTGGCTGAGGAGGTTCCCAGCAAGGATGACCCGGGAGACGTGGGCGGCGCTGCACTGCTCCCCTTCATCCCCAAGCTGCCCCGTCACCACGTCCACCAGCAGCTGGGTGCCCAGTAGGCTCTCGCCCCCGCCTCCACCTAGGCCTAGACCGGACACGAGCAGCACAAACCTGCCAGAGAAGTCGGGGTCCTCTTGGGTGCTGGGAAAGCAGGAGGTCTCCCAAGAGGGCAGTTTGGAGCTACTGGTGGGGCTCCTCACTATCACAAGGAAGAAGCGGGGATAGAGGCAGCGACTGTGACTCCCCTGGACTACTGCCTGGACCCTGGGCCCTTGTTCCTCACCTGTCTGTGTCGAGGGGCCGTGCAGGCTTCTGAGGGGCAAGCCCTGCAAAGCAGTGGTCCTCCACCAGGAACTTTCCGTCATCTCCTGCAGAGCCCAGCAGAGCCAGGACCGTTCCTGAGGAGCAGCAGGGTCAGGTCTGGGAGGAGCCTCCTAGAGGCTACCACCTAACACGCTACCATAGTCTAACCCTCTCCCTGAACCCAAACTCATTGCTCTGGGAATGCGAGTATGAGCCAGCACCCAGATGCACAGGCCACTCCCTCCCTACTCCCCACCTGTGACCAGCTTTGACACGTCGATGGTGCCCTCCAGTTTGATACGCTGCAATTCATCTTCCAAGATCAGTTCATCGTCTGGGTGGATGTATTTGCTCCGAGGAGGCTGGGGGAGCAGGTTGTGCTGGAATTCAAAGATGGCAGTGGTCATGAGTCCAGAGCCCAGCAAGGCTCCGGTGCTGGATCAGTGAGATGGCCCTGGAGCCAGCAACCCCATGGGTTCTCAACCCTGATTCCCTGGATCCAAGGCAGGTAGCCCCATCACGCTCTCTGGGATGGGAACATTGTTCTAGGGATGGCGTGTGTGAGCTGGCTGGCCTTACCTCTTCGCTGACCTCCCGTAGGATGGAGGGCTGGAGTGGCATGGCCTTGAAGAGGGTCCCCACCACACAGCACTTCTCCCCAGGCTGTAGTTCACACAGCTTCTTCACTAGGACTCCACTGCCTGGGGCACAGAGAATGTGCTCAGAGACCACGTGACCCTCCTCTACCCCATGAAGCACTGGCCCAGTCCTCACTGAGCACTGTGGCCCTGGGGTCCTGGTCTCCACCAGGAGGGAGAGAACATCAAATCCAAGGACCCCCTGGACCTAAAGGATCAGCCCCAGGAGGACAGAAGGACTCTGGATGCTGGGTGTCCTTGCAGGAGAGGCAGACATGCAGAGAAGGCAACGTGAAGATGGTGCAGGGGCAGAGACCAGAGGGATTCAGCCACAGGCCAGCAGTGCTGGGTCAGTCACCAGAGGCTAGAAGGGGTAAAGAAGGATCAGAGGGAGCGTGGTGCTGCTGACACCTGGATTTTGGACCCCTGGCCTCCAGAACTGGAAGGGAATACATCCCCGCTGTTTGAAGGCACTCAGTTTTGGCGTTGTTGTTTATGACAGCAGCCATGGGACACTAATGCAGAGTTCCCTCACTTATACTTAAAGTATCACACTGATTTTTAGAAAGAGGTACGCCAAGTCTCAACACAGCCCTGCCTGGACAACACTATAATTTCCTTTGCGAGTTTAGATTCTTTTATCGGCCCCACAAGTGCCTTGTTTTCTGAAATGAGATACCTTAAATTCAAACTTCATATACCCATCTACCCTGTTCTGTTCTTTGTAAAGTCAGACAGCTGTGTTCACTCTGAGCTCCTGAGATCCCAGAGAGAACACACAGGAAGCATCACGGATGAGGAGCAAGACAGGTGTGGGAGAGCCATGGAATGCAGGGGTCACTTGGGTGGGCGAGAGGGAGGAGCCAAGTCCCCGAAGGCCTGAGAGTTTGTTAGGACTTAGACCCTAAGCCTGGGGAAAATGCTAACAGGGTTATAGGATAATGTGGACTTGGGACCAGCCCTTTCCTTAGCTGGGTTCTCCAGCACAAGCTTTTCTTGGCCTAACCCTAACCAATAATATTCCACAGATCTACACTCTGGGGAACAAAGGAGAGTAATTCAGAATAAGATAGGAAAGGCGGCAGTACTAGGTAGAATGCCAGACACCAATGGAAACAACAGATCTGAAAGCCGTGATCTCAAAAGCCCTGAGCCTGGAACTCTTCTACCCGCAACAACACATCACTGGAGATATTATCACACCCTACCTGGCTGAGAAAACTGAAGCACAGAGAGATTAAGTGACATGTCCAAGGCTACACAGCTGAGACCCAACGTGTACGTCTGAGCACCAGGCAGAACCGCACTCCCCTGTGCTGATGGGAGGACATCCATCCATTCCAGCCTGTGGGCACCAGGCCAGGCTCCAGCACCAAGAGTGAACCCGAAGGCCCATCCTTGCTCTCACTGAGCTTCCAGTGCAGAGGGAGAGGCAACAGCAGGAGATGAGGGATCCACTGCTGGGACAAGTGCCACAAACAGATGGGATTGAAGGCAGTAGATGCTGAGAAGGCCCTGCTGGCCCAGGAGGCCTCCCAAGGCACAGGACATTTAAACTGAGGTCATGAAGGAAGCCTGGGGATGGAGCATGCCAGGCAGAGGGAGAGCTGATGGCAAGAAAGGGCTTGAGGTGTTCGGGAAACTTGTAGGGGCTGAGTTCTGGGGAGGAAGCCCGGCCACATGGAGAAGCCACGTGGTGAGTGAGGTATGCTGCCCCACTGTCCATCATCCAGTCAAGGCCCCACTTATTATGGGCCCCTGTCTGAATTCCTGGCCCTACTCTGTGAGCAGAATAAAATGGCTGTTTCCTGTTACTGGGCAGCTTTGTGAGAAGAGAGACCTGGTCCCACAGCAAGTTAAAAGATGACATTGACCTTGGGCTCAAGAAGGATGTCCTTGAGGACGTCAAGGAAAGTGAGAGAAAGCCCAGGGGAAGGAGATCCTTCTTATGTGGTGGAGAAAAAGTGAATGATACTTCTGCCTGAAGTAAAGAAAATGGAAAACATCTTTAATATGATGATGCAGCTAGGAGATTAGGTCACGTATTCTCCTGACTGCCTATAATAGTAATAAAACCAGAGCCTCCCAGGTGGTGCAGTGGTGAAGAATGTGCCTACCAATGCAGGAGATGTGGGTTCGATCCCTGGGTCAGGAAGAAATGGCAACCCACTCCAGTATTCTTGCCTGGAAAATACCATGGACAGAGGAGCCTGGTGGGCTACAGTCCATAAGGTCACACAGAGTCAGACACAACTAAAGTCACTTAGCACACATGCACACAACCCAGCTAACCTGAAGGGATAGAAGGGACCTGGGAGCCAGAGCTTTACAAAGCTTTTTAAGTGCTTCCAATGTGCAACCTGGGCTAAGACCCAGCATGCCTGGTGCCAGATGGCAGTTGAGGGTGGGGGGAAGGCTATAAAAATGAGTAAGACACAATGTTACCTACAAAATTTGTTTAAAGGCATAGCAGATTGATTCAAAACCACATGGAAAGCCACTCTTTTTTTTTAAATTTTTTCACTCATCATGTGGCATGTGGGATTCCAATTCCCCTACCAGGGATCGAACCCATGCCCCCTGCATTGGAAGCGTGGAGTCTTAACCACTGGACCAGCAGGGAAGTACCGGAAGCTACTCATAATAGTAATAACGGGGTGATGCAGCATCACCCGAAAGTTGAATGTGGTGGGGGGTGGTGAGGGTGGGAGTCCTGCTTCACCAGGAATAACTTAAAGCAGGAGAGATTACCATGAAAGAACTGAGAAGAAAGAAAAAGATATGCACTGTCCAGGTCACTTGATTAGGAAAGACAGATGACCCCGAGGGGCAGGAAATACATACTCAACAAACCCAGAAGCATTTCCCTAACCTCATCACTTACCCCAGCGCTGCTGGGCCCGGCTCACCAGGAAGGGCCTCATTTGGATGAGACGGGTGGCATAAATGTGGGCATACTGCCGGCTAAAGCTGCGCTCTCCTAGCCGGAAGGGCTGAGAGGAGTTGGTGTAAGTCACCACGGGCACCCGGGCAAAAGTGGCGTTGCTGTCTGATGGTGGGGACAGCAGAGTGTGGGCCCTCTGGGCAGCCTGCTCAGAAAACATGGCCCTGCTCGACGTGTCCTAGCCAAGGAGGCGGTGGTCCCTGTGAAGACACAAAGGCAGTCCTCCAACCCCAGCCCACATGCACAGCAGACGGCCAGAACAGCACCTGGAACTTACTGTGTTGGCTACCAACATCTCACCCAGTAACCTGCATCCAAAAATGGAGATGGAACAAGTGAGGGAATGCATCTCCCACCTAGCGCTCTTGAAACCCTGCTCAAGAGCTCTCGAAACTCTACACATCTACCTGGATGACTATCAGGGCTTCAAACTCCACACGCCCTACATGAGGGGACTGCTCATCTGTTCCCATCCAGCTCCCTGGCACCTGCCCCATTTCAGGGCATGAAGACAGCCTTATTATCATACAAGCCTACCATCAAATAATTAGCTTATGATTAAATAAAATAAACAAAACATACGTCAGTCACTCCTCTGTTCAAAACCCTCCAAACATCCCCCGTTTCATGGAATAAAACCCCAGGTTCCTACAGTGGCCTAGGAGATCTGCCCCACTGGTCCTGCCCTTCTGTTCCCCGCCACCACCAGAACTGTTCTCCCATACAAGTATGGTCCACTGCCGCCTCTTCCTCAGGTCTGCTCAAACCTTCTCCACCTACATCCCTCCCTTGGCATGTCTGCTCCTCCAGTGTTTATTGTTTTTCATAGCATTTACCTTCCAACAAATACCTTCTAAGCTTACTGTCTGCCTCCTCTGACTAGAATAAGAGTTCTAGGAGACCAGAGGTAGCAGCCTTTGAGCCCACTTTTCAAAAGCAGCCCCGAGCCTGAGTGAGATGTGCCAAGGACGTCAAATCCACAGCAGGTCCCAAGATCAATACGTGAAGCAGCTCAGTCTATACAGACGTGCAGGGATGATAATAGTTCGCATGTAATGGGTTAAATAGGATGTGGTACTAAAACCGGTATCTACCCCACTCCGTTTTTTTACAGCTATAAGTGGCTTGAATTTTGTCCCTATCGAACAGACACTGGGCCGGGACTGTATCTGAATTAACTTTCTGCCCCAAAATGCAGAGCAGTGGCAGCACTCCGACTGGAATCTCAAAGGAGCTTCTCGGTCTGAAGCCCCAGACCACGGCCCTAGCCCGCACCCTGGGGCCATCTTGGGGGATAGACCAAGGGAATACCCTGCTCAGACTTCCCTCGAGAGATGCCGCTTAACTCGCCGCCACGCGTGGACACCAAGAGAGCTAGCCCCCCCAGGCTCCACGAGGTCCAGGGAAACAAGACCCCACTCACCTCTCCGCACGCCGCGGCCCCGCCCCCTGCCGCGCGCCATCTCCCGCCAATCCGCGCGCCTTGCCCCGCCCACAGAGGCATCCCACCAATCACCGCGCGCTCCACCATGCTCGTCACCGCGGGACCCGCCCACCGACTCGCACCGCCTCCCGCCACTCCGCGCGCCTCGCCCCACCCCCGCTGTATCTCGCCAGTTACCGCACGCCTTATTATGCTAATCACTGCGGGGCCCGCCCACTGTCTCGCCCTGCCCCCCCGCCAATCCGCACCCCAGCGGTGACACATGCCCCGCCCCTTAGCCCTGCGCGTGCGCAGGGTTACGCCCCACAGGTTGCAGGGCAACGAGGTGCGGGGCCGATGGCTAGGGACCTGTGCGCGAGCTTGTGCGCACTGTCGCACAGACCCCGGCCCTTCGTGCAGCTTGTTCTGAAGTCACCTCGCTTTCTCGAGAACTGGCACCCTTTGCGCCACCACAGGACCTCTGGGTGCCCGCCTCTGCAGTGAACACTGCTGACAATAGGGTGGGCGGACTGAGGCCAGTGGACTCCGCCGCAGGCCCGAGGAGTAGGTGGGGCACTGGGGTACTGGAAGTAGGGAGAGGGCTTGGAGTTAGGGTCAGGACTAGGGAAACGGGCTGCCTAAGGCCCTACGCACAGGGCCAACAGGCCTCCCAGGCTCCACCCAACACTCATCAGTCTCTGTTGTCCTCCCTGCCCCTCATCTTTCTCAGTCCTTTCTGCCCACCAAGACTTTCCCACGCCATCCCCCACTTCATGGGGGCTCTTTTCCACATCTCCGCCAAACCACAGAACTCCTAAACGAGCCCCAGAGGTCCTTCCGCATGCAGCTTCCTGTTGGCTTCATGTCTCACGCCGTTCTGGTTCACTCTCCATCTGTTTCCCAAGTACCGGTCTGGTCTTTGGAACAAAGTAGGTAATAGTTAAAGATAACACATAAAAGCCCTTTCTGTGGACCTGACACTGTTCTAAATTCTTGACACATACTAATTCAACTAATCCTCGAGTAACAATTTGAAAATGCAGAAACTGAGGCACAGGTCACATGGCAGGATTCACCGTGTGAGTAACAACCAGGATTCACCCGGAGGCAGCCTGACTCTTCCCCCTAACATCATATGTGTTCTGGCCCTCCTCTTGTGCAGGTCAGGTCCCATCTAATTACCCATTACTACATTTTGCCCCTGCCATTTAATTAGTCATTTGCCAAGCATCCAATTAGACTGAATAAGTTTGCCCTCAGAGAATGTGTAGAAACCTAGTCTAGTTCACTTACAGCAGTGCTTGGCACGTGGAGATTCCCAGATCTGCTTATATTTATAACGTATAAATAAATATAAATAGGTGAACACTTTCTGGGTGCATATTATATACTAAATGTCTTAAGAGTGAGACAGGTCCTAGGATTTCCATTTTACAGAACGATTCACAGTTGTACAAGGTCACACAGCCAGGAAACTGGGACCAAAATTGGAACCAACCTGCCTGATTCTCTTCCTCAGACATGAAGCTGAGCAGCCTCTCCACTGAGCTCTGTGACTGGCAGGCCTGTGTCAGGCACACAGTTGGGACAGCTAAGGGGGTCTGGGAGAGACCCAGAGACAACAGCCGTAGTAGGAATGATGGTTCCTAGGAAAGGGGGGATGGACAAGTGGGTATAGATAGTTCCATGGGTGGCTTGCACTTCCCAACTGTCTTCCTCTGGCTGTCTGCAAAGATGGAAGGGCTAAAGTGTTGACTTTTTAGGCCTCCCTGGCAGTCATTGGTGATGGTGAGATCAGACCTGGCAGAGACATAGGGGAAGTCTGGCAGGGATGGTTGGCGGGGGGTAGGGGGTGGGGTGGGGTGTGCACACGGAGGCAGGTTGGGCTTCTGAGAAATCTGGTTTTGTGATAAAAAGGAAAAGCACAAGCCTGGAGGGAGGGGAGTTTGGGGGGGAGACTGCATATATGTATAAGTATATGTATATGTATGGCTGAGTCCCTTTGCTGTTCATCTGAACCTATCACAACATTGTTAATCAGCTGTGCCACAATACAAAATAGAAGTTTAAAATAGAAGAGACATCAGAGAGCTTTCTCCTTACCACATGAACACCAAGAGGTCATCCGAGCACACAGTACTTTCTCTGCAAACCAGGAAGTCTTCACAGAACCCAAGTGTGCTGGCATCCTGATCTGACTTCTAGCTTCCAAAACTATGAGAAAATAAATTTCTCTTGGGTTAAAAAAAAGAAGAAGAAGAAGAAGAACCACAGCCTACTCCTTTTCCTCCTTCTTTCCGTAATGAATAGAGTTCCTGGCAGTGTCCTGCCAAAGATGCCAACCTGGATACCATGTAGCTACTGGATCAGGACCAGCAATTGCTAACTTATTTCACTTTAACAAAGGAACCCCTATTTGTTCTCTCCATTTTGAGTTTTCTGAACGTGAAACCAAACATGTTCTTAAATGAATTATGTAAGGACTTTCCTGCTTGTTCAGTGGCTAAGACTCTGCACTCCAATGCAGGGGGCCCAGATTCCATTCCCTGGTCTGGTAACTAGAACCCACATGCCACAACTAAGAGTTTGCATGCAGTAACTAAAGATCCTGCGTGCTAAAACAAAGATCAAAGATCCATTGTGCCACAGCTAAGACCCAGTGTAACCAAATAAATGAAATTTTTTTGAATGGAGTATGTAGGTACATAAAAGAGCAGAGGTCTCTTAAAAGGCTTAACAGAAACAGTGTCTTTAGGATTGGGCCCCTCAAAGTAAGTCTTGTTTTCACTGAAAGCAAGGCCTGGGTGGAATGATATTATAGGAACAGGGCTTTCTGTGATGCTCACTAATGTGTTTTTATTTTTTAAAATGTTTTCAATTGTGGTGAAACATAATATAAAACAGCGTTTTAGCCATTATGAAGCATAGAGTTTATGTTTTTGTTTTTCTGTCGCTTAATCAAGTCCAACTCTGCAACCCCATAGACTGCAGCATACCAGGCCTCCCTGTCCCTCACTATCTCCTGGAGTTTGCTCAGACTCATGTCCATTGAGTTGATAATGCCATCCAAGTTTATTGGCATAAGTATATGTCATTAAGTTTATATGCAACCATCATCACTGTCCATCTACAGGTGTTTTTCTTGATCCCAAACTGAGTCTCTGTATCCGTTAAACAATAACTCTCCATTCCCTCAACCTCAGCCTATGTTAATCTCTAATCTACTTTCTGTCTTTGTGAATTTGCCTATTCTAGGTACCTCATATAAGTGGAAATTATACAATATTTGTCTTTTTGTAGCTGGCTTATTTCAATTAAAATACCTTCAAGGTATATCATGTTGTAGAACTTGTCAGAATTTCATCGCTTTTATGGACAAATAATACTTAGTTGTATGTGTATAACACATTTTATTTATCCATTGATGGACATTGATTTGGGTTGTTTTCATCTTTTGGCTATTGTGAGCAATGCTGCTATGAACAGGGGCATATAAATATCTGTTTGAGGTCCTGCTTTCAGTTCTTTTTGGTATATATCCAGAAGTAGAATAACTGGATTAAATGGTAATTCTCTGCTTAGTTTTCTGAGGAACCATCATACTATTTTCCACAGCAGTTCTACCACTTTGCATTCACACTAAGAATACACAAGAGTTCCAATTTCTCCAGTTTTTCTACATCCTCACCAACACTTGTTTTCTGGGGTTTTGGGATAGTAGACTTTTGCTCCTTGGAAGAAAAGCTGTGGCCAAAGTACACAGTGTATTAATAAGCAGAGACAGTATTGTTGACAAAGGTCCATGTAGTCAAAGCTATGGTTTTTCTAGTAGTCATGTATGGTTGTGAGAGTTGGATCAGAAGCTGAAGCTCCAATACTTTGGCCACCTAGTGCGAAGAGCTGACTCATCAGAAAAGACCCTGATGCTGGGAAAGATTGAAGGCAGGAGGAGAAGGGGACGACAGAGGACAAGATGGTTGGATGACATCAGTGACTCGATGAACATGAATTTGAGTAAGCTCCGGGAGATGGCGAAGGACAGGGAAGCCTGGTGTGCTGCAGTCCATGGGGTCACAAAGTGTTTGACACTACTGAGGGACTGAATAACAAAAACAACAAGCCATCCTAATGGATGTGACATGGAATCTTCTCGTGGTCTTGATTTGCATTTCCCTATTGATTAGTGACATTGCACATTTTTTCATGTGCTTGTTAGCTGATTCATGTCAATGTATGGCAGAAAACATCACAATATTGTAAAGTAATTACTCTTCAATTAAAATAACAACCTTTAAAAAATAAATTTTCATTCCTGTATCTTCCATTTTTTAAATTGAGTTGTATTTTTGCTGAGTTTTAGGATTTCTTTATATATTCTGGATGTGAATTCCTTATTAGATATGTGCTTTGCAAATATTTTCTTCCATTCCATGGGTTGCCTTTTACTCTGTTGATGGTGTCTTTGGATGCACAAAAGGACTCAGCAGCGTGAGTAGACACTGTAGAAATCAAGCAAGCAAAATCAGTAACTACTTGAACACTATACAAACATTCTCAGTTTCCTGTTGGAGAAGGAAATGGCAACCCACTCTGGTACTCTTGCCTGGAAAATCCCATGGATGGAGATGCCTGGTAGGCTATAGTCCATGCGGGTGCAAAGAGTCGGACACGACTGAGTGACTTCACTTTCACTTTCTTTGAGTTTCCTATATGGCCTAAGACAAAGATTGAATTTCTTGACAATGATTCTTGAGTTTCTAAAAGTTGTTTCTTCCATGGGCCCAATGATAAGTTTGTAAATTAGCATGAAATGAAGAAAAGTTATCACCATTGTTTGAAACATTTTTTGTATATGATTAGTATGAGGTGGAAGCAGAACTGGGTACACACCTGGCAGACTGGGTGGCCCTCGGCTTCGCCAGGGAGACAGACGTATCACTTAGAGGCCACAATAGAAGACAGGTTGGTTTGATGTCTAAGCCCTGTGGCAGGATGTGTAGGATAGAGCCCCATCACTGGGCAGGGCAGCTTGGGAGCCATAGTGGGGCAGAATGAGCAAGAGGAAGAGCCAAAGCAAAAGGTCAAGGTGCAGTGGACCAGGACCGGTAAGCCTGGAGGTAGAGGACCCGGACAGGGAAATCTTGGAGGTGAGGTGGGGACTCTGAAAATCAGCATGCTTTCAGCCATTCTTTGGTCATGAGAAACCTGGCTCAAGACATGGTGGACATAAGACCAAGATGGTGGCCATCCTCATGGCTGTGGGATAACATACCCTAAAGGGGACTGAGGCTTGAAAGACTTCAGCACTTATCAAGTGCTGAAGCCGGGCAGAGGCAGCTGCAGTTCAGTATATCACTTGGTCATGGCCAACTTAAACTTAGGGTAGTTGATTAGCTGGGTATCAGGGATGCACAGCATTGGTGGGAGGTGGGAGGATGGGTTTGCAAGCAGATGGAGCCCACAGGCGAGCCATGGAGCTGGGAGCATAGCAATCGTCTCCTATCTGGAATCCTCTCATCTGATGCCAGCCCTGGGATGGATAGCCTCCAGAGTTCCCTCTTCCCTTGGATAGACTCGCTTAAGAAACAGTCTGGGAGAGGTGGTCTAGCTGGCTGGCAAGTGCCTGCTGCCTGCTGTGTAGAAGAGGTCTGAGCCCCTATGTCTCTGTAGGGTTGGTTACCAGGAACCACCCCCACCAGAGCCACACAGTCTGAGAGAAGTTACTCCCAGTGGGAACCAGTGCTTTGGGGACGTAGACAAGCACTGAGCTGGTAGATGACCCCTGTCCACTGCATGGCACCACCTTACAGTATGGAAGCAAAAAGTTGTGGGCATCTGTGGGGAGGGTCCCAGGGATCAGGTCAGACCAGCAGCTGGAGTTGGAGCTGTGGGAGTCCCTGGAGGGGTGACATGGGTCAGAGCAAAATGAGGCTGGCTTGGAAGGAGGCATTCTGGATGGAGGTGGGGAGATGTGCAGGGGAGATTATAAGGCTGGTCTGCTTCCCAGAATCAGGCCTGAAGTGAGGACCTGGGTCCTGATCACAAGTCACGGAAACCAGCTGGAGTCAGATTAAGCACAAACTAGGTCTCATCACAGGGGAAAGCCCCATGGGACCATGGGCAAGCCCGCGGCCCCCTCCTGTCTGTCACTTGGCCTCAGGTCTTGTCTCTCTGCTCCTGTCTGATCCCCTACCTCTCTCTCCCCTGCAGACCTGCTGCCTCTGGTCTGTGTCCCTCTGGGAGCAATGGCCACCCCAGTCCAATTGCCTAGGCTGAGGCAAAGTCCCCATCTCCTAAGGGGGCCACAGCAAGTAGAGGCTCTGGATGTAACCCAGCGGGACCTCAGTGTGGCTCAGAGTAGGCAGTGCCTGGAGGGGGCAGGAGGACTGACCGGGGCACTTCACTGGGGCCTGGGGTGGCTCTGGGGAGGGCAGCCTGATAGGGGGAGTGGTGTGAGGGGGAGGAAGTGGAGCATTAAGGAGGGGGTCCCAGGAGGAAGATGGGAGAAGTGTTGCTGACGGCAGAGCAGGGTAAGCAGGGGTGATAAGGTTCTATTTTGGACCTGGGTGTCTCAGCACGTCAGCAGAGCATCTTGTGAGGAGA
The DNA here is from genome assembly GCA_007570785.1 of Antilocapra americana. Lineage (NCBI taxonomy): Eukaryota > Metazoa > Chordata > Mammalia > Artiodactyla > Antilocapridae > Antilocapra > Antilocapra americana. The sequence goes on from ML660772.1 coordinate 11,074,013, forward strand.
GGCAGGGCCGAGGCAAATTGGCAGGTGGGAGGTCAGAGCCTGTTCCAGAGCCCTGGGGTGGGGCAGACAGGCACTGAGGGGCAGCAGGTGGCAGAGTTGGGGGTGTGGGCAGCAGAAGCGCTTTCCTTTCTCCCCAAAGCCACAATTCCTGCCTCTTTCCTCTGTGCCCTCTCCTGCAGCCAAAGCCTTGATGGAGAGAAACCAGAGATCCTTCCCCTACCATGGACCCAGAGAGTCTACAGAGCCTCTGGTCTCAGGTTCCAGAGTCTGGAGATTCACAGTATCACCTTAACTATTCATGAGACATTCCTGAGCGGCTACATGCCACACTTGGTGTTCCAGGTGGGATAACTCTCATCTGTCCTTGTGATGCTAAAGCTGGAAAGCTGGGCCAATCTAAGGGTGGGCTGGATGAGCTCTAGGTAGAACATGGCCCAGACCTGCATCAGGAGAGGGCTTCCTAGGGAGGTGACACCTGTGCTGGTGCCTGAAGCCCAAAGAGGCCAGATGCGGGATCTGCGAGGGGCTGGGAACAGCCCGGATGGTGGCCAGAGCTATTCCAACACCTTCTGGCTCAGTTCCCTCCAGCCTGGACCCTGGGCTCCTCTGTCCTGTGTCCCCCATCAGAGGTGCCGATCACAGTAAGCCTCCAAACCAAAACCATGGGCACCTGGGCTACCAGTGAGCCATGAGCCAGTTGGAGTGGGCCTTATTTCCAGTAACTGAGAGTCAAAATGAAGGAAAGAATCTCAATTTTCAGTTAACCTTTCTTAAAGTTCGGGGAATGCTACTGTTGGGGCTCAGGGAAGATACCCCCAAAATATGCCACAATGGCATATTGATTACTTTGAGTTAAAATTACTTAAGAAACAGCCAGTGCAGGAGGGACACCCCAAGCCTCTTGTCTCAGTGAAAGCAGGAAGTCATCTCTTATGTGAAAGTGTGCTCCCTCCATCTGGAGGGAGGACACCCTTACTGATAGAGATGGGGAATTCCGGCAAGAAGCCTATATGAACACATCTTGTGATTTCTTAAATTTATTACCCTAAACCCAAACTCTACCCCCAAGCCATCTGCATGTTCCTCCAGCTGCACATTTAACCAGAAAAACAAAATCAAGGGCTGTAGTGGCTCCTCATTTGCTGCTTACCAGCATGGCCCAGAAATACACATGTGGGGAGGTAAGCGTCACAGATAAATGTGGCATCTTTGTTTGCTGATATGACAGGAGATATTCCATTTCACACCACCCTTGAAATGACTGTACAGGAGTGAAACAAACACATCCCCCTACCTGAGGCTTGCCATTCTAGGGGACATTTGCAAGGACTGAATAGTCTTTTTACTTTGTTTCCTCACCTCCCCCATCTCAGATCCGTAAAAGAACCTGGCATCCAGGCCCCAAAAAGATGGCTATGTTGAGGCACTAGCCTGCCATCTTCTCAGCCAGCCAGCTCCCAAATAAAGTCCTCTCCTTGTCCCAAAACCTCATTTTGGATTTATTGGCCTATTGTGTGGCAAACAGAGAGAGCCTGGACTCGGTAACATATTTAGACCTGGTATATTTATTGATTGGTTTCTCCAGGATCACTGTATTCTTGTCGCAGTGAAATCAGAGCAAAGCGCCAGCACCACCATCTCTCACATCCTCTTTCTCAGCCTGCTAGGAGAGGCCCGGAGCAGAGGATGGGCAAGGTGGGCTGGGGACCGTGACAGCCATCAGACCCTGTCGGCTAATCCTCTGGATAGGCCACATCTTCTGCAGAAGCAGACAAATCACAGATTTCTCATGCCAGAGCTGGTCTTTATCAGTGGTGTTAAAATAGCTAAAGAAAGAAAGAATGTGCACACTGCCTCCAAGATGGAGTGGGGGCAGGGCAGGGACCAGGGCCCGGACTGGGGGCTGAACAGCCTCAGGATAAATTTAGAAAATGCTGTGAACAGAGGCCTAGATCCACACTGTCCACCCAGCCAGGCTGGCGAGGCCACTCTGCCCCCTACTCCCACCCCATCCACCTCCACCCCCACCATCCAGGCCGAGGCTCTGGTGGGATGGGACCTATCTGAGGAGCTAATTCAAACAAACCATCTTGCCAATCCAGAAAACCTCTCTACCAAAGTCACAAGAAAGAAGGCAGATGTGGTCCTGAACAACCACTAAGCCCGGCCCTGTGCTCATCACAGAGACATCAGAGCAGGAAGTAGTCCCTCCCCTTTCAAGGCAGTTCAACCCATCCATCCCCAAGAGAAACAGAAACCAGTCCTGTCACAAGGCTCACCCCCCCCACACACTGGGACTGGGTGGAGGGCCACCTGTGTTTACTGACTGCCTTATCTGGAGGAAAAGCAAACTTCTCATCTCTTTACAACTGGAAGTACACTTACAAGCCGGGCCATGGTAGTCAGGCTCCTACCTCCCAGGGAAACTGGGCAAGGAGGGTGCTACTCTCTTCAGAGAGATGTCCCCAGGTCCTTGGGAAACATTTCAGGGTTGTCAGACTGGCGAGAGACTGATTTAGCTTTTAAACAGATTTACACACACGTGCACGCGCACACGCACACACACACAAGGGAAAGGAAAGAACTTACAGGTTTTCTAAAGGAAATGCTCTAAGAAGAGGGAGGAGAAAAATGTTTACCTTCTTTGCATCAGAGAGTATTAACGTTTTCTCATTTTTAATTTGCATTTGCCTCTACAGCCATCTCTGCGTGTACTCAAAGCCCAAGGGACTGAGCAGCGCAGCGGGCTGGCCCTGGCTCCAGGCCCTCCTGCGGGTCTCACCAAGGACTCTAGCCTGAGAGATAGCTGCTCAGTTATCTCTGAGGAACTGCTCGGAAGAGGAAGGGGAGAGGCCAGTTTATATGTGATTTTTTTTTTTTTTGGCTAGAAAATACCTGCAGTCAAGCATACATCATGGTAAAAGAGTACTGCTAGTCACAAAGAACAGACATCTCGTGGTAATGATTTTAAGGTTTTTCCATGTATGGGAAGAGATAGGACTCTGGGGTCACTGGACTCCTTCCTGAGATAAGCATCTAACTATCTAGGGGCCCAGTTATCCAAAGCACAGAGTGCTTCCTTCTGTTTCCATCCAGATGGTGGGTGACTGCTGTGGGTTGTGAGTTAACCCTTGTAGAACTGGGTGGTAAATGACACTTTTTTTCCTTTGTTCATACATCTATGATTTTTTTGGTTTAGAGTCTTTCACAACTTTTCCTTGTAGAGGCTTGAATTATTAAATCATCCTTTACTTCTTTTTTTTTTAATATTTATTTTTATGTATTTGGTTGCACCGGGTCTTAGTTGCAGTGTGCTGTATCTTTAGTTGGGGCATCTGGGCTCTAGTTCCCTGACAAGGGATCAAACCCAGGCCCCCTGCACTGGGAGCACTGAGTCTTAACCACTGGATTACCAGGCAAGTCCCCATCCCCCACTTCCTGAAATCAGTTTGATGAAAAAGCAGAACTCATGAGCTAGAATCATAACACCTGCTTGATCTTATTCATCCATCTTCACAGCAAGCATGCTGGGAGGGGCAGTTTGCTTGCTCCCTAATGAAGATTCAGGCAGTGCCGCGACTTCTGTGATCACAAATAAGCAATAGAAGGCACCATTGATAACTTTATATCTGAAGCTTCAATGTAGGAATTAAACTTGCCAAGTCCCAGGTAAACATCAAAATTGAACACCTCTCTGGTGAATTGCTTTTCCTCGTTTGCCTTCTGGAGGGACTGTGGTCAGCTCCCCCTTCTCCCTCACCTCCTCCCACCTCCCCAGCCTGTAGTCGGGGCGGGGTACTGCATGGGGCTTGGAGAGGGGGAGGTGTCAGGCAGAGGAGGAATTCCTGGGTTCTAGGTCTCTCCCTCCCCTCTGTACTCTCCTGCCCTCTCCTCTCGCCTTCTCTGCTGCTGACACTCTGGAAGTTGCCCTGCTGCCCCTCCTGTTCCTATGATGAGGCTGGGTGCCCCCAGCTCCTGGTTTCTGCAGGTGAGGTGGGGGATGAACACGCACAGTTCCCTCCAGAGAAGCTCTCTCCTCTCTCCAGCAGCCTCATCTTTTCACCCAGAGGCATGCGGCCAGTTTTGGAGTACTTCCCTTAGAACCTGTGTGCTCCAGCCTCTCCGTTGGTGTCAGGGCGCCTCACTTATGTTTTCACATGGGTCCCTCAGTGCCCTTCACACAGGGCCCAGCACACCACACGCATGTGCAGAGAGGCCCACCTGTGTGTGGAGATGGGGGCTGTGAAGGGGAGGGGGTTCCCAGGAGGGCAGAGTCCCTGGGCCACTGGCAGATGTTTGCTGAACAGAGAACCCTCACGTGGCTCATTCTGGGCCTGGTGGAGATGGCCATAAACGCCCCTGATTCCTCTCCTAGAGGAATGGCCTTAGGTGTCATGCCTACCCGCGCAGACCTCAGCGTCCCCATCTGTAACCCGGGCACATCAGGGTTCATAGGTCACAGGGCAGTGTGGGGTGCATGCAGGCAGCTGGTAAGGGCCAGGCTGGTTCTCACAGCAATCTCTGCGTCAGCCCCTCAGCTCACCTTGGCGCCCCCACCCCATCTGTCACACACTGGCCACCACTGAGATCTAATTCAGAAATAGCATTTATTGAGGTGTCCCCACAGGCCTGGCCCTGAGTCCCAGCCACTGGCACCTCGGGCTCACTCCTCCTTCTCGTCCCCGTGGGTGATGATGTAGCACAGGGACTTGTAGTCGATGTTCCCCGCCAGGTCCATGGGCGTCAGGGCGAACATCTGCTCCACCTGCAGAGGCGCTGGTCAGAGTGATCTGACGAGGCCTGTGACCTTCGCCCTGCCCCTCGGGCCATACACTGCCCCTCAGCTTTGCAGGCGGAGGGCTGGGGCAGGAGTGAGGGGTGCGGTGGGTCACAGGGCTCACCCTGCCCACAGAGCTGCCCTCCCTCACGTGTCGGAAACCTCTTTCAGACGCTACGGTTCACTGTGCTCTCACACTGGACCTCTGCACACAGAACTCGCCTAGCTCGCACACATCCTCTGACTCCACGTCCTTCACCCTCCAGATTCCGACAGAGGCAGCACCTTCTCCAGTGAGCTGGGTTCTAAGCCCAGGAGGGTAGTGGGTCATTGAGGCCCCCACCCCTCAGATCCTGGGGGGTGGAGCCCTGTGAAGGGGCCCAGAATCCTCACCTCGGCTGGAGAGAACTTGTCTGCCTGGGTCAGGAGAAGCTGCTTGAACCTGAGGGAGTAAATGGGGAGCAGTGGGGAGAGCCTGGTGGGGCTGGCTGCATGGGGAGGGGATGGAGAGTCTCATAGCCCAGATGGTCAGCTCCCCTCAAAAGCAGAGAGAATCCCAAAGGACAGGTGGCCACCCTCACAAGGGGACCCACCTCCCTCCCTGCTTCCAGCACGGTGCCCCCAGCCACTCACTCCGTTGTCCCACTTACTCATCCTTGTTCACCACGCCTTTGCCACTGGGGTCAAAGAGGCGGAAGGCACTCAGGATGGCTTCTTCAGGGTCTGTCCCTGGGAGGCCAAGGGAGCCAGGTGAGCACCCATACTACCAGCTTCCCAGCCCCACTGAGGAGGAACCAAGGGTGCAGGAGGGAACCTTTCAGATCTCAGAGGGGGGTAGATTGCCCAATACAAAGTGCTCTTTGGGGCTCAGAGACACTGGGATCGGCTGCCTTTCTGATATGCCACGCTTGGCCAGGAGGTTGGGATTGGGGATTTGGGAGTGAAAGCGAAGGCATATTTCCCAGCCCTGAGGCCTGGGGTGATCTGTGCTCATGGAATGCAAGGTGGGCCCCATATCCTCTGGGTAGGGAAAGGCCGGATGGGGTCTGGACAGGCTCCGGGTGGGATTCAGGCCGGGTCCAGGCAGGGTCCAGGTGGCATGCACACTTGTGGCCCAGCCAGGGACTCCAGACCTGCCCCAGGCTCACCATTGAGCTTCTCCCCAAACAGTGTGAGGAAGACGGTGAAGTTGATAGGCCCCTTCCCTTCCTGCAGCATGGCATCCAGCTCCTCTTCTGGAACATTCACCTTCCCTGTGGGAGTGTTAGATGGACACAGGGCCCTTGAGTGTCCCCGAGTAGGGCTGGGCTGCCCCTCCCCCATCCCAGCCACCGAGGGTAGAGAATGCTCTCTGGGTGCAGGAGGTGAAGTGGAAGGAAGGTGGTCTGGGTGGGTGGGTGGTGTGAGCCAGGACAAGAGTACAGGCTGGGCCAGCCAGCAGCTCTGAGCCGGGTCCCCGGTGTGAGAGGATCTGGGCCAGGCAGGAGATGGGTGCCCTCACCGAGCTGGGAGTAGGTCTCTCTAAGGTCCGACTTGCAGATGATGCCATCACGGTTCTGGTCGATGCAGCTGAAGGCCTGTGAGGTAGGGGGTCCACAGTCTTCAGAGGGAGTAGCCCCCACCCCAGACAAGGCAGGAGATGAGGGGGTCCTGGGTGATGGGAGGAGCAAGGACAGAAGCCAAGACCCCTGATCTACAGGGAAGGAGGGGGTGTATAGGGAGCACGGTGCCCAGGCTAGTGGGAGTGGGGTACTCACTTCCTTGAACTCCTGGATCTGGGCTTGCTCGAACATGGAAAAGACATTGGAAGAGCCTCGCTGGGCCTGCTTGGTGGCCGCGGCCTTGCCCCGGGTCCCTGCCTTCCTGCTGGCCTACAACACCACAGGTGGGGATGGGTCCTCTCCCCAGCTCCCCAAAGACTCCCTGCCATGGACAACCCCAGAACATTCCTGGGAGAGCTAGGGCCCAGGATCCTGCTTCTCTCCCTGGAGACCACCTCTCTGGGCCCAGCACAGGCACAGCAGTACGGGCTCCATGCCCCCAGCCCAAAGAACAGCACCTTGGAGGCTGCCGGCCTGGAGTCCCCCACCTGGCACTCACCATCTTCTCTCTCTGCAGTGGCCTGGTTGCCTTGAGGGGCCCACAGCCCCCTTTATGTCTCAGCCTTATCACCTGGAACGCCAAATAAGGACAGGAGGAGAGGATAGGCCCAAACTTGGCAGCCTCTACTTGGGCTGGGGGAAGACAGGGCCCCCGAGCAGATTCCAGCCACGTTCCCAGTGACCTTCAGGCCCCCGACAGACGTGTGACATGCAGTGTCTGCCCGTCCCGGCACTGCTGAGTGCTCTGCCTCCTGACAGCAGAGCAGGCTCTCAGCTCTCGCCACTCCAGGGCCGAATGAGGGGCTCCTGTTACTCTCACCAGACCGTCCTTCCTGCAGTTCCAGCCCAGGCCTTGGGCAGAGCTGGGGCGGGGCTGGCCTGAGGCCTCCATTGGGCTTGGGAAGGTAGTCGGTGGTTCCGAGGATGGACTCTGGCCTGAGACGCCCCCCACCCAGGGATTCCCCAAGGTGAGGACATTTGGCCCTAGCCTCTCACCCCTCTGACCAAGGGGCAAAAGGCAGCCCTGAGCTAATGGTGACCCTGACCAGAAATTGCATGTGATGCCGTTGGAGCATGGAGCACTGCCTCGACCCCAAGCATCCCCTGTGAGCCCCACGGAAGTGGGTCCCAAGCCCTTCTTGTGGAGCTCCACTACAGAGTGAGAGGCCTGGGCTCCCTCCACTGTGCCAGAGCAGCAGCCTCTCAGCTTCCTGTGGGCCCAGAGCAGAGAGGGGCTGGGGGGCTGAGGACCTACCAGAGCAGGAAGAGTGGGCAGTTGGCAGCTCCCCTGAACCCAGAACAGGAGAGGGCCCATGGCTGTCCCTCTGCCCACTGAGGAAAGGATGCAGGGAGGCCAGCTAGGAGAGCAGGGTTCTCATCCGTCAGACCCAAGGTTCCTTTTGTGTAACAAGTATCTTATAACACCTCTTTTACTCTTCTAAAATGAAATTCATAGGCTATACCTATAACCTACCTCCAGAGAGAATTTTAAACAATCAATACAGGGCCTTGAATCATAACATAAAGGACATCTAGAAAATAATTTATGGTAACGTGAGATCGAATGCTGGAACATGAGTCATTAGTACTGATAATGATGTCATCAGAGGCTCACACAGACTTCCAATGCATAATTTAGACTTGAGAGAATGAAAAAGGTCAGAAGTGATTCCACATGTGGCATACCATAAAGTGGGACAGCATCTCAAGGAGGACGTGAAAACTCAAAATCACAACTTTGGGTTAAGTACAGAATGAAACAACATAGTCATTCCAGATGTGCTGGTTTCTCTCATTGAAAAGTGAGTGTGATACACACTATGCATGTGTGCTCAGTCACTTCAGTCATGTCTGACTGTGCGATCCTATGGACTGCAGCCCACCAGGCCCCTCTGTCCATGGGGTTCTCCAGGCAAGAATACTGCAGTGGGTTGCCATGTCCTCCTCCAGCGGATCTTCCTGACCCAGGGATTGAACCCGCATCTCCTGCACTGCAGGTGAATTTTTTTAACCACTGAACCACAGGGGAAGCCCTACTATGTATAAAATAGATAATCAACAGAGACCTATTGCATAGCAAAGGGAACTCTATTCAGTATTCTGTAATAACTGAGAGGGGAAAATAATCTGAAAAAGAGTGGATATATGTAAATGTATAACTGAACCACTTTGCTATATACCTAAAACTAACACAACATTGTAAATCAACCATGTGCTAAGTCTCTTCAGTCATGTCCGACTACTCCAATACAAAATAAAAATTAAATTAAAAAAGATAACAACATCCAAAAACCTGAAAAAAAAAGTGAGTGTATGTTAAAATCTTACAAATATATATTCATATGTAACTGGGTTTGTGTGTAAGATGGTCTTAGCCCTGAGACTTGGCTAACAGGAAATAGGCATTTCTTTCAGGAGCAGACTTCAAAGGATCACAGAAATCATGTGACTTCTTTTAAAAAGAAATATTTATTTGGCTGCACTGGGTCTTAATTGCAGCCCACAGGATCTTTAGTTGCAGCATGAAAACTCTTAGTTGTGGCATGTGGGATCTAGTTCCCAGACCAGGGATGGAACCCGGGCCCCCTTAATTGGGAGTGCGGCATCTTAGCCACTGGACCACCAGGGAAGTCCCCATGTGACTTCTTGTAATTCTGTCTCTGACCCCTTCCATCACTGTCACAGCCTACGTGGCTCCAGGGACTCCCTGCTGAGCCCGATCTGCAGCAGGACCAGTCCCCAGAGATCAGCCCTGTCCTCCTTCTTAGAGTAGCCCCACTCCCTCCAGGATAGCACCTGGAGGCTCTCAGGAGACCTCAGAGCTGCTGAGTGATTACAGACAGGTGGAACCACACCCTGAATCCCACAGGCTGGTGGGCAGAGGCCTGTCAAGACCAGGACCCCTGACCACACCTCCCACACCGCCCCATGCCATTCCTGTTCCTGCAGCCTTCTGTGTTACTCTTCATACTCCCCAGCATGGCTCACCAGAGAGGATGGCAAATTTCAAGACACAGCTTGGCCTGCAGAGTGTCTGTGTGCACAGGATCAAGTCTGTATGTATGCTGTCCCACAGTCTCATACACAGAGGTCAAAGAACAGTGGACAAGGTCATGTTCTAAACTTTTAAAACTTTTAATTAAAAAAAAAAAACCCACACAGTTCCAGGTTGGGCATGGATATGTTGGTGTGGTATATGGAAGTCTGCTGAGAAGAAAGAGGCCTAGCTTGTCCCTTGGGGTGTGTGCTGAGTGCTGCTGGGCTTTCTGAGTGCCCAGGGCCATGGGAGCCAGGGACTTGATCCCAGAGATGCTCCCAGGCCTGTCTGTGGGTGGGGGGGACTCCTCCTTTTCCTGGGCCCCTCTGGGCAGAGGCTTTGGGGACTCTATCTCCTGCATCTCCTGTGAGGGTCCATCCCAGAACCACAGACTACTCAAGGATGGCAGGATGGGAGAGAAAAGGCTGCCATCTCCAGGCCTCGGGGTACCCACAGCCTCCACCATGGAACTTGTCCCTTCCATTTCCCGGGCCTGAGTAATCAGCAGCTCCCTGGGGCCCCTGTGGAATCCAGGTCTAGGTCTGGCCAGGTGATGAGGGCTGCCTCCCCATGCAGGCTGAGCTCATGGGGAAGCCAGGCTATAGTAGGGTCCAGAGGGCACCCCCTTTTCACAGCCAGGGCTGAGCCAGGCTGAAAGCTCCTAGAGACAAGCAGTGCAGAAATGCAACAAAATCCTGAGTGAATAACTCCCTTCTGGGTCCTTGATTCCAGCAAGAAAGGCGAGGTACTTTGAGGGTTCTCCATTCCTGTCCATTTCTGCTCCCAACCCAGTCAGGGCCCTAGGGCTATCTCACCAACTGACCCTGAGAGAAGAGGCCTGCCTGGGCCCTCCACAACCTCTCCAGAGGCTTTCCCCCAACTTCTGGGGGTGACAGCTGAGATGGGGGGCATCCAAGGTCCTCACAAGGAGAAGCCTCTCGACTGGGCCAGGTTGGGGGGACTTGTAAGGAGAATGTCCCCTGGAGCCCAAGTCCAGTAGCCGGCCACAGCTTCCTTCCTGCCTTGCAGCTTTTCTTCTTACTGGCCCAGCATGCAGGCCTTCTTACAGGCCACCGCGGAGATCAAGGCCGCGCCCCGGCCGCTGCCCTCCTCCGACTCAATGAAGGTGATTTCACAGCTGGGCGTCAGCCTGCGCACGATGGCGTGGAACCGCTCCTTGAAGCTGCATAGAGGGGAAGCTTGGCTGCTGGTACCGCGCTGAATGTAGGGCAGGGGGTAAAACAAGAGAACCCTCCTCCTGTGTCTGGGGGCCAAGGGAGTTCGGAGAGTTTAAGAATTCTTGGAACCTCAGAGAGCTTCCCTCTCAGCCTGCGTATCATAGATGGAGACCAACTCCCGAGTTCTGCCCCAAGGATGCAAACTCACAAGGGGCAGGCTGGACCAGGGTTGGACCGGCAGAAGCCGCGCGGGCTCACCTGGGGTGCAGCTTGTACACGGAGCCGTCCACGCCCACGGTGATGCGCATCACCTCCTCGCTGCGGCTCTCGCGCATCCGGTTGATGACACCCGCCAGTCCCGCGGCGCACATGTGCGCGGCGCGAGTGGACACGCTCTCGCAGGCTCGGCGCACGATGTCACAGTCAGTGGCCGAGGGCCGCAGCCCTAGCGTGCTCAGGATATTGTAGATCTGCTTGCGGTCACCGGAATCGCTGCGGGGAGGGGATGAGAGGGCATTGCGAGAGGGTCTCTTTGTCTGGAACCAGCCAGATGCCCACCGCAGCGGCCTCTGCCCCTTCGCCTGCCCACCTCTCCCAGGCAGAGAGCATGGGTCTCCGAGTCCCGAGGGGAGCGGGTCTGACTCCTCCAGGGACCAGCAGTAATTTGATCATTACTCGTCTCTCTAAGCCCAGGGTCTCCGCCCTAACGTGGACGACAACAGCCTCTGGGCTGTTGTGTGGATGAAATGAGACTAGGGTGGGGGAGCCGCAGAGGGGAGGTGTGGTCTCCGGCGACTGTCCTGCAGGGAGTTCCCCTGGGAGCCGGAAGCCACACCCGCCCGCGGCGCCCCATTCCGGGACCTTAGCCAGTCCTGGGCCCCTGCGCCCTGCGCCTTGCCCGCTGAGCCCGGCTTCCCGCAGGCGTCCTAGGACCTCACTGCTACCCTGGGACCCGGATTCGGTCCGGCCGGGCCCTCTACGCCCTGAGCTCCGCCCAGGCCCGGCCCACAATTGGAGCCCCCCCCGCTTGGAGCCCCGCCCCCCCCCCGACCTCCGCGTTGGGGTCCTGGAACCTCTGCGTGCAACCGCCACCGTACCCTACCCCTATCCCCTGAGCGCCCCGCGCACCTCTCCACCTGCGACACGAAGCGTGTCTCGAAGGCGCCGCGCGTGCGCAGCTGCTCCGAGGCCTCTCCATGGAAGAGCAGATTCTCGTCCACAAGCTTCAGCAGCACAAGCCGCACCAGTTCGCCCATGTACTTGCCACCGATGAGCTTCTCATACCTGGGCAGAGGAGGACAGCAGGGTCATTCCCCGCAGGGAGGTCCCCAAGAGCAGACGGAGGTCGGCCACCGCCCCATCACAGCCATGTGGGACGTGGTGACCCTGGGTTCAAGCCCATTCCTGCATTAACCCGCCTGGGTTTGGGGGGCCTTGGGAGAACGCTCCATGGTGGGGCCACAGTTCAGTCCCTCTAAGACTTTCCTCCAGAAGGACCCTGAGCTGAGCCCACTTCGATCTCCCCACAGGTATGTGATAGGAGCTATTTTCCTCACCCAGAGACAGTTGGGGAAGCTCAGGCTCAGAGGGGCTAGTGGCCAGCCTGGAGCAGGCCTCTGCCCACTTGCTAGGGCTCCTAGGGTCCCTGTGCTCCTGGAATCCACCGAGCTGGCACATCAGCCCTAGAGTTTGTAGGCCTCCAGTGTTTTCCTCTTTAATTGAATACTACCGACCTCATCGAGGTTTAGGAGAGCCAGAGAAGAAGCTCAGATGCCTGGTGCAGGGTAGGCAGTCAATAAAGGAAAGCCCTGACTCAGGACAAGCTCTGTGAGCCCGCAACATCCTCCAGATTACTCCAATTCATTCTGGTAACTTGTTCAGAGCTGTACTTTGGGGATCTCTTGATTAAGCCCAGTCAGTGTTGCTGGGGGCTTCTCAGAGTCTTCCTATGCCAGCGGTCACCTGCTGGAATGGGGGAGGTCCCTGCTCATCTGTCCATAGACCCTCTTTTTAAAGACTAATCTTGGCATCTCTCACTATTTCTGGTTCGCAGAGGGGCACACATGTCTGAGCTGAAGGAAGAGATTGTCAGTTTGCTTTTCCCCAGAACTGTTTAAAAACAAGCCCATTATCTGCGGGCTGGCCCCATCTGCCATGTGGTCGGGGGAGGGGCGGTCCTTACAGCTGCTGCCCGGGGTTCAGGGAGTTCTCATCCACCACGCGGTCGTACTCCAGCAGGAACTCATCCAGCTCGCCTGAGTCCCCAAAGGCGCCCCACTCAGTGTTGACACACATGCGGCCCTCGTCCCCTTCCACCAGCTCCACGTTCTGCATCTCCTCCATGTAGCAAGCATTGCAGCCTGTGCCTATGGGAAGTGGCATCGTCAGACCCTACCTGGGATGCCAGTTGTCCTGGGTGCATCACCCCTGCAGGAAGCCCTATGTGGCCCTGTCTTCCCAGCTTCTTTGAGCCCTCCACCCTCACTACTGCCTCCATCCCCCAGCAGCAAAGGAAAACCAGCTCTCCCAGGAGCTGGAAGGTCTGAGTTTGCTGTGTGATCTCAGGTAGATAAGCCCACCTCCCTGGGTGGTTCCTCTTCCCCAAAAGGGGTTGGTAACACCTTCTCCCCCTGTTACCTGGAGTTGAGAGAAGTGAGGGAAAGAATATATGTTTAAAGTGCTTTGCCAATTACAGATGGGTGTGTCTTGTCTGTGCATCCCTCTTGTTTTCTGGCACTTCATAAACATTTATTTGAACTTCTCTGTCTCAGCTTCTGTTCTTTTTTGAGGGGGGCCACCCAGAGGTCGGGCTTCCCAGGTGGCTCAGTGGTAAAGAATCCATCTGCCAATGCAGGAGATGCAGGAGATATGGGTCCAATCCCTGGGTTGGGAGGACCCCCTGGAAAAGGAAATGGCAACCCATTCCAGTATTCTTGCCTGGAGAATTCCATGGACAGAGGCGCCTGGCAGGCTATGGTCCATAGGGTCACAAAGAGTTGGACATAACTAAGCGACTGAGCCCGCATGCATACACTCCAGAGTGTATGTCCTTGGGAGCAGCACACGGGCCACTGCAGGTGGGCCTGGCTATGGAATTTATAGTCTACAGGGTCCCATGCAAAGTGAAAACATGGAGTCCTTTGTTCATAAATTGAGTTTCAAAATGGTGACAGCAGAATGTCAATCTGAACGTGACAGCACCCCCTCAAGCTGTGAGGGACAGCCACTCAGTCATGCCAGCCCCATACCAGCAGAGGAGCTGCCTGGGATCCAGGCCCAGTGATGCTGGGCATTCCAAGATTTTGTGGGGAAAAAATACAGAAATCCAGACTTTGACGTGATTCCTCCCAATTTTTAGCCCTTGGTAATTATCATAAACATGTGTTTAACCACAGAGGAGAGACACCAAGAGCGTTGCAGGGCGACTGTGATCATGGGCCACTCTACCATCTCTGCTCCAGGGGCGAGCCCGAGACCATCGGCCACAGAGCCCAGGCGGAGGTGGGCTGGGGAACTGACCCAGGCAGTTCTCTTTCCTCTCAGGGAGGAGAGAGCCAGGGCCCCTGGAGCTTCTGTTTAGGCGTGGACTTAACTTTCAGCTGGAAGGTGAGGGTGGAAGCAAGAGACGTGAGAAACTAGAGGAGAGTCAGAGAGTCGACCAGGCTGCCCCTTAGGACATGTTCACACAGTTGGAGAGGGATGGTAAGAACATGAATACAGAACCCCTCAGGGCTGACTCTGAAGGGGCCGTAGAAGCAAACAAACTTAACGCTGCCTTTCTGGGTAACCAGGGCCCAGAGAGTCCAGGGAAATGCCCACATGCCTGTGTGTCCAAGCGTTGCAGTAAACATTGTAAGGCCTCGGGAACTTCTGGGAAAGTCCCACGGCTGGTGGGAAGGGCCCACTGGGGCCTGCCCTGTCCCCTTTCCTGGTATCTGCCCTCACTTCCAGCAGGGCTGACAGATGCCCTGGGGTACAGTAAGACTGTCTGGGAAGGGATGACGCCACTCGGGTTGATCCTCTTCCACTTGAACAAATCTGTCCGGGTTGGTCAATTTACCAGATGAGGTGAGTTAATTAAATCCTGACGGGCCAGGTGGACATGCAGCTGGTGTGCCATCTGAGGCAGTGACTTGCAAGTGTTGAAATGCTTCCTACCAATAAACAGCACGTGCATTCAGGACACTCCTGCGGCTCACAAGACCACCCTGGGCTCTAGTGCCTCGGGTGGCCATGACTGGTGCCAAGGCCCTGTGAAGCCTGCTGTGGATGAGAAGCCTCAGCTCTCTCTTTGGGTGTTTGGGCCCCCTGGGTCAGGCAGGGTGGGCATCCTTACCCACAATCATGCCAACCTCACACCGGCGGTCTTCATAGTAGCAGGAGATCATCGTGGCTACAGTGTCATTGACCATTGCCACCACGTCCATCTCAAAGTCCTGCCAAGAGGTGGAGAGACAGTGGTGACAGGGGCTGGATGGTGGTAGGGGTCTCAGCTTAGTGGGCTCAGAGCCATTCCAGCCAGGCACAGGAGGTAGAGACCCCTACCGGGGGGGGACACCCAGCAGGCCCTCACTAGCATCCTGACCTGAGGTGGGGGGAGGAGGGTCCAGGGGAGCCACAGAGGCAGGTGCAGGTGCCACTTACCCCTCTCCGTTTGATGGCATCTCGCAGGAGCCCCACGATGTTGTTGCCTTCTGCTCCCGAGGCCTTGAAGCCCTTGGTCCAGTTGAGAAGGATGCCCTGGGGAGAGAGGAGGGTCTCAGCGACTGCTGGATGCTGGGTATAGGTGTGCAGATATGGGAGCTAACTTGGACCACAGGGATGTGCACCCACTTTATTTATTTTAAATTTTTGGCCACGCAGCTCAGCATGTGAGTTCTTAGTTCCCCGACCAGGTATCAAACCTACACTGGAATCATGGAGTTTTAACCACTGAATAGCCAGGGAAGTACAATGTGCACCCACTTTAAAGCTGAGGAAACCAAGGCTCAAGACCCATATAACTTTGAGAAGTGTTGGAGACAATTCTCTATCCATATCTCATATTTCTACAAGGCTGGGTTCCAGCCGATTTAAGAATGCCTGTATAGTTAAGCCCAGAGTCATCATCCCCAAGCGAGGAGGAGGTCCGGAGGAGAATAGCCGATATATGATCAGGGTTCCTCTCCTGTGCACAGCTCCTGTGTGTGAAGGTCCCATCCAGCCCCCAGTGTCCAGTGGGGACTGGGGCTTGGAAAACCAACATGAGATGTTGCTCCCACTGCTGCTTCTGCCAGGAATACTGACTTTGGCTTTCTCTCTGACCCAGAGGTCTCTTGTGTATAATTGTGTGTATGTATGTATAATTTACACATACGTATATTTATTTGTCTAATTAATGTGTGTAGATGAGTATGTATCATTTACCTGTGAATATGTATATATATATGATCACATGCATATATGCATGTAGGTATGATTGACATGTGTAAATATGCAGGTGTAATTTACACGGGTATATGTATATATACTTGATGTGTATAATTTACCTGTATATATGTATGTATAATTGACATGTATAGATATATACAAATATATAACTGACCTGTGTGTATATATTTGAGTATAATATATTTATGCATAAAAATATGCATGTACAATTATGTGTTTATATATGTATAATCAACATGAGTGCATACATGTGTGTAATACATTCAGTGCATGCATGCATAATTTGTGTGCCCTGTGTAATTCACATGTGTGATTTGTGCATGTGTATACATATAATTTACATGTGTCTATGTGTGTGGATCATTACATATGTGTGTGTATGTGGAGGGGCATGTATAACTGGCAGGCTAACTTGCCTGCTGAAAGGCAAAGCAAAGCTGCAGCCCTGGGACATTGCTGCCTTCCCCACAGATGGTACAGCGTAGTGATGACATGCTGGTGTGTTGGAGCCTGGCTGCCTGTGTTTGAGCCCCCGTGCTGCCACTTCCCACTGTGGGCAAGTTGCTATGCCTCAGCTTTCTACTCTGTCAGGGGGGTGATATGCATATCTCATAGGGTTGTGAAGAGGCTTGAGGCAAATGGTAAGAATCAGCTAATATTACGATTATTTCCCAGAGTCTCACAGGAGGTAAGTGATGGAGCTTGTTTGAATCCAAAGCTCTTTCCCAACATAGGGTGCAGCATTTGAAAGTGGCCCAGGGCAGAGTTCATGGACCCTTCTCTCTGGGGTGCCTGTCCACCCATCGGTCCACCTCCCCTGCCCAGTTCACACCTAGCCCCACCTTGTCAATGTCTTCATGCCTCACAGGAAAGGAGAAGGTGAAGCCTAAGGGCAGCTTCTTATGCTTCATCTGATGCTTATCCAGGAAGTCAGAGATGCACTCAGAGATGTAGTCAAAGAGCTGGAAGACAACACCAAGGTGGCCAACGGCTGCAGAGGGTGGGCCTCATGCGAGATGCTCCTCAGCCCTTGCTGAACCATAGGCCCCTGGAAAGCATGGCCTTTAGACCTGCCCTCAGTCCCCTGCTCCTGATCACCACTGCTTGTTGGGACTCAAGCAAGCCCTGTGCATGACCCCCATGCCAGAGTCCCACTGACAGCAGTCCTCAGGACAGGCAATGCCAGGATGATGGGGCTGGTCCCCAGCCCAGCTGTGCTCTGCCAGTCTGGCCCTCCCAGCTGGACCCAGCAGCATCTAGACTCAGACTTTGGATAGAGGTGTATCCCTGGCTATAACTATGGTTTCTGGCTTCAACACCCAAAGTGTTCTTTGCTGCCTCCAAGTGTCCTGGCCACCCAACCCCTGGACCTGCAAGGGCTGGCCACCACCCCACTTACATAGGCCTGTCCACAGAACTGGGCATTACTGAGTGCCTGTTGATCAATTAAGCTCCCCAGTGGGTTCCAGGTCCAGGGAGGCAGCAACACCATCCTGCTTCCTTGATGCACTCCCCGTCCTGCAGCATTCTAGGGTATGGCAAGGACGAGGCTGCCATGGGCTTGTCCCTCAAGGAAATTGGCTTTTAAAACCCTGTGCCTCAGAGAAATTGGCTCTAGCTTCATGAACCTCCCCTAGGGCTCATTCTACTTCTGTGGTCCTTCCTGAGTCCTTCCCATGGGCAGATATTATCATTGCAGTCATGCCACCTGGCATTTATGTTGGTGGAGGGTGAGGGAACGCCACGTGGGGAGGAAGTAGAATGCATGCAAGGACTGTTAGCCTGTTGAACCAATGTTCTCTTGACTGCCCTACCATGTTTCTGTTCCTTCTGGGAAACTGGGCAGGGGTGGCCTTGCTGGGGCCATGCCCCACGGCCATCCACGTAGGCCTCTCAGCTGCTTCCCTTTCCTGTAGCAGGGCCCCCTGAAGTTGGGCCCACAGCCACCTGCCCTTGATGAACAGGTAGGCCCTCCCACCAAGACTAGCCAAGCTCCAAGATCCTGGATGGTCTTGATCCTGGTCCCTGCCCCCAACCTCCAGCCCCTTGTTCCCTAGCCCACGGTGCTCACCATCTCAGCAGTGCCTGTCATAGCATCCTCGGGGATGGAGTACATCTGGTGCTTGGTTTTCACACTCCACTGTCCTGCCTCGCCTTCCCCTACCTTCACCAGCATCACCCGGAAGTTGGTGCCACCCAGGTCCAGGGAGAGGAAGTCCCCGACTTCTGCAGCCACAGACAGAAGTACATCAGTCTCATGGGCACCACCTGGCAGGACCCCCAAGACTGGAGAAGAGGAGGTAATGGCATGGTGGGGGCACCAGAGGGGCCCCTGCTACCGGACCTCAGAATAAACTGTGGAAAGGGTCAAAGGTGAAGTGGGGAAGTCAGCAGGAATTCCTTGCCTTGGACTGAAATCCCCCAAACCCAGAGCCCACTCGAAGATCTAGGAAAATGGTCCAGACTTAGGATTGGGCTGAGAGTCTCCCAAATGACTATAGGAAACCATTTTTCTCCTTGTGAAATGAAAAAAGCTAGTTGCTCTGAGGTCAGAATGAGCCTGAAAGCCCCAGGGCTGGGCCGAGAGTAAGAACAGGCCAGTGTCTGGGGCCCAGCACACTGGGGCTGTTAGGAAGGGTCTAGGGCACTTCTCCCTGCTGGAGCCAGGCAACAGCTGCCTCTGGTTGAGGACCTGCTGGATCCCATGTGGGTTCTATCCCGGCCCTGTCCTGGACCACGATACCTGAGCCCTCTGGGGTGGAGCGCACGTAGGTGGGCAGCATCTTCACGCTGGCCTCCTCATGGGTCTCCAGCCTCAGGCCTCGGTCCATCTCCTTCTGCATCCGCCTCATCACCTTCTTCAAGTCCTCCTCCTGCAGCTGGAACTCCGCCAGGATCTGTTCCGCCTTCACAGGGAGGGGGATGGGGAGCAGTTGGGTGGGAGAGGAGCTGTGCAGAGCTGGGGAGGGGGGACCTGCGGAGTGGGTGTTTCTCATCCACACTGAGGGTCTCCTTTTGCCCCTGACCCTGAGTCCAGTATGACTTATCATTTCAAATTACCGCAGTTAAAACCAGTTGAAAAATTAAGACAGTGGAGTTCCAACACCCATTCTAAACAAATGCAGCCTGGGGGTGAGGGGCAGAGGGCAGATGAGGCACCTCCCTTTGTACCCTTGATCCAAGTCAGGGGAAGAAGGAGGTGCTAACCAGGAGAGTGGGTGAGACACAGGCTGGAAGAGCCTGTCTGGAGGGTGATGGGCAGCTGGCATTATTGTCTAAAAGATCTGATCATTCTACCTCTAGGAGTTTATGTTAAGGGAGTAAATGGACCAGTCATGTAAATTTTCTAATTAAAGTGTTAGTCAAAGCACCAGTTAGAGGTGACACCAGTTAGTTAGAGGTGTCTGTTGGACTAAAGCATGGTGTCTACAGCCTGGAAGTTGCTGAGGCCATTAGAGGGAGGAAGGGTCCCTATATATAAAAGAGAGATTCAATTCACCATTCCTGTGAGTATGGTCAGCCTGGGTGAGGGTCTCCTCCCACATTCTTTGGAGGAGTGGCCTCTCACTCACCCCTTCGTGGTGGCACGAGGTTGGGTGTAAACACAGTACCCATGCCCATGAATCCCCAGTAGGCAGAGACCCTGCTCTGACCTTGCATGTGGACAGTGGCATGGCAGCCCTTCCTTCTTTGCACAATAGCATGTATTCATGCAGAAAAGGCCATTTTGATTCCCTGGATATTCGGACCAAAAAACAAAGGGCAGATACTCAAATAAAAGCCATGGATCCACACTTCAAAAACCTAACCCTCTTTTCCTGGCAGTTTTCCATGTGAACTCGGGGGTGGAGATGCTCTGAATTCCAATAAGGAGACAGCACAGCTATTTGCTCCTTCTTCCTCAGTTTTGATAGCCCACATTTTGTTGGGAGACTGGGAGGCTATCACCTTAAAGGAAGACAGCCCCTCACCAGGCTGAGGGAACATCCCATGATTGGGCTAAGCCAAGCCCAGTTATCCTGTCCCTTTTTTTGCTGGTGATTTGATTTATAGTTGGACGTGTGATCCAGTTCTGGCCAATGACAGGTGAAGGGAAGCCTGTTTTTAGCGGAAGGAGGGCCCTCTAGGGAAGCTCAGTGCCTTGCCAACTTTGTGTGTGCACAGCTGTATAAGGGTGTAGTAAGTGGCACTGTAGCATCCTGAACCATGAGGAGACAAGGCTGAAGAGAAAAGGCTGTTAGCATATTATAGATGGCAGAGAAGAGAGGCAGACTGAGCCCAGCCCTGATGATGTTGCTGACATACTGAGTCAGCCCTGGACTCACACAGCTCCCTGTGTTAGCTATGGAAGCAAGCATTCATCACTTAAGGCCATGATTAGTCAGGTGTTTCATTTCCTGAAGCCCAAATCATTCCTAATGGATACAGATCTTTACTTAGGAACCAATTCTCTTACCAAGACCCCTTGCTTAAAACTTAAACCCACGGAAGGTCACACAGGAATGGGGCTGACTAAGCCTACAACAAAGCACACAGAATCAAACACCAGTGTTCGCTAAGCTATTCTGCAGCTCTGGGCATGGGGTGGGTGCACCTTGTCCCAAGGCTTTTCTCACAGGACGCAGCCCTGGACGGGCCCCTATGCTCTGTGAAACCATCCAGGCTGTCCTCGGAGGCCCACGCCTACAGCTTGGACCCCTCTCTCGCACACACACACACTTTTAAACATAAAGCATGCCAAGAAGGCATAGTAACATTAACATTCGCTAAATCCTTCCAGTATGCCAGGCACTGAGCTGAATATACCACACAAGCTGCCTCCCATCCCTGGAACAAGGGGAGGTGTTAGCATCTGCTCATCTTCTAGGTGGTGGCCATAGGCAGCCAACACATAGCATGAGTCCAGCACCCAAGGCCAGGTACACAAGAACTGCCTGGCATCTTTCCCCAAACAGTACTGTGTGACATCACCGGCTCTTATCAAAAGCAATGCTAATCCTGCAGAGGTCCAGCCCTCAGGCCCCGCTGGGTTTCATCCTCCCTCCTTCCATCATGGCAGCCTATCCAACAGCCATAAGCCTGGACCCATGAGGGGCTGTGACCCAGTGGCTTCACTCTCTGTGTCCAGGCCCTTGTGGACACATGTTTGGAAAGGGGCTGAAAGGTTCCGTGGCTGCAGACCAGCACTGCAGGCCACAGACTGACATGGGCCTCCAGCCGACCTCCCCTCTGGCCGTGGGGAGCATCCTCCAAGATGGGTGCAACCCCCTTCCTTGAGTATCTGCAGGCACCACACTTAGTCAGCCTGCAACCCCGAGAGGAGGTGCTCCTAACGGCACAGTCCCCTCAGCTCTCAAGGCTGTGTGTCCAGGTGGGTATGAGTGGGGTTCAAGTCACAGGGAAGAGGTCTGTCTCACAGACCCCCTGCGAACATCCCCAGGAGCAGGCACTGTGCACCAGACCCTGCCCAGGATATCTCCAGCTCTCCCTTATGCTTAATCCCCTGGGACCCAAGCATTTTATTACCTCTACTTCCTTTCCGAGGCCACAAACCTAGACAGCTCAGAGCTGGCTTTGAACCTGGGCACTGGCTCTGAGCCCACCTCCCTTCCCCACCCCACTGGGCTGTCCATCCCTTCCCAGAGCCCAGGCTGGGTGTCTGTGCATCCTGGCTTAAAGGTCCTGTTGAGCAGCCTAGGGACTGTGGGGAGTTGCCTGAGGAACCCCAAGAAGCCACTTGTCCCCTAGGTCACAGACAGAGCCTGTCCCCCACCCTCACCCCACAGTTGCACCCCTGCCTCTCACCAAGAGGTCACAGGACACAGCATCAAGGCTCACAGCTACACCCAAATAGTGTGTTTGGGGGGGTCTCCTGCTTAATTAACTTCACTATGCTCCAGGCAGGGCCACTGCCACCATCTGACAGTGCCATGGCCCCCAGGATCTCGGCTTCTGGTGCCCCGGCCCTCTGGCTCTCCTGGGTGCTCCCATCTTGGCTCTCCTGGGATTCTCGAGGCAGATCTGGGGTTGGCAGGTTGGGGAACCGCTTCCCCAGGAGTATGTGGCAGCTGGCCCTGGGTTACCCTCTGTGTGTACACAGCCATCCAGTGGCTGCAGCTGGACACACACGGGGCTCACACTGCCCTCCAGGGCAATGGATGGACTCTAAAGCCTACAGGGTGTCCAGCATTTGCCAAGGGGTCTCATGCCCTGGCCCTCTGGGGCCCTCCCAGTGCTGGGGTGGGAGGCACTCTCACACCTTCACCTGTCTCATCCATCAAAAGGAAGCCCTGCAGCATGTCCTGCCTTCTTTCTTGAGCCAAGGAAGTGGAGTCCTAAAGTGCCAAGTGTGGCATAAAGAGGGCAGTTGTCCTCAACCAAGTCCCACAGACCCAGCCCCCATCATCTCTGCCCAACCAACTTGGCCCCTCCCACTTCGCTTCCAACCTATACATCCAATGGCTTTGTCCAGACCTGCGGTCTTAAGGACTGTATGCATACTGATAGCTGTGCACTAGGAGGGGAGGCCCCACAGACTGAGAGGCATGGGTAGGGCTGGGGGAATCCACCTGGTCTTGGCATGTCAGTGTGTCTGTTAGTCAAGGAGAGACTAACAGTGCCAAACAGTGGTTGGATTTGTGAGGCCAGTGCACAGCGGACAGTCTGGCACTGTCAGCCCAGGAGCAAGTCCCCAAGAAGACACTGTCCCCATGGAGACCCCTCCTAGAGAGGCTGGACAGTGGAGGGATCGGCTGCCACCTAGCTTCCGTGCCTCCTTCCAGGGGGTCCAGCACCACCCCGACCTCTGCTGTCCCAGCCTTGGCTCCAGGGATGACTCACCTGGCTTTGTGGTGACCCTTACCAGGTTCAAAGCTGTCTGGGCCCGGCTCCTTGTGGCCTCCATCACCACTTCTCTGAGAGGTCAAGAGGTAGGTTTGGGGGAAGGTGGAAACACCTGCCTGCTGAGGCACAGGGCTGGCCTGTAGCCTGGAAGTCAGGGGCCCACCTGGGCAGTATGGGCTGTGGAGCAGAGAGCTGCCCATGCAGGGTGCCCTGGGCTTCTGCAGAGAGCATTCAACAGGCAGCTGCTAAAATGCTCTGCCCACTGCCACAGGGTCAGGCAGGGCCAAAAGGTCAAAGGAGGCCTGCATGGGGTCAGGAGTGACAAGGGCTGTGGAGTAGTGCCCCATACCTTCAGCCCACGAGGGTGGGGATTTGTTGCCCAGAGTTTCTGGGGAGGGGGCAGAACCAGTCTATGTCCCCTTCAGTCCTTGGACGTCCAGAATGGACAGTCTTCACACTGCCCAGGTCAGGAAAGCACATCGAAGAGCTGGCAGGTGGGGAAGAGGCTGCTGAGGGCCTGACCCTATGCAGGCTGAAGAATCTGGACCTGGTCTTGGTCTTGGACCACAGAGACCCCTGGCCAATTTTCCCCTGAGGTCTGTACTGCACTTGGGAGGGGAGGGGCAGGCTGGTGGCAGGGAGGCCTGGCCTGAAGACCTGAGCAAGGCAGACTCCTCGTGAAACTAGGGTGCAGAGGGTGAGAGACCTCCTGAGACTCTCAGCTCCTCTCCTGAGCCCTCAAAGCCCTGTCATTTGTCCAGTCAGGCTGGTGAGTTGAGTGAGGGATTGGGGAGTGTGCCTAAGGCATCATTTGGGTCATTGAGACAGACTCAGATCTGGGCAGAGGCAGGGGTAGGGGCTGGGGTGAGGGTTGATGGTAGCTGGGGGCTGGGGGTGGGGCCAGGAGGTGGGAAGGGGAGGGATGGGGCAAGTTGTGGGGAGTAGATGGAGGCAGGGCACCATTCTGATGACTGGCCCCACCCTCACCTCAGGGCCATGCCCCCTCCTCCCTGTCCAAGTAGAAAATGCTTGTTTTCATCAAAAGTCTTCGACTGTAAATCATCAAAACCTGCCTCAAAAGGTGGGGAAGGTCATTCTTGGGTTTGGTATCTGCAAAGTCCAGGCCAGCGCTCACTTTGAGAACCATCCCTCCTCCCCTCTCCAAGCTCCCTGCCTGGGAGTGAACTTGTTTAGTGGGACCTGCCTATAGCTGCCAAGCACTGTTAAAATTAGCAAGAGCTCCAAGTGGGCTAGGTGGCTGGACAGAATGCCAGGCTCTCCAGCCAATGGCCAGTGTGGTCATCCCCAAGGAAGCCCTTGACATGATTGATCTCTGTCCCAAAATAGAGCAAAAGGGGCTTCACCAGACCCACATGTG
The DNA here is from genome assembly GCA_007570785.1 of Antilocapra americana. Lineage (NCBI taxonomy): Eukaryota > Metazoa > Chordata > Mammalia > Artiodactyla > Antilocapridae > Antilocapra > Antilocapra americana. The sequence goes on from ML660772.1 coordinate 11,098,257, forward strand.
ACAGATCACTGTCCCACCAGATCCTGGCTCTGTGCCTATGTCTTCACAGAGGGGGCAGGACTCATCCCTGGGTTTGGAGTCCCCACACTGCCCTTCTGGACTGGCCAGACCAAGGAGCAGCTGCCCTTCTCTTGGTCCAGGCTCACAGCATCTGAGGGGAGGATCAGAATCCCCCAGCTCTGTCCCCTGGGAGGCTGGAGAGGACAGGGCTGGGGAGAGATCAGTGGGCCCCTTTCTGGTTTGCTGGACTTCCTGGCCCTCTCTAGATTGCAATTTGACCAGCGAGCATCCTACCCCAGACCCAAGGGAACATTTTATGCAAAGATGGGCTCAGTAAAGGACAGAAATGATAGGGACCTAACAGAAGCAGAAGATATTAAGAAAAGGTGGCAAGAATACACAGAAGAACTGTACAAAAAAGATCTTCACGATCCAGATAATCACAATGGTGTGATCACTCACCTAGAGCCAGATATCCTGGAATGTGAAGTCAAGTGGGCCTTAGGAAGCATCACTTCAAACAAAGCTAGTGGAGATGATGGAATTCCAGTTGAGCTATTTCAAATCCTAAAAGATGATGCTGTGAAAGTGCTGCACTCAATATGGCAGCAAATTTGGAAAACTCAGCAGTGGCCACAAGACTGGAAAAGGTCAGTTTTCATTCCAATCCCAAAGAAAGGCAATGCCAAAGAATGCTCAAGCTACTGTGCAATTGCATTCATCTCACATGCTAGTAAAGTAATGCTTAAAATTCTCCAAGCCAGGCTTCAGCAATACATGAACCATGAACTTACAGATGTTCAAGCTGGTTTTAGAAAAGGCAGAGGAACCAGAGATCAAATTGCCAACATACGCTGGATCACTGGAAAAGCAAGAGAGTTCCAGAAAAACATCTATTTCTGTTTACTGACTATGTCAAAGCCTTTGACTGTGTGGATCACAATAAACTGTGGAAAATTCTGAAAGAGATGGGAATACCAGACCGCCTGACCTGCATCTTGAGAAATCTGTATGCAGATCAGGAAGCAACAGTTAGAACTGGACATGGAACAACAGACTGGCTCCAAATAGGAAAAGGTGTATGTCAAGGCTGTATATTATCACCCTACTTATTTAACTTTTATGCAGAGTACATCATGAGAAATGCTGGGCTGGAGGAAGCACAAGCTGGAATCAAGATTGCCAGGAGAAATATCAATAACCTCAAATATGCAGATGACACCACCCTTATGGCAGAAAGTGAAGAAGAACTAAGGAGCCTCTTGATGAAAGTGAAAGTAGAGAGTGAAAAAGTTGGCTTAAAGCTCAACATTCAGAAAACTAAGATCTTGGCATCTGGTCCCTTCACTTCATGGCAGAGAGATGGGGAAGCAGTGGCTGACTATTTTGGGGGGCTCCAAAATCACTGCAGATGGTGATTGCAGCCGTGAAATTAAAAGACTCTTACTCCTTGGAAGGAAAGTTATGACCAATCTAGACAGCATATTAAAAAGCAGAGATGTTATTTTGCCAACAAAATTCTGTCTAGTCAAGGCTATGGTTTTTCCAGTGGTCATGTATAGATGTGAGAGTTGGACTATAAAGAAAGCTGAGCACCAAAGAACTGATGCTTTTGAACTGTGGTGTTAGAGAAGACTCTTCAGAGTCCCTTGGACTGCAAGGAAATCCAACAAGTCCATCCTAAAGGAGATCAGTCCTGGGTGTTCATTGGAAGGACTTATGCTGAAGCTGAAACTCCAATACTTTGGCCACCTGATGTGAGGAGCTGACTCATTGGAAAAGACCCTGATGCTGGGAAAGATTGAGGGCAGGAGGAGAAGGGGACGACAGAGGATGAGATGGTTGGATGGCATCATGAGTTTGGGTGGCCTCCAGGAGTTAGTGATGGACAGAGAGGCCTGGCGTGCTGTGGTTCATGGGGTCACAAAGAGTCGGACACAACTGAATGACTGAACTGAACATCCTTCCCCAGACCCCTTTCCTGGGCCTCTTCCTTGCACCTGTGAGGGCAGAAAGGAAGGAAGCCAACACCCCCACTTGCCTGCACTAGTTAATCCCCCAGAGCCAGACTCTCATGCCTCAGCCAGCTCCCCTGTGCTCCCACCACAGGAGGTGTGCCCTGTCTCATTGCTTCCCTTTCAGGTGTGGGAGTGACACCAGAGGGTCAGCACTGGGCTGGAGTCAAGGATCACAGTAGCAAGTGACAGACCTGTCCAGGGAAGAGAGGCCAGGAGAGGGAGTACATCAAAGATAATGACTCCTGAGGGATGCCCAGGACACAGAGTTGCCAGTATTGCAAGGGTTGTCCTGAGGAGGTTGATGAATGCGGTCTCTGCTTAGGCTTTCTCAAAAATAGCTGCCCAGCAATGGGCTAGGATGTCTAAGCAGATAGTGAGCTCCTGACTTAATGGGAGAGAGAGATGTGGAGTATTAGAGAGAGTAGGAGCTGAAGGACTTCTATGTCTTAGTTAGTATCCTCATCCTTTGGTTGCTCAAGGAGCTGATTGATAGGCATGATTTAATTTTCTTTTTATCTCTAGGAAATAATCTAGCAAATTCAGTGATGGATATTCCAGGTTACTCTTTATAGGATCAAAAAATGAGACATAATCCACACACACAACTTTAGGAAATTGGTTAAATAAACTATGACACATTTATATGCAGTCATTTAAAATGATAAGACTGATCTGCCTCTGCTGGCATGGAAAGATGCTAGTGAATTTTTGTTTAAAGAAAATATGGGACTTCCCTGGTGGTCCAGTGGCTAAGACGCCATGTTCCCAATGCAGGGGCCTGGGTTTGATCCCTTGCCAGGGAACTAGATCCCATATGCCACAGCTAAGAGTCTGAATGCCACAGTGAAGATCAAGGATCCTATTTGCCCCAACTAAGACCCAGCAAGGCCAAATAAATATTTTTTTTTTGAAGGAGAGAACATGGTGGCCACCCTCTGAAAGGTCCTCCAATGAGCCTCACATCTGGCATTCAAGACATTGTATAGGCTCCACCCATGCTGAATAGGTCCAGCCTATGTAATTAATAAGCTACTGCAGAAATGATGGACTGTGAAGTGTGAGGCTAAGCCATCAAAGACCATGAAGCTTCCGCTTTTCTCTATGGGCTTCTTCACTCTATGGGAAGCCAGCACCAAGTCGTGAGGACCCTCAGGTTCTGTATCAGGAGGTTGACTGAGAAAAACTGAGGCCACCTGCAAACGGGCATCTCCAACTTGCCAGGCAGGTGAGTGAACCACCTTGGGAGCAGATCCAACACCCCCAGTTGAGCCTTCAGATGATGCAGCCCCAGGCAACACTTTGACTGCGACCTCAGGAGAAATGCTGAGCCAGAACCTCCCAGCTGAGCCACTCCTGGACTCCTGACCTACAGAAATGGTGTGAGATAAAGTGTTTTACATAGAAATAGATGACAAATAGGGAGGAAAAACAGTTAAAACTATAACACAATCCATCTTTCTCATATTTATTTGTACATATATATACACACACACATATATATACATAAATCTCTTTTTTTCAGTCACACCACACAGCATGTGGATCTTAATTCCCCAACCAGGGATTGAATCTGTGCCTCCTGCAGTGGAGGCTTAGAGTCTTAACCACTGGATCACCAGGGAAGACCCTGTCATGTATATCTATATGTGATATACACATGGGAGGAAATATAGAAAAACAGTAATAGTAGTTATCTTGATGATGGAAATATGAGTGACTTTATTTTCCTCTTTGCTTATCTCTATGTCTTGCTTTTTCTGCAATGGATTTGTACTAATGAAGTAGCATTTTAAAATCAAGTTAAAAACAAAAAGGTTGGGCCTTATCTGCTATCTTTGCATAGAGGCTCTGAGGCCCAGACTCAAGGATGGAGGCTCAAAGTTAAATGGGTCAAACTACCAGACTCCATATTCCGTGGGAAAGAAAGTGAGGTTGGGAACCGGAGAACTCCGCCTGCAAACGCCTTCCCCACTGGCCTGACAGCCCTCCACACCAGCTGGGCAACAGTGTGGGTACTCCTTGACTTGATGCAACAGGGCCTGGAGGTCAGTATGGTGTTGCAAGTGTTTGCTTACAGCAGGGTTGACTGGAGACTGGCTGTGCCCCTGTGTAAGGGCAGACCAAGGGCTCGGTGATGAGAGGGTATCAGGTAGTGTGGCCATGTCCAGGGACAGAGAAAGCGGGGAGATGAGCCAAGAAACAGCAGAGTAGGCTGGGTCCCGGTAACCACTGCTGGTGAGTACCCAGTGCTTTCCACAGGCCAGCTTCTATGCTAGATGCCTACACAGATCACAACTGGCTGGCAAGCTCAGGGCAGTCATTTTAAGTGTGGGGACACTGGGGCCCATGGGAGTGCAGGGACTTCTGATACATAGCAGCCATTTGTGACTTAGCCAGGATTCACCCCCAGCTCAGCCTGACTCCGGGTGTGCTGGAAGATTACTCTGACTAGATGGGGAGGGTCCCTCCAGGGTCAAACACATGTTGGGGGTCAGGAAGTAGCTCTGGAGCTGCTTCCATGCTGGAGATGTTCAGAGACCTCAGCTTCAGCGGGGGTAGCCGGCAGGGGGGCTGTGAGGGGGGTGGTTGGGGGGAGCCACAGCGGCCACAAAGGTCTGTCCCGGAGCACAGTGCTTGCCTCTGACAGCAGGTGGGCCTGAAAGCCTGGGGCCAGATGTTGGGGTGAAACCTAAAGGCTGGGGCCATGAGAGAGATGGGGGCAGAGAGCGGGTGAGGAACAGGGTGTGTCATGCACATCAGCTAGCTGCAGGATCATTCAGGACCCAAAGGAGGCAGAATAATGCTGGGGTAACATGGGAGCAAACACAATTCTGCTCTGTAGATCCATTTCCTGTTTGGTATCGGTTACAGCAATTAAACCTGCCCTAATTAACACTCAGGATGAAAGCACCAGTGACCTGAACAGAGCTTCAGAAGGGATTGAATCACACATTTATTTAAGATTTACTGAGCACCTAATTTGTGTTCAGTCTGAGGTTATGAAAATGACTAGTTTTTAGTTCTCAAGGACCTTACACACTGGCAGAAGAGATAAGCAAATAGCAAATACTAACTGATACTGGCAGAGCTGCAGAGTCTTGGGGGAACATAAAAGAAACTGAGAGGGTTCTCTGCAGAACAGGGTTTCTTAGGCCCTCTTCCTGCAGCCCTTGATGTATGAGCAGGAAATGGCCAGCAGAGAAGCACATTCCAGGTTGAGGGGCCAGCAGAACAAAGTCAGAGGCATTTGGAGAAATACATATATTTATAGTGACTTGAACTAATGCACTCAAAGGGCACACAAAGGAAATTAGGCTGTTGTAAATGGCATTTGGGCTAAAGAGGAAATCTGAGTAGGGTAACAGCCCCCTTTATAAAAGTATAACCATGAGTGTACCAAATATATAAAGGATGGATAATAGCTAAAACAAAACTCAAAGGAACCCTTAATTCACTTACAAAAAAGATAAAAGTCAATGAGCAAAGCATTCCTCTCAAGGTATTAAAAAAAACCAACACACAAAATATAAAGTAAACATAAGAATAAAGGAATCATAATGATAAAAGTAGAAACAAATTGTACAGAAAATACACAAATATGGGTGTACCTATGGCCGATTCTTGTTGACGTATGACAGAAAATTACAACACTCTGCAAAGCAATTATCCTTCAATTAAAAAATTAAAAAAAATAACAATAGCAAACTTGAGGGACTTCCCTGGTGGTCCAGTGGCTAAGACTCCATGCTCCCAATGCAAGGGGCCCAGGTTTGCTCTCTGTTTAGGGAGCTAGATTCCACACGCCTCAAATGAAGATTAAAAATCCCACAACTGGGACTTCTCTGGTGGTCCAGTGGTTAAGAGTCCACCAGCCAATGTAGGAGACATGGGTTCAACCCCTGGTCTGGGAGGATCCCTCATGCTCTAGGGCAGCTGAGCCTGTGAGCAGCAACTACTGAGCCTGCGCCCTAGAGCCCATGAGCAACAGCTCCTGAGCCCACGTGCTGCAACTACGGAAGCCTGAGCGTCCTAGAGCCCATGCTCTGCAATGAGAAGCCACTGCAATGAGAAGCCCATAGCACTGCAACTAGAGAGTGGCCCCTGCTTGCCACAACTAGAGAAAACTCTCTCCCAGCAATGAAGACCCCATGGACTGTAGCCCACCAGGCTCCTCTGTCCAGGGATTCTCCAGGCAAGAATACTGGAGTGGTTTGCCATTCTCTTTTCCAGGAGATCTTCTTGACCCAGAGATCAAACCTGGGTCTCCTGCATTGCAGGAAGATTCTTTACCATCTGAGCCACTAGGAAAGCCCAGTGAAGACCCAGTGCAGCCAAAAATAAACAAATAAAAAAAATTTTTTAAGAAAATCCCACAACTAAGATCTGGTACAGCCAAATGAATAAATAAATATTTTTAAATGATATCTATAAAAACAACAAAAAAGGAAACTTGATTAAAAAGGTGAATTTCATTGCATGTATTTTATATCAACATTAAAAAAAGAAGAGTAACAGATGAAGTAGAAGAGTCAGGGGTCTCAATTATAGGTGGAAAGAGACAGAGGCCCCTGGAGAGAGCTGCTTCATCTTCAAGCCTCCCTTTGCAGTGGTCTCTCCCTTGTAGGAACCAAGACCCTGAAAGTCCTTGTTCCAGCTCCCTCTTGGCACTTGGAACAGGAAGAGGGAGCTGGTGGACATATGCTACCTACCTGATCTCAGACAAGTGATTCATTCAAAACTTCTGTTTCTGTACCTATAAAAAAGTCCTGAGCCTTGGCCCTGGTCAGGTGGGTGACCTGCTCCTGGGCAGTGCCCTGGACATGTGTGCTCTTAGGGGTGGGGGCAAACATTGTTTCTTGCCATCCACAGCTTGTTCCCCTTCATTCTTACTCAAAGAGCCTCCGTCTCCGTCTGTGGCAATGCACCCAGTACTGGGGGTTGGACCTGCCTGGCCTCACCCCCATCCTCTTCTGGAGACAACAAGAGGGAGGCAGCTAGGGAACATGTGGCAGCAGAAGCCCCACCCCTCTTGCATTTGGAGCATCACTGGATCTGTTGGTACCCCATACAGCCATGAGGGGGAGGACAAGACAAACTGCGGGGTTGACCCAGAGTCTGCCGTCGGGGTGTCATTGTATTGGGGTGGGAGCCACCTCTGGACTATTTTTTATGTGAGATTATGAGCTTATCAATGAATTCAGTGTTAGTTGGGTGTTGGGTACAGCCTAACAGACCATAATTGCCACATGAGGACTAACAAGTTATTCTGCTTTCCTTCATGTGAGCAAGCCCAAAGAAGGGAAGCAAGGGACAGTGGGGCACATGTTGGTAGTCACCCTCAACAGAGTGGCTCAGAAAAGCCCCCAGGAGGTGAGGCAGGAACTGGACTCCACTCCCTTCAAGGTTATGGAAACCCAGCTGGAAAATGTTCAACGACTGGCTCTCCAGGTGAAAAGACCTGAGTGGAGGAAGTGAGCAGAGACGGGCTGCAGCCTCTGCCCCCAGCCCCCCTAGGACCTCGCAGAGGCTGTGGTTCTGGCAGGGCTGTGTGACCAGCACGAGGGGCTCTGCCACATGTTCTCCTATCACTCTTGCCGCACCACCTGCAGATGGAGTAGGGGCTCTGTCCCACCCTCCGACTTACGCCAGGTCTAACGAAGCCACTGGTCAAGCTAGGTCTGCTGCTGCTCCCCACATGGACTCCCTGCATGGTTCAACTATACTCAGGAGCTTTGCAGTCACTTTGAAAACATCTTAGAGAACTAATTTACCACAGCAAGGGCCTACATTCCTTGTTTTAAATGAAAGGCAAATGATGCCCATCCAAAATTTCCATCCAATTATCCAGATATTACTAAAACTCTCTTCATATATAGCAACCCAACAGTAATTTTTGCATAATATGGAACATTCAAAACACCAGTTACCTAATCACTTAACTCTTAAAGAGCTCAGTGGTGGCTGTAATTGCATGGAGTACTCGACGATCCTGTTCATGTCACCACCTATCACATTGTAGATGTTGGAGGCTGCCGTGATCCCCCTGTGTAGGCACTGTACCCGCCCCACCTGCTCTAGCTGGCCGCCAACAGCTCACAGCTGGGCCCTTCTCCTAAGACTTGCCTTCAATCTACAAAGTCATCCTGCCCAGAAATACCTGGGAGGTTATGTGCCTCCAGGGTTGGCAGAGAAAATACAGCATGTCATGCAATATTGGGGACATATATTAAAATTTTATTTGCTGTTTATCTGAAATTCAAATATAACTGGGCATTTTTTTATTTGCTAAATTTTTGTTTGCTGAATCTGGCAGCCCCTACCCTGCTACCAGGGCCTCCAACCAATAACTGCCCAGTATAGAAGGGCAAAGGCTACCTGGCCTCAGGAGAGGTGACTCACGCACGAGGCCATTCATGCCCCAGAGTGCCCCATGGGATCAGCCTGCGGCTTGACTGCTAAATGTCAGTCTGCCTCCTTCCCTGTCTTACCACGTCCCCCATGCACTCGGCCTCACCCTGTGAATTCTCCTGCTGTCCATCACAGTATGGCCCCAAGAGACCTAAACCATCTGGTCTACAGAGACCACCGAACAATATATCAGCTTACTACATTGATGACATCATCCTAGTTGGACATGATGCTAGTTGAACATAAGAGGCAGTACCATGGATGCCTTGTGGTGGGGCACATCTCAAAAAGCCTCAGGGGCTGCCACCTCTGTGAAATTTGCAGGGGCCCAGTGGTCTGGGACATGCCAGGGACAATTGCTTTAAAGTGAGTAACAAAGGATTGTGCCTTGTTTCTCTTATCACTAAGAAAGGTGCGTAGTGCTTGATAGGCCTCTTCAGATTTTGGAAGCAGCATATTCTGCACTTGGTGATACTGTTCCAACCTATTTATTGGATGAAACAGAAGGCTGATAGGTTAAGTGGAGCCAGAGAAGGAAAGGGCTCTGCAGCCAATCGGCCACAGTCAGCCCTGACTCTGAGGCCATGTGACCTGGCAGCTGTGATACTTGAGATGTTACACTAAGTGGAGTGTGATAAATCCCAAGAGGAGTGTCACAGACCGGACCCCAGGCTCCGGACCAAGGGCCCACCACCTGCTGCAGAGAACCAAATACCACTTGAAAGGCAGCTCCTGGTCTCTCACTGGGCCCCAATAGAGACAGAACATCTGACCATAGGACACTGAGTGACCAATCATGTGGCCAGAACTGCCCATCCTGAGCTGGGTGATGTCAGAGCTGCTAAGTCATCAGATCGGGAAGACGCCACAGCCATCCATCATGAGAAGGAAGGAGAGTGTCTGCAATCAGGCTCAAGCAGGGGCAGGAGGCTCAGACCCACCTGCTGTCACTATCACTCTTGCTTGGATGCCCTGTACCTCCATCAGCTCACATGGATGGCCTTCCCTCTGTCTGGCTGCCAGAGGGGGGAAAAACCCACCTGCTGGGTCCACAGACAGGTCAGCTTGGCCCATTGGTACAAGCTGGAAATGAGCGTCTGCCAGATGGCAGTCCCACTCAGGGATGGCTGTGGAAAACAAATAGGGAAAAAGGCTCTGAAGAGTCAGAGTTTGGGGCAGGAACCCGGTGCCTCCTCTTGTGAGGAGAGAGAAATAGCCCACAGGTCAAGGTACCCATAGACCATGGATAGGAATGAAGAGCTAAGCTGGAAGGAGCGAGATTAGAGGACTACGAACAGGAATAGGGCGGGGAGGAGTATGGAGAAATCCAGGTGCTCGGGAACAAGTTGCTGGAGTTCCAGCCCATGAGAAACCACCTGCTAGAGAAGAGGCACTGAACAAGCACACAGAGGGCTGGCCAGTAGCTTCTCAGATCAGCTCAGCATTAACACAATGCCCTTACAAACCATGAACCATGGTGGCGGATGTGGAAGCTGGGTCTATGCCCCAAAACATAGGCTCCGTCTTGCCAAGGCTAACCTAGCGTTTGCTGTTGTCAAATGTATGACCTGCCAGTGTCAGAGACCAACCTTAAGCCCCTGGGGTGGCACTGTTCCTCCAGGGGACCAACCGGCCACAACCTGGAACAAGTTGATCATATGGAGCCCGTTCTACTCTGGAAGAGGCAGCCATTCATCTGCTCTTCCAGGCACACATCTACCTTTCCAAACTTCAGTGTCTCAGCCAGTCCCACCAACCAAGGAACCACAGATCTACTAAATGAGGTCCCCCACAACACAACCACAGAGGAAGGACCTGCTTCATGGCAAAGGAGGCTTGGCAGTGAGCACATGATCAGGATGCACTAGTCCTCCCATGTAGCAGCTGCCCCCCGACAGAGCAGTCAAACAACCTCCTGAAGGCACAGCTGAGCTGTCAGCTTGAAGATGACCCCCTCAGTAGAAGGGACCAGTGTCCTCCAGGGTGCAGTGTCTACTCTAACAGCCACTGGGTGATGCTGTGTCCCCAAAAGGTAAAATATGTGGTCTGGGAACCAAGGGCTCTTCATCATTCCTCATCACTGATGTGGGGGATCTGTTCTTTCTGTACCTGCAACCTTAGGTTTTGAGGGCCCAGGGGTCCTGGTTCTCAGAGGAGGGCTACTCCCACTAAAGATACAGGAAGAACCCCACAGAGTTTAAAGTTATGACTGAAACCTTGTCAGCCCTGCTCCTAGGATCAGTAGCCGGGCAGGACACCTACAAGAGCCAAGTCCCAGGAGCTGGGCTGGGTACAGTGAACGCACTGGGTCTGGGGCAGCCCATGTGTGGCAGCAGATTTCAGGCTGTGAGGCTACAGTCTGGGCTGTCCTCTGAGGGTCTGGCTCTGCGCTGAGGTCATGGGAGGCTCTATGAGGAGAAGCATATCAGAATTGCACTGATACGGCTCACTCTGGATGCAGTAGGGAAAGTGAACTGACTTGCAAGGTGAGGACCTGGAGTGGGACAGCCAGCAGAGGCCGGTGGAGGGGAGAGGACAGGAGAGCAGACACACTGCTGGGGGCCAGCTGGCCTCAGGAGAACCCACAGTAATGATGTACTTTGCAAGATAGACTGGTGACCTTGGGTCAAAGCTGAGAGCACGCCCATGAGTGGCTTGGTGAGGGGAGCTGGGCTGCCTGGGAACCACGCTGAAGTAAGGACAGGCATGGACGAGGGTCAGAGGGCCTGCCCAGAACAGGACCTTTATCCTGTGTCTCCGCATCAGCTCTCTGACTCCAGAAGGCAGCTGGTTCTAGTGCCTCAGGGAACCAGTGCTTTGGGAACTCCAGTGGGTGCGCTGACCCAGCAGAGCCCCGAGTCCTTCCTGGGAATCGTGTGTAGCCTGACTCACGGAGAAGAGTTCTCCTTTTGCTCTGATTGTAACACTGTAAGGCTGTGAGCCTGGAGTTTCTATGGCCACATCCCCTCCCCGTGGAGAACGCACATCATGCAGAGGGGAAGGAGACACCAGCCCCAGACAGAGGTGGACAGAGGGCCCTCAGCCACCCTTGGACCTCAGATCCTGCTCCCCTCTCCTCATCTCACCTCAGCACGTGGAACTTAGTCCCATCAGCCAGTCCACCCTTTTTGCTTCCCTTGCTTCCATTGAGTTTGCATTGCTCGTGGCCAGAGATCCTGACGAATCCCTGGACAATCATCTATCAGAGAAGCTGTGAACTGTACTATTCAGGGCAGTAGCCACTGACTATATGTGGCTCTTGGTCACTTGACACGTGGCAAGTCCAAATTGGAAGATGTACATGGAAAATACACATGGCTTTGGAAGGCAATATAAACCACAGCATATAAAAAATTTCATTAACAATTTTTACATGGATTGCATGTTTCAATGAGAATATTCCGGATTTTTATTTTGTTCTGTTTTTGTTTTTTTTTTTTTTTGACCATGCTGCGCAGCATGGATGCTGCAGGATCTTAGTTTCCTGACTAGGGATCAAACCTGAGCCCTCAACAGTGTAGTGGAGTCCTAACCACTGGACCACCAGGGAGTCCCAATAATATTCTGTTTGTGTGTGTTAGTCTCTCAGTCGTTTCTGACTCTTTGCGACGCCATGGACTGTAGCCAACCAAGCTCCTCTGTCCGTGGAATTCTCCAGGCAAGAATACTGGGGTGGGTAGCCATTTCCTTCTTCCGGGGATCTTCCCAACCCAGGGATCAAACCCGAGTCTCCTTCATTGCAGGCAGATTCTTTATCATCTGAGCCACCAGGGAGTCCCTTAATATTCTGTTTATAGTGGGTTAAATAAAGGTTTATGAAAATTAATCTTCCTACTTCTTTTTACTTTTGTAACACGGCTAATCGAAAACACTGCATTTCCCCTGGACAGTGATGTGTGGAGTTGTGCCTGCGTTAGAGAGAAGGCTGACACCTTGAGAGTCACCTTCAGACACAAGCAGAACACATGGCCTTGCACGTGGGGAAAAGCAGTCAACCCCTGTGTTGCTGTCCCTTCATCCTCACAGACAGGAAGTGTCAAGTCCAAGTACCTCTCTCCTAGGAAAGTGATTCTCTCCAGCACTAGTGATTCTTTCCTGTCACGCAACATGTCCCCTCCTGGATGTCCTTCCTGCCTTCAAGCCCTCACAGACACATCCTGTCTGGGCTGGCTTCCTCCACAGGTCCCTATGCAGTATCCCTTCTTGCTGGCCTTCCTGGCCAACCCACCTGGAAAGGAACAGACAGGAAGGCCAGGGCTTATACTTCATCCTTAGCTCTCTAAGATGCCCACAAGCCACCCATCCTGGTCCTCAGGCCTTTCCTTCCACTGTTAGTGGACCCCTAGCCCCTCCCCTAGCCTAGCCCTTCCTGCCCTCCACTGGGCCATGCAGGACACTGGTACCAATTCCCAAATGCAAGGAAAATTGCAGACTGTGAACTTGCATGGGTATGGGCTTGGGAAGCCTCCTCTTTTGCCCTCCTCAGGGTTGCCCATGAGGGCAAATAGCTCTGTGTGATCTACTTTATTTTGACTAAAAGTGTCAGAATTTGATTAGAAGTATGTATGTGTGTGTGTGTGTGTGTGTGTGTGTGTGTGTGTGTGTGTGTGTTGGGATGAGGAAGGTGATGTACAGCTGAAAAGAAAAAGTCCTCGAAGCCAGTGAGCCAAAGTGTAGGCAGGCAGGCAGGGCTGCGCTCATCACTGGGGTAGGGGCAGGGCAGCATGGGAGGCAGAGCCACAACCCCCAAGACATTCTAGTCCTTGGAATCTGTGAAATGTGACCTTACATGGCAAAAGGGACATGGCAGATTTTTAAGAACCCTGAGATGGGGAGATGGTCCTGGATTATTTCATGGGCCCAATAACATCATAAGCATCCTTATAAGTGGGAGGCAGGAATGTCAGAGAAAATGTAATGACAGATGCAGGGGCTGGAGGGAGCAGCAGCCAGCTTTGAAGATAGAAGAAGGGGCCATGAGCCAAGGAATGCACATAGACTTTGGAAGCCAGAAAGGCCAAGAACACAGACTCTCCTCTAGAACCTGCTGAGGAACTGGCTCTGCTGACACATTGATTTTAGCCCGGAAGACCCATTTCAGACTTCTGACATCCAGAACCATCAGTTGATAAATTCGTTTTGTTTTAAGCCACTATTTGTGATCATTTCTTACAGAAGCTATAAGAAACTCATGCAGAGAGGGACCAGCATTTATATTTTTATCTCAACTGTGTGAATATGTGCTCAGTTGTGTATGACTTTTTGCATCACCATGGACTGTAGCCTTTCAGGCTCCTCTGTCCATGGGATTCTCCAGGCAAGAATAGTAGAGTGGGTTGCCATTTTTCTACTTCGGGGATTCTTCCTGACCCAGTGACTGAACCCACAACTCTTATGTCTCTCGCATTGGCAGGCAGATTCTTTACCACTGCGCCACCTGGGAATCCCTTTTAGCAACTACTAAATGCATAAAAGTGTCCACATTAATAAATATAAATCTGGGCAATTGTGCTTCCCAGACATGCTATGAGGGATGAGCAGTGTTGTGGGGTGGGAAGGGATCACCCTACCACATGTTTCCCTAGCTGGTCCCCGCCTTTATAAGGACTGCCAAGCCTCAGAGTCCCCCTGGAGGAGGACTGTACACAGCAGCAGACGGTCACTGGCCCAGAGTATGGCAGAGAACCTGCAAGGCCTGGCATCCAGGCCGAATGGATCCAGCTTTCTTGGAAGTCCAGAGGTCTGGCTTTATCTCGGCTCTGCAGGTACCCACCTGTGTGACCTCGGGCATGACCTAGGATGGCTCCCGATTCATCACAAGCAAATACAGGCATAGAGGTACACCCCATCTCATGGAGCAGTTTGAGCATAAACTGGCTGGACTACAAAAGGAGCGGACATGGCCACCAGCACCTGCTAGACCAAGGCACTAAGTGTGGGCATGTGGACCCCACTGGACCCAGGGGTCTCAGAGAGAGGGTGCCGGCCACTCTCTCATGTCCCCCCTGACACATCCTTCCTTGCCTGAGGTCTCATGGTGACTTATGAGCGTTTGCTTGTCCCATGGGATGAGAGGTGGGCCTGTGACAGACTTGGTCAAGCAGGTTCCAGGCAGGTGCCCTCTCTCAGCTGCAGAGGTAGTGAATGTACTACCCACAGAAGGAGCTGGATGACACAGGGGAGGGGCTAGCACCCAGCCCTGCAGTGCTGCTCCTATTCCATAAACTTCTCCTGGGCAGACTCGGGCTCGGTAATTGGAAACCCCGAGTCCTACCCAATGGTATTTTTTTCACACTACTATTGTAATTTCCAAGTGATTTGCTTCTATCAATGATTATGCGATTGTGTGTGTGTGTGTGAATAGGGAAACATCCACTGTTTCTTTGTAAAGGACTGAAATCACCGCATAGTAGTGGGCCCCTTGTGGGCTATTTTAAAAGACATCTATCACCATTCTCAATGACTTTTTCTTTACAAATGTATGCATTGGCTTTTTTCATAATAAGTTCAAGGGACATCCTGCCTGCAGGTGAGCCTGAAGGGGTTACATGGGCCAGGGCCGGGGAAGAAAGCCTGTGCTCCCCCAAGTACGCCGGCCTTGCTGTTTCTCTGTGTGCATGGCCCACAGCCCCATCAGCTGAGACAATGCTGCCCTGGAACCTCTGGAGGAAGGGGGACCTTGGCCAGATCCAGGAGCCATGCAGGTCATATACATATATATTTGATGTATATGACACAGGTTTCATGTGAGCCTGTGGATGGGAAAATGATGTCCCAGGACATAGAGGGAGGATACTGTATCTTCTAGAAGAAGGTGTGTTGCGATGTGGCATCGCCTTCCTCTTGCCTGCCTACTTGTGAGACTTCTCTGCCTTCTACTCACAGTGGGAAGCTCTTCTGGAAAGGTTGGCGCTTGGTAACCTAGCACGAGGGGCTCCTCTACTCATCCCTTTGAGAGACGCATACTAAGGGGCTCACATGCCCTCAGCAGCCCTGGCAGGCCATAGTACATGAGGGGAAACTGGGGTCTGGAGGGATTTCAAAGTCACCAAGTCTACCCTGCTGGGAAAGGGAAGAACAGGTTTGAACCCACAGCTCCACCAGGCACAGGCTGGGAGCAGAGGGCAATCCTTGGAGGTGGAGCCGGTCTCCTTCCCTCCTGGGTACCCAGACTGGTTCTTCTCGTCTGGGAGTGCTAACCAAGGGAGTTATTTATCTCCGCCCACGCTTTTCCTCCCCTGGGGATGAAGGATGGATCTGCTGGGTCCTTATGGGCAGGAAGCATGTCCACCCAGGTCTGTCCTCATTGCCCATTGAGGGATCAGCAGAGCTCCTCCCTGGGCAGGGTGGCCAGCAGAGTGGGCCCCCACGGGCCCTGCATGGAGGACCAGGGCCCGTGCAGAGCTAGCTCACCACTCCTCAGCATGTAAGTGGTTTGCCCAGGGCTTAGGGGTCTGCCAAGCTGTGCTGGGCAGGGTCAACTGGCAGGTCAGCAGGCGTCTACAGGCCTTCATTGGACATAAGGCTGTGGTCCTGACTGCACATCTCCAGGCAGGCTGTGCTAGGCCCCTTGGAGGAGTGGGAGCCGAGGAGGCAGAGTAGTCTGTCCACGCTGGAGCGGTGAGCAGCGCCTTCCTTCACAGAACGGGGTGGGTGTGAGGATCCTTCCTCCGCCCAGAGCCCTGGGGCTCTCAGACAGCATAACTTCAAAAGCTCTGGGTTCTCCCAGTCTCCATCCAATCATGCTCTGGCCACACCTCACAGAAGTCTCTACACCCAGCCTATGTGGCACACGCTGCTATTAACCCATTTTACAGACCAGGCAGGTGAGGCCCAGAGCCTCCCAAATCTCACCAGGCCTCGAGGAAGCTAACTCCAGAGCTCAGGCAGGCCCTGCGCTCGCCAGCAGCTGCCTTTGGGCTCATGAAGTCACTGCCTATAAACAAATGCGCTCGCTGAACCCAGGTCTCCATCACTCACCCCTGACTTGGGCAACTCACAGAGCTTCTCTGCCTGCAGAGCCTTCTTTCTGTGACATTAGGGGCAGGACAGTCTCTGAGCACCATCCTCCAGAACAGCCAGTGGTTGAGCATTGGGCAGACCTGGCAGGTGGAGACCTGGGACCAAGGACCCATCACCGGGGCCCTTCCCCTCTGTGAGACTCCGGCTTGGGCCCAGCACTGGGTGGTGGTGGGGGCAGGGTACTTGGAGCACTCCTCCCCTGCCCCCACCTGGGCAGGTGTCAGCCAAGGGAGCAGAGCAGGGATGGACTAAGATGCATGAGGAGCATGGGAAGGGATTGGGGATCAAGAGTAGGGCAAGATGACTGCAGGGGGGCCTGAGGAATTGGGGTCCCGGGGGCGCTAGCCAGGTGGGCTCTCTCATATGGCCAGCCCCGACACCTGGCCCCTCTTCCCCTTACCCCACAGGATCTCTCTGGCTCCAGAACACCCTCCAGCCTTCGTGGCCTCTGTAGCCCCACTCGTTCCAGTGCCCCTTCCCAGTCACCTCCCTGCTTATGGCTGGTGTAATTCCCGCTGATTCCAGCTGCTGGTGGGACCCCCAGCATCCAGCTCAAGAAGCCTGTGGGAAGATTCAGAGCTGGAGCACCCCAGCTCACCCCAGCCCTCAGGAGGACAGCCAGAACCTTCTGGCATTGATGGCTGGAGGAGAAAGAGCCAGACTGGCCTTTTCAGGGGTCAGGGAGAGACCTAGCCAGGAGCTCAACTCTCTTGGAAAGGAGAGTCCAAGACCAAAGAGAGGAAATGTGAACACTTGTCCAAAAACCAAAAAGACATCCTCCCCCGCCCCCACAAAGGAGCCATCATCTGAGTCAAGGAGAAGTGGTCCATTTTCTGGGGTAGAAGGTACATCTCTTTCCAGATCAAAACCGCGCTTTTTATGAAACGTGCCAGATGGGTTTAAACCTTACTGAGAAAAGGGGAGGCTGGAGTTAGTGCTGTAGCTATATTTGAAACGTGAGTGGCTACAGCAAGGGATTCCTTGGAGCAGAAGTAAACAAACAGAAATGGATCCTCACCAGGCACGTGTACTTACTGGCACTTAGTCCCATAAAACAGACTTCTCCAAATAGCTCGATGGCCTGTACACAAACTGGTCGCCAGGAAACGGCTGCTCTTTCAGAAATAAAGGGATAGAATACACGGCACGAGAGAAGAGGTGGCAGCAGTCAGAGCACCAGGGGCCTTTGTCAGTCAGCTTCCCCAGAGGCCCTCAGAGGCTGAGGAGGGAAGGGTCCTGGGAGAGGAGGGCGTGGGCCAGGGACACCCCGGGGCTGAGTACAGCAGGGGTGCAGAGGGGGCGCCAAGGGGATTCCAGTCTGGGAGGGACCTGGGCAGGGGCAGACCCAGACCTGAGGCGGGTGATGCGGAAGGGAGGGGGTTTGGGGAGGAAAGGGGGACCTCTTTTCACTGTGTGTCCAGCTGGAGAAAGAGAGAGAGACAAAGAGACAAGAGAGACATAGAGACAGCAAGAGGCACACAGAGACAAAGAGACAGAGAAACAGAAGGAGAGAGACAGAAAAACAGAAAGAGGGACAGAGGAAGACACACACACACACACACACACACACACACACACACACGCACACACACGCACACGCGCGCACAGAACTGTATTGTCCTTAGGATCAGTATCTACCTGAGAAGGGAAGGGAGATGACGGTGGAGGGGAGCGGCTGGGCCTGCCCCTCTGTCACAGGATTGAGGGGGTATTCCAGATCTTTCCCTGGAGGGCCTCCCTTCATCACAACTCTCATCTCTCTTGCCTCAGGGTGGTTTCAGGGCAGCTCTGCACAAACCAAGGGAGGAGGCCGAGAGTACTCTGTGCCTCTCTCTCTCTCAGCTCGTCTGCCCTCCGGTCCTGCTGTTGCAGGAGCAGGCATGGGCCTTGCAGGGTCCATCCTGCCTCTCACTGCTGGGTTCCTTTGGCCCACTTCTGACCCCAGAAACCGCAAACAACAATGCCTCTCTGGAGCAAGGAGATGTTCAGAATTTTAATTCTCTTTCTAAGGCACCTGGACCCTGGGGCCTGGGATGCAGGTGGCTTGCTCGGCTCTCCTGGAGCAGTCTCTGCTTCACAGTCGGCCAGCCCAGCCCCCCTGCAGGACCGCAGGGACAGCATGTCACATGCTCAGAGCCAGCAGCTCCTGCTTGAGAGGGGCCCATGGCAAGCAGGCATGGCCCCAGCCCCCACTGCTGAATCCACACCTTACTGGGTCACAAGAGCCCGGTCGCCCCATGCTCAGGGTCTTATCACCACTCTGTTCAAGGGAGCCATCTGCTCCTCCCCACTCTGGCCCCTCTGCCAACACATCTGCTTGGGGGCCACCAGGAGCTTTGTATCCTCCTGAGCATCTGGCAGTAGTAGGGCCTCCAACCAGCTCAGGGGGCAAGGGCCCCAGATAGGCTGGGACAGGTCCTGCTGGGGAAGCTGGGAGAGCAAGCCTGCTGAGTGATGCACTCTCACCCCATCTTTGAGCCTTCTGCTTCAGCAGCAAAGTGCCCAGCAGCTGTGGGGGCTGAATGAAGAGAGGTCCACCCCCTCCCTGGCTCTCCTCCCACCCCCAGTGCTATAGACTGAATCATGTTCCCCCAAATCCATATGCCAAAACCCTAGCCCCCAGTGTATAGTATCAGGGTGTGGGGCCTTTGGGAAATGATCAGAGTTAGGTGAGGTCATGAGAGTGGAGTCCCCACAAGAGGAAGAGACCAGCATGCTCTCTTACCTCTGCATCCCCCTACCGCTATGTGAAGACCCAGCAATAAAGACGCTGTCTGCAAGCCAAGAAGTGAGCCTCCCCAGAAGCTGACCATGCTGGTACCCTGATCTCAGACTTCCAGTCTTCAGAACTGTGAGGAAGCAATATCTGTTGGTTAAGTCACCTGGTCCATGGTATCTTGTTTAGGCACCTGGGCAGACTAAAACACCTGGAGGGTCACCTCCCGAGTTTTCCTCCTGAAAAGTGCTCCCCAAATCCACCACACACAGCTAACTATACGGGCTATGGAGCCCCCATTCCCCCTGCCCACTAGCAGAGGGGCACAGATGAGAGAGGGTAAAGAATAGACCAGAAACTTCCAAGGGGCTCCAAGAACCCAGTCTCAGGCTGCTCAGAAGTGGTGGCCATCAAGAGATAGAACTCTATAGCAACTGAAATGTCCACTGACAGATGACCAGGTAAAGAAGATGTGGTGTGTGTGGGCTCACTTTCTCAGTTGTGTCCAACTCTTTGAGACCCCATGGACTGTGGCCCACCAGTTCCTCTGTCCATGGGCTTATACTGGCAAGAATACTGGAGTGGGTTGCCATTTCCTCCTCCAGGGGATCTTCCTGACCCAGAGATAAAACCCTAGTCTCTTGCAGCTTCTGCAGTTGCAGGCAGATTCTTTATCACTGGGCCACCTGAGAATCCCTACAGAAGATGTGGTACATATATATGGTGGAATACTACTCAGCCATAAAAAAGATTTATAATAATGCCACTTAGCAGCAACATGGATGGACCTAGAGACAATCACAGTAAGTGAAGTAAGTCAAACAAAGACAAATATCATATGATATCACTTATCTGTGGAATCTAAAAAAATAATACAAATGAACTAACTTACAAAACAAAAATAGACACTGGCATAGAAAACAAACATATGGTTACGAAAGGGGAAAAGGGAGGGAGAGAGGGGTAAATTAGGAATTGGGAATTAACAGATACACACTCCTATATAAAAAACAGATTAAAAGCAAGGATCTACTGTATAGCATCAGAAACTATATTTAATATCTTGTAATAACCTATAACAGAAAAGAACATGAAAAAGGATATATAGAGATATATATTCAGTCCATGGAATTCTTCAGACCAGAATACTGGAGTGGGTAGCCTTTCCCTTCTCCAGGGGATCCTCCCAACCCAGGGATTGAACCCAGGTCTCCCACATTGCAGATGGATTCTTTACCAGCTGAGTCACAAGGGAAGCCTATATATATATATATATACATATCTGAATCACTTTGCTGTATAATACAAATATACAAATATCCTGAACTAATACAAACCAAAAAATTCTTTAAAAAAAAAGAAAAAGATATGTTTAACCTATCTACAGATGATGAAACTATGGGGGAAAAGGTAGAGCTCCATGCCAAGGGAATGACTCAAGGTATTGAGGTTCTACAGCCACAGGCTGGAGGTGAGGGGAAGCAGCATCACAGAAGCAGGCCTGCTCCCAAGGAGCTCTAGAAGAACCATGTATGAAGCCTCCATCCCTCCAGGGAAGCCACTGAAAATGGTACCGAGGCCACACACTCCTGCAAATTATAGAGGAAGACCCCAGGTTATCTGAGACATCAGCATAGGCAAGAGGCACCAGGGAAACAGAAAGAGCAAAATCAGCCACACTTGAGGTCCCTCCAATGCAACCAGAACGCTCTCCTTCTGGGAGCCTGCAGTGGATATAGCCCCAGCCAACCTGCTGGGGACA
This sequence comes from Antilocapra americana, assembly GCA_007570785.1. Taxonomy (NCBI): domain Eukaryota; kingdom Metazoa; phylum Chordata; class Mammalia; order Artiodactyla; family Antilocapridae; genus Antilocapra; species Antilocapra americana. Next base: position 11,119,183 of record ML660772.1, read on the forward strand.
ATTTTGAAATTGCTCACTGCTCCGGGCCAAATGGCTTGTGGTGGGGATAGCATTTCCCAGGGGTGCAGAGCTGGACCTGGGCAGGCTTGGCAGCAAAACCTCAGACCCTTAGGATGGCCCTGAAACCAAGCTGAAGCTTCTCAGCTCCCAGACAAGAGGTGGGCCCTCTGGGCAGCCGGGACAGACAGGAGGGGTGTGGGCATGGCCAACAGCCCCCGCCTCCCTCGTCTGGCCCTGGCAGCCTGCTGACTGGTACTGTAAGGGCAGCCAGCACAGGCCTGAGACAAGCGAACAAATCAGCAGTACTTGGGCCCTCTTTCTTTGGAAATTCGGCATTTTGCTCATGAGAGTTTTTTGCATTGATTTTTGATTCTTTAGAATTTGCATTAAAATATTCATCTTGATGACTGATGTTTCTGGTGCCCACTTAAAGCATGGGCCAGAGGAGGGGCCTCCCTCTCCTCTTGGCCCTGACAAGTCTGACAAATCCCCCCAGCGCTCTGGAGCCAACCAGCACCCCACGCATGTGTAACAGAAACAGTTTACCATGGGGAGCATTGTGTCCCTGGGACAAACAAGAAGGAGGCATGGGCCAGCCACTGTCTGATGTGGCGGGCTCCCCACAGGCCCCACCTCTCACTGCCACCGTGCCAGCTCTCTGCTTGTGCTGAAGACCCCATCTCCCTTCTCTCCAGCTGCCCCCCAGGGCCCCTTCGCATAGGATTTCTCATCCAAACTCCTGCCAGAGCCCCGGTGACCAGCAGATGTGGGCTTCCTGCTGCCTGTAGCTTGTGGGCGCCCTGACCCGGGCTGGTTGTTTTTCTCCTAACATCATTAGCTCTGCCAGGAGCAGAACCAGTCCAGTGTTTATGCTGACCTCGTCATTTCACAGAAGAAAAAGAAGAAAAGACATGTGAGGGGGAAACCATGCCAAAGCGACTGGATCTGGGCCCTCTCCCCCGTCTCCCCCGCCCAGCCTGGCTGAGGGCAGCGGGCAGGCGCTCCCCTCCGCCCTGTCACCAGTTCTGGCTCCTTTCCTCACTGCTTGGACACAGAGCTGGCTCACAGGATGTCTGGATTTTTCTTTGTTTTGGAAAAAGTAACTGTTCTCCACTTCTTACCAGGAGCAACGGCTCTTAGGCTTAAGTGATTCTCGTGGGTATCTGAGAGCTCTCATGATGTCTGCTGAGTCTTGCCTCGTGGCTAGGCAGTTGGTTCTGCCACTAAGATCCCACGTCCCCCTACCCCCCTCCCCAGCTGGGGTTTTAAATTCCCCAGACCCTCTACAGGAGTCACTTCCCAGGCCTCCTGGCAGTGGTGACTCCCAGGTCACAGGGCTGGACTCTAGAGCAGCAGGGAGAGGACTCAGCATGCCCAACCAAGTCAATGCCCCACAATCCACTCCCAGAAGATTGTCCCCAAAGCGCCTGTGCTACAGAGGCACAAATGCTTGGTCAAGTTAAACAAACCACTGAATGTGAGAACATGGAAAAAACTCTTCTAGAAATCTGAATATGACAAAAAACTACCTTTTCCTTCTTGGCGATCTCCATCCTGGCTCTGTCATCCAGCATCTGTACCGCAGCCAGCCCAAGGGAGCTGGGACTCCTCAGCGTTCCTCGACAGGCTTCTAAGGCAGAAATATCCCCAGACTTCTCCCAACCAAGGGTCACAGCTGGCCCAGGTATCTGGTTGAGTATGGTCCGTCTTCTGGCTGGTGTTGATGTTCAATCACAGAGTTTCCTCCTTTTCATTGTTCTCCAGCTTTCTCTTCTGGGTCATAGTTGGGACCTTTCCCCACTGAGGCCTCGTCAGGCTAGATATGGTCGGAGGAGGGCCATTGCTGGGCTCCCAGGGTTGGTCAGCTTTCTCTTGAGGCTGTGCTGAGCTGTGAAGGCGTGGTGCTCTCTAAACAGACTCAGCAGAAAAGGTCCTCCTTCCTCCCGTGTCTGGAGGACAGCCTTTAAGCCATGAGGCTGCAGACGACTGTATGTCTCTCACACACCAACCTGCTTCCCTGAGGCTCAGTCACCGCCCAACACTTCCTGCTCCGACCAGGTGTGGAGTGGGGAATTCTCCTGCCAGGGCTTTCTGCGCTCCTGCGAGCACCCACGCTGCCATGGCAACCAGGAGAAGGCCTCTGTGCTCACACCCTCTGGCCTCTGCAGGGCTGACCATCCTGTCATTAGAGCTGCCATGCAGAAAACTGGGGCTGATGGCAAAAGGCCTCCATCTTGACATCACCATAGCGACAGCCCGGTCACCTTATCGCTGTAGACTTTGCCACCTGTCCAGTTCCCAGGGGAGACTCACAGGGTCTTCCAAACTCATGTCCTAAGGAGGAGAGGCCCCCAGGGTCTGGGATCCAGAGGAGAGGGGACGGGTGGCTTAGCCACTGGCATGGCCACACATGCTCAGACCACTCTCAAGCTTGGTCACCGCCTTCCTGGCCTACCATCTGGAAATCTGAGCTCCGCTAGTATCCAGCAGAGGGAGCAAGGAGGAGTGGCCAGGGAGAACTCTTCAAATGGATCTGCTGTAACATTTTTAAGCCACTTTTGTACTGATGGTCATCTGGGCAGTTTCAGTTTCTCTCCATTGCAAATCTTGGTCTTTTACCAGAATCAACACATACATGTGTTTCTTCTGGATGGTTCCTAGAGGCTGAATTGCTAGGTCAGATGCTGGGCACATTTTAGGATTGCTCGCAAAGGACTACATTACCCCCTCAAATGGCTTCACCCATTAATCTTTCCATAGTCACTGGGAGTTTGATTCCATGTTGGCCAATCCATGAGTTGATGAATCTTTATAACTTTTATTTATCTGTTGTGTTTCATTATCAGTTGAATTGCAAAGTGCTGGACACCTTTTCATATGTTTATAGTTATTTGTATTTCTTTTTCTAAGGATGATTTGTTTTTATTACTTAACTATTTTTTTATTAAATTATCTTCTACTTTTCAGTTTGTACTATTTATATATTCCATCCATAATATCTAATAATCCTTTGCTTGTTAAATATGCTATAATACCTGTCCCCCATCTATTGCTAAGCATATGGCTTGATCACCGATATCTTTCATCACACAGTATTTCTTTTTTTATGAATTTTATTCTTTGCTTTCTTTTGTGAAGCTCTCGTCTTGTTAAGAAAAGCATTTTCCACCCAAATTATAAAAACGTTCCACATTTCCTTCTAATATTTTCCCAATTTGTTTATGTTCAGCACTTTTGTCCCTCTAATTGGTGCATGGTTTGAGGGTAGGAGTCTAATGAGTTTGAGCAGGCTCCAGGAGTTGGTGATGGACAGGGAAGCCTGGTGTGCTGCAGTCCATGGGGTTGCAAAGAGTCGGACATGACTGAGCGACTGGACTGAACTGAATTGAACTGAGGAGTCTAATACTTGCTGGCTCTCCTTTTCCCACTGACTTGTGCTGCTGACTGCACCGCAGTTCGTGCCCCATCGTTGTATTTCTTTGTTGTGAGGGAATGGTTCAGCTCCGGCCACCTTGCAGGTGTACACATAGGCTAAGACTGAAGCACAGCTAGCCTAAGCACTTTGGGGTGTTCCAGGAAGTGAAGCTGGACTTGGGAGGAGCTGCACCAAGGCCACCTCATGCTCTTCTCCCCGTCTGCCCAGGAAGCATCCAGGAGGGTTTCCCCTCCTCTGATTCTGAGATGTGAGGCTTTCTGCCCCAGCCCCTCAGCATGTAGCTGCCATCTTGACTGGGCTCCCAGCCAAAGGTAACGTCTTGGGGTGACTTGAGGAGCAGGCATTCTGCCTCTTTGGTTGAGCATCATCCTTTCCGGTACATGGGACAAGGATGGAAAGCAGCACCTGTGGGTGCTCTCCTTTTTCTTTCTTTCTTTTCCTTTTTCAAGTTGCTGCCCATGTCAGTGACAAATTGTCTGAATGTAAAAATGGCTCCTAGAACTCTGCCTGTCCTGTCTTAGCCCCAGAGTTGTCCATGAACTAGTCATCTCTCTGTCCATTCCTGTGGATTCCACATTCTTTCAGTCAGCATGATTTTTTTAGCTTTTATTATATCTGCTGGGACAAACATCTCCCTTTTTTCCCTACAAATTTTTTTTTACCATAAGCCTCTTATCTTTCATATAAACCTTAAAATCTACTCATCCCATTTCACTAAAATAATGCTGCTGATAATTGCACTGGAGAGGCACTGAATTTGTGGATTGGGAGATCCATTTTAGAGAACTGACATCTTTAGAACGTCAAGTCTTCTCATTCAGAATTTGGTACATGCCCCATTTGCTTAGGTCTTCTTTTATGCCCTTCAGCTTTATTATTTTTCTCTTATAGATAAACAAATTTCTTATTAGATTTATCCCTAAAGAAAGGAAATATGTTTAATAGGAGAAGGAGAAATTATATTATAACTAATATTGATTAAAACATTTATAATTGACAAAGTACTTTTGTATTCATTACGTCATTTGATCAGATAATCTTGAGGCAGTAGGCAGGGGTGGTATTATTTTCACCACTTCTCCCCCCACCCCTTTCAAATAAGTTCACTGAGACTGGGGAAGTTGAAGGACTGGGCTGGAAAGGATTGTTATGCTCACCATCCCCCAAGGACAAGAGACAAGGTAATCCTCTTACAGAGTCCTGCCTCCCTGGCCCCAGTTGACTGGTATATTACCTAATCCAAGGGCAGCCACACACTGCACACTGGTCAGAGCCTTGGGGGTGGCCCCACAGGAGACATTTACCCAACAGCGACTACTTGAAGCAACAGGTTGCAATTTGGAGGCCTCAAAAGGGCAGAATCTCTGAGCATTCAAGTCTCCAAAGTAAAGTCCTGCATCTTCTCCCGGAGGGGGGAGCTAGTGGATGGTACATTCCTGGCTGAAGTATCTTGGAGCAGGAGGGGAGGGAGCGGCTCCCTTTGCTTCCCCTCCCCCCACCCAGGTCCTGGTGTTTCAGCCCTTCACTCTGCTAAACGCCCATCACCTGTGCCTCTCATCAATTTAAACCTTTCCACCTTGGTTAGTATCTCCCATTTTTTGTCTTTCTCCTGCTGTCTGTGTCATTCTAGTGGAGTTCATATAAACATACTTTATTTCATCTTCTATGTTTAACCAGAAGTTTGTACCTACTGTTTGGGGTTCACTGACCATTTGCATCTGAACAAATCCCATTGCTTCTCCCAAACCTTAAACACAAAGTCTTGGACTGTGCCCTGGTTGGATAGCCTACCCTGTGGTCTGGGTGAGGTGGGCAACTGTAGACCAATCTCTGAGGCAGAAGGGAAGGCCTTAGGTTGATTGGCTCACACTTTCTGGCACCCACATGCTAGCAGGGATGCAGAGCTACAGAGGGTGGAAAGGTTGTGGAAGAGGAGGGGACAGAAGGGGATGGAAGAGGCTGTGGAGGAAGCTCACAGTCCTCTCAATAGCTTGTGCTTTTAGGTTCTTCATAGTACCTTTTGCTTTGTGATGTCTCCCATTACAGTTTCTGCTCTCAGAGGTCCTGGGGACCAGGCTGGTTCGAGGCCCAGACTCCCCTTTTGTGGTGGCTGGCTATGTCCCTCTTGCTCAGCCTCCACCTGCCTCCCTGCCTTCCTTCCTATTCTGCAGAATTTCTCCCACTTTTTTGTGCAGGTCAGCGCCATAGTGGTAAAGGTACCTCAGGTCAAGTCACTAGTCTAAATGACTTTGTATCCAGCGTGGGCTCTGTATCCATCCCTAGATGCAGAGCAGGAGAGCAGTGCCTGGTGTTGCAAATATAGATCCTGGCAAGGCAATTCTGAGGGGGCCATCCCTCTATTCAGGGGACTCCCAGCTGAGTCCTGTCTTCCTTGGCTGTGATCACTTCCTGCCCACTGCCTCCAGGTAAACCTTCTCATAGTATACCCTGTTCCCTCCTGCTCTGACATCTTCTATTCCCTTTGGGCTGGTGGCAGAGCTATGTCTGTGTCTGTCTTCCCTGTGGCCTGGAGAACCTGGTGGAAGCACAGGCAGGTGAGTTGGCATCATGGGAGTGAGCAGCATTCCTGGAGGCTGAGTCTGCTAGTAGACCCTGGTGGATGGCATCAGGTCCATGCTCCTTAGACTTTGTGAGCTACTAAGAAAAAATTCTCCTCTGCCCTCTTTGGTTATCCAGCTGGGCTGAAGAATTACACTGACAGTAACAGGAGAAAGGCATACAGGTTTTATTTAAAATTTTAGTTGCATATAGGAGCCTTCACAAGAGAATAAAGACCCAAAGAAGTGATTAGGGAAAAAAAAGCTTTTATACTTTTATCTTTAAAAAAAAAAAGCAATAAATTTGTGAAGAATTGACAAGACAACAGTGTTGGGTAGGGAGAGTAAATTGCAGAGAAGTGACTAAAGATGATGAGAGTTGATTCAAAATAATCAATATGTCAAAGCAGCATAAGATGACATGCTCTGAACTCTTTTGGAAGCCTGACTACATTGATGGCCCCTTTCAAGGCCCCTTTCCTGGGTAATCTGTGGAGGCTGGTGTTAGGCTTAGAGTGAAAACAGCCCTACTGCCCTAGCCTTGACTGGTCAGACAAGAGGTTATAGGGACTGAGGCCACTGGATGGCTGGGTTTCCCCCTGGGCTGGGCCTCCTGAGGTATGCCCCTCAGCCTGATTTTTTTTTTAAATATTTATTTATTTGTTTGGCTGTGTCGGGTCTTAGTTGTGGCACGAGGGATCTTTGTTGAGTCATGCGGACTCTCCAGGTGCGGCACAAGTACTCAGTAGTTGAAGTGCACGGGCTTCGTTGCTCCGTGGCCTGTGGGATCTTAGTTCCCCCAACCAGAGGTCAAACCTATTTCCCCTGCTTTGCAAGGTGGATTCTTAACCACTGGACCACCAGGAAAGTCCCTCTGCCAGCTGTCATCTGGCTCCCTAGAGGCTTCCGCTGTCCAGCTAAATTGAGCACCTTCTGTGGGCTGAGCAAAGCCTCAAAGGTGGGTGGCAGTCTGCCTTGCCCAGCAGGGGCTAATTTAGAGACCCTCAGCCATTTGTCATGGACAGCCTTGCTCCAGTTCTGTCTGCAGGGCCCAGCACTGCAGGGGGCCAGGACTCCAGAGAGCTGTGCTATCCTTGGCTGTGTGGGTGCTGCATGTGTGACATTAGCACCCCTGCCCTACAATCTTTCCTAGCCCCATAATTTCAGACTTACAGGACAGCTGCAAGAACAGTACAGGAAACTCCTGGATACTCTTCATCCTCTCTTTAAATTTATCATATTTACTTTTAAATATATTATGGGTTTCCCAGGTGACTCAGTGGTAAAGAACCCACCTCCTAAGCAGGAGACTCAGGTTCAATCCCTGGGTCAGGAAGATGCCCTGGAGAAGGAAATGGCAACCCACTCCAGTATTCTTGCCTGGAAAATCCAATGAACAGAGGAGCCTGGTGGGCTCCAGTCCACGGGGTCGAAAAAGAGTCGGACACAAATCAGTAACTAAACAACAACAACTTGTATTTCCTAAAAAAACAAACAAACAAAAAAAAAACCAGAATTCACTTACATAACAACACAATCAAAATCACTAAATAAAAACAGACGCAATACCATTCTGTTATCTATAGCCCTTCGATTTCAGACTACTGTCAAATCTCCACTTCCCACACAGCCTGCAGGATCCCTATAACCTATCATGATCTCTCCTCCTTTTTTGACATGAACAATAAAAAAACATCTATATGGCTAGAGCTTGGAATATAATGTCTTATCATTCCCCTAGCAATGTGCCTATGGGAAGGACATTTTTCCAGTTTTACAGATGAGAGAAAGAGACACACACACGCAGAGGGGTTAATGGTTTGTTCACTTCTGTGGTTTTGTGGTTTGTGGCAGTACTAGGATTGAATCCAAGTTGAATAACTGCTGGGGTGATGAAGTGGAAGGTGGGTCTTACTTTTCAGTAAGACAGATGAGCTTGGGGAATTGGTAACCACATAGACCAAGAGAGGCTATCTGGGGTGATGGTGGCTGAGTAAGGCCAGAGAAGGGGGAGAGAGCTATTAGAGCTGTATGAGAGAGTTTGTTCCTTGTTTTGGTGTTAACACGTTCCTCTTACCAGCAATTTCCTTAACCTGAATCTCAGTTTGTGTATCTGTAAGGTGGTAACAGTATCTTCCTGTTTTTGTGAGGATTAAATGAGGTCATATATGGAAAGTGCTTGGTGTAAGGGAAAGTTCAGGACGACTACTACTACATTTCAAGTGAATACATTTAATTCTATTCCAACCAAACACTGTCTGTCTGATTCCTCCTTTTTCTTGACGTTCAATGGCCAAAAAAAAAACGGACTCATAATTTTCTTCGGAAATGGTTCTCGCCCGCCCCCTAGAGGGAAACTGTGTCATTGCAGTCAGGATGGGTTACACACAGTTCAGGGTCCTGTCTTTTTGAGACACTGGCCTGGCATTGGCCTCTCTGTTCCTGAGGTTTGGTACTAAAGTGTCGGGGATGGGAAGAAGCCCTTCCGCACACCCCTGCACTTGAAAATACCCAGGGTCGAAGAGGAGGGTGCTGAGTGAAAAGGCACGTAGTGGGAACTTCCTTCAGCCAGCAGAATAGTGCATTTGGCAATATCCAGAGACGTTTTACGGAGAAGGCAATGGCAACCCACTCCAGTGTTCTTGCCTGGAAAATCCTCTGGACACGACTGAAATGACTTAGCAGCAGCAGCAGGGATATTTTTGGGTGCCAAATGGCCATTGGGGTACCACTTGCATCTAGTGGAGGTAAAGGCCTGAAATGCTGCTACGATGCATGGACTGCCCCTAACAAAGAATTATCCGATCCAAAACATCAACAGTGAAAGACTGAGACACTTTGATTTAGTCATGTTTTGAGTGATGCTGTTGGTTTTTCAAACATACCATCTCTTTCCCATCATTTCAGATCTGGCTGCTTCTAGCACGATGGTTGTGTAACCTTCCTGCCAATTTCCAAAGATCACGGTCCTTTTAGCTCTGTCTGTCCTGCAAAATGCTTTCTGATAACATATCGTTTAGCAAACAAGAAGATAAAAGAAGTACTACCCTCAGAGAACTGAGCCTCATTCACCCCCATCCACTGAAAAAGCGTTATTCCAACATTTCAAGCAAAGGTTTTCCAAGTCATGGTATGCCAAGCGCTCCCTCAGTTTGGAGCTGAATTTCTGCTCCTTTTTAAGTGAAATGTTTCTGCTACTCTGAGGTTAGCAGGTGGCTCCCAGATCAGAGGTTGGGCAGTTTTTCTCACAGGTAGTGGGCAGGCCCAGGAGACCTCAGACCCGCAGGCTCGTGCTGAGTGGGTCCTGTGTGACCAGAGATTTACTCCCACGCAGGCAGGATGCAGGTGTAGGAAGGGCAAGAGAGGGTTCAATTAACTGAAAATGAGAGGCAAGCCTTCACCTCCCGGGAGGAGCCTCGAAAAAGTCCCTGCCCTTCACTCATAAAGGAGATCTGATTTACAAAACACTTTCCTCGAAGGCAGTTCGCGCATAAATCAAAGTCCCTGGTGTAGGGTTTACAAAGCACTAGCGTGTGGGCGGGGCTCTGGGTCTCACTGCTCAGAGGAAGGACAGCCTCCGGGACACAGGTGTTCCTACAGTACTCAGAAGGATCGGGGAGAAGCCGGGGGCGCTGGGAGGACTCAGGACGGCCAGGGGAGAAGGGAGAAGGCCTCGGAGGAATAAGGACAGCGAGAGAAAGACACTCGCAGTTAGACGGAGACGTGTCTTACAAGAACCCCGACAGCGCCTCACGCGCACGCGCAGCACCCTGCACCACCCCCTCGTTCGTGTTTCCGGCTGCTTGTTTCTGCTTCCGGGGCACGAAAAGACTCCGTTAGGACTCGGGCGGCAGCCCCTGACCGGAACCGGAAGTGAACCCCGAGCCTGGAGAAGGAAGCCGGTGGCCGACCCGTCAGCAGCCGGCGGCGGCCTCGAGGAGCGGCGCTTCGCTGCTTCCTGCGAACCGGTGCCGCGGCCTGGCGGGTGGCCGGCCTAAGGGCCCGGCGCCATGAAGCTGTACAGCCTAAGCGTCCTGTATAAAGGCGAGTCCAAGACGGTGTTGCTCAAGGCCGCATACGATGTGTCCTCCTTCAGCTTTTTTCAGAGATCGAGGTGAGTGGGCCCAGGAGGGCGGCGCCCTGACGGGGAGGCCCGGGGTCCGGGTTGGAGACCGCCTGGGAATCGAGGCCCGGGGCTTGACCTCCCGCATTGGAGCCGGTGCCCTTTTCCTCGGCCTGCGGATTGTGCCTCTGAGAGATCATCCTCCTCTCAATAGTGAAAAGCCGTAGCGCATTCTGGAAAGTAGTCCGTAACCAGGGTTTTTCAAAACTTCTGTCTTATAAAAATGACCGGGGGGCTTTGAAAAAGTGCAGATTCCCCCTTGTTCACGCCCAGTTGAGTTCCGGCAATCTGTATCTTAAACCAGCAACTCCCATTCAGTGGTTCTGACCCAGGAAGCTCACATGCCACAACTTAAGCGCCACGTTTGTATTATCTGGCGGGGCTTTCCAACAGCTCGGTGTGAGAGTTCCTGGTACACTCTCTCATATTATGGAGGAAGTCACTGAGGCCCCGGGAGATGGATACCAAACCAGCCAGGACTCCAACCCAAATTGTATGCTCTTTACGGTTGGGCTCTAGTGGTACAAAAGGGTTCTACAGTGAAGATTTGGAAGGAAGCATGGAGGTTTTAGGGCTTACAAGCCTTTGAACATTTGCGAGGCACTTTAATGCAATCAAGTGTGTGTTAGAAGTACCTCAGACACTTTAACAGCCTGTTCGTGGGAGGGTGGCAGTGACTCACACACAAAAGAAGGACCCTTCAAAGTGTGTCTGTGGTCACCCAATCTCCAGGTCTGGTGGGATCTGGATTGTTTTCATTACTTCACTGTGACTGTTCTTGATGAGAGTGGCTTGCTGGCGAGATCTCAAACAATCCCTCTTGTTATTTTGTTGAAACTTTCTGCTTCTTTTTGGGTCCTTCTTGGTACTTAGCATTCTCTATCATAATCTCTAGTCTCTCTTCTTTGTTGCTGCTTTTCTGTGATGGAACTTTGGGTGTTAACTTGGTTAACTCTCGCTTCTTTTCCTTTCTCTCTTTCCCCCACCAACATTTACTGACGATCTTCAGAAATTTCACTTTAGGACTTTCGTCTCACTGGTTTTCGGTATCCAGACCAGTTTCAGATGATTAACACAACTGCAGTACTGTAGGGAAATCTCTACAAGTGTCTCTTAAAACAACACATAGTCCAGTTGAGCCCATTGTTTTCCTCATAAGACCTCCTCTCTTTCCTGCCCACCTCATGATAACCAGAATGCAAACCTCAGACCTTGAAAACGTTTTCCAGCTTTTCTGGCTCTTGTGTGCAGACAGTCACAGTGAATGCAGTTCTTCCTTTGTCTGATTATAGTTCTACTCTAAGCTCTGTCTCTTTTTAGTTTTATTGCAAGGACTTCCTTATTTTCAGACTTTCCTCTAAGGGATTTTTCTGGTCCTATTCACTCTCTCAGGATATAATAATAACAAGTAATACTGTGCGCCAGACATCGGGCTAAGTGCTCATTTAGTCATCACAGCACATCTCAATTTATAGACAGAACGCGGTGCAGTAAGTCCCTTGCCAGAGGTCACACATCTCGTAAGTGGTGGAGTTGGGATCCCAGCCAGGGAAGTCCACTCCAGACGTTGTGAGTCCCCACTCTGCTGCATGGCTCTTGGTGTGATCTCAGGAGTGTATGAATCTGCTGAAGCCAACTGTGGATCCCACAAGTCAGGACCCTGCACTGATGGCCCTTCATACGACATTCCCAGTCAGAGGCTTCTTGTTAACTCTGGTTCCTCCAGCTGGACTGTTGTCACCTGTGACTCTTCCATTCTGGCCACATCTTTTTCTTGGGCCCATGAGTCTCCTCCTCTCACTTAGCCTTGGTACAAACCATTTTCCATTTCCTTGTCTTGGCTGAGCCCTTGCCCTCAATTCCGTCCAGAGTGTCCCGGGCCCATACCATGGATTAGCCCCAGCCGACCTGAGGCTAGAGCCAGCATTCACTGAGGATGCCTGTTGCATTGCAGGGTCCAGCGTGTGGCAGCTGCCATAACTTGGCTGTGCATCCGCTGAACAGTTTTTGCCACTTAGGTGTCTCCATCACAGGTTTTATTTCTTCCTGCTTCTTGGGAGTTAGTGGAGCCTTGAGAACAGGAGCTGGCCTCTGCTTCTCTGCTGTGTCCCAAATCATACTTGGACCAAAGTGTTTAATTAACTATAACCTGTAGAAGATTCCCCAGAACAGAAGTCTGGACATGGGTTGTTTGGGTCTGCTCGGTAGCAAGCAGATGTAGTTTGAATGGTTGTGATGATATGTAATTATCTGTATTCATGATCATCAACAGAGTGTTTATTAGTTCTTCCTGAGGTTGGGAGGGAAGGAATGAAACCAGGAAGCAATGTCTCCTTAGTGTATAAGCTCAGGGGTCACTTTGCATTGTGTTGGGGACAAGGTGACAGGAACAGGTAATATGTGTTGTGTTTCTTAGCGTTCAGGAATTCATGACCTTCACGAGTCAGCTGATTGTGGAGCGCTCAGCAAAAGGCAGCCGAGCTTCTGTGAAAGAACAAGGTAAGAGGACCTACCACCTTGTAAGCATGTGCTGGCCCTGACATGGCCGCCCCACCTCAGGTGGCTCAGAGCTTTGTTCACAGGAGGGTGCGCCTTGTGATGGAGAGGGCTCGTAGGACCACGATCCTTTGCTGGCTTCTCTCTTCCCTCCTCCTGCATTTCCTGTTATGCAAAATTCTATGCCCACTGTTGGTATGTCCGTTGCTCGGTTAAATCACCCCCCAAAACTTAGACTCACTTACAGTTAGGGTCTGCCTCTCTTGGAGCAGTAAGCAGCCTTCCTACTTTGTCCACTTTTCCCTTTGGAGTTGTTAATGTCTTAGAAAAGGATCTCCACCTAGCCCTATTGAGGAAATACTGTATTCTGTGCTGCTTAGTGCTGTTGCCCAGGAACCTGGGGACCCCTTGTTTTTCCTCATGACCTTAGTTTTTTCTTCTTCGTGATTCAGGTTTCCTGTAAGAATTTTTAGGCATTTATTTTAGGGGCATTTGGTTAGCTATGTCATCTCTGAATCCTTTCCAAATGACAAAAAATCATTTCAAGGATTGTGACTGTTTTGCAGAAGCCCTGTACAGGCTGTCCCTTTTGATAATTCAATAACTTCAGCACAGTTGTACTTGAGACCCCAGCCAGCAGTAGCTCATTTTTTTCTGGATGGGCTTTATCTCTTCCTCCCTCTCCTGCCCCATGCCCACCAAGGCTCACCACAGAGTGAAGCAGGCTAGGTTGCTGTAGCGAGGAAGCCTGGGGCCCTGACAGGCTTGAGCCAGGAAATCACCTGGCTTGAGGTGAGCTTAGTGGAGCCTTGAGGACAGGAGCTGGCCTTTGCTTCTCTGCTGTGTCCCAAATCATACTTGGACCAAAATGTTAAATTAACTATAACCTGTAGAAGATTCCCCAGAAGTCTGGAAGTGGGTCGTTTGGGTCTGCTCAGTAGCAAGCAGATGTGGTTTGAATGGTTGTGATGATGTTTAATTATCTGTATTCATGATCATTAACAGAGTGTTTATTAGTTCTTCCTGAGGTTGGGAGGGAAGGAATGAAACCAGGAAGCAATGTCTCCTTAGTTATAAGCTCAGGGGTCACTTTGCATTGTGTTGGGGACAAGGTGACAGGAACAGGTAATATGTGTTGTGTTTTTTTTGTGTATATATGAAAATGGAAGTCACTTAGCTTGTCCAGCATTCCAGCAGCTTGAGAGCAGAGCACCTCTGAGGGCTGCAGCTTCCAAGACACAGCGGAGCCTGTCTTCCAGCTCAGGGTGGGACTCGGACGAGCTCCTGGGGCCGTTTCCTGGGATGTTTCTGTGCCACTGGCGATCCTTCGACCCTGGCTTTGCGCACTGGGCCTTGGGACTTTCACTCACCCTGAAGCAGGTGTTGGGCCACATTGCCAGCAGAGCCCTACACATGCTGCCCTGTGTGTGGGGCCTCACCATAAACCTGGCTGAGAGCCGCTTTGCTGACCAGAAGACAGAAGCCCAGCACTGTATCAGTCCAGCGGCTTTTGGGGGTGAGAAGGTCTAAAGCCCTCATGTCACCCTCTTGTCTCCTTAGAATATCTGTGCCATGTCTACGTGAGAAATGACGGTCTTGCGGGAGTGGTCATTGCTGACAGTGAATACCCATCCCGGGTGGCTTTTACCTTGCTAGAGAAGGTGAGTTTGCAGCTTGGCTAGACTGTACTTGGGCAGACAGGCATGGACTGGGTCCAGGAGTGACGTAAGGGATGAAATAGTGTGTCCAAAATCAGCCTGCTTTCAGCCTCCTCACTCTAAACCAAGAGACAGTCTGGGAGCCTTCTCATTCCTGTCTGTCTCATCCCGCCCTACCCCCGTCCCCCACTTACTTCTGCTTCTCATCCTACTAGTGTCCCTGGGGCCACCTTGGCTCTCCTTGTCAGCCACAGAGTCCCAGCATCTCTCCTTCCCAGTGGGGCCCTCGGGTCAGCTCTGGCTGTGCTTTCGCCCCCACTCACTCCTCTTGCCAGTTCTGCTCCTGCTTCCGCCCTGAAAGGCTCTGAAAGTCGTGACTTTCAGTTCCTTCTGAGCCACACTAGGCTGCGTGTTCTGCCCCATGACCCACCTCCCTCTCTTCCCCTCCTCTTTGCGCACACCAGGCTTCTCCCCACCTGCCGTGCTTCTGCTCAAGGAGTCCCCCTGCTGGCCCATTCTGCAGTTACAGCTGCTCCTTTCCCCAGTGTGGGGCTGGTGCCTCCGCATTCTTCATTGTGTTCCTTTGTGGTGCGGAAGAATTGTTTTGAAAAATTAAAGGTCCAATATCCTTTTTCCTGGAAATTTACAACCTGAGAAAAATGGAAATCTGTGATTTGAATTTCTAATAATTTTTCTCATTCCCAGATGAGGTTCATATCAGGCTGGGCATAGTTGGATTTTAATTCCAAGAATACTGAAGAAGAAGAAACTTGGACCTAGATTTTCTCTCTCGCCATTAGCCATCCTCCTCTGCCTTCCTCTATGGGTTGTGGGGTCCTGAGAGCCTCTTGCAATGAGCACAGAGATGGGGCTGTTGTTGAGCTCCTCTGTCTTGCAGGTACTAGACGAATTCTCCAAGCAGGTTGACAGGATAGACTGGCCAGTTGGATCCCCTGATACCATCCAGTACACAGGCCTGGACAGTCAACTCAGTAGATACCAGGTAAAGCGTAAAGACTGTGAAACAGAAAAGCCAACAGCCCTGATGGTTGTGACTCTGGGAGATGTGGAGATTGATATCCTCTTGAAGATCGCAGGAACCCACATTAAGACCTGGAACCTGAGCTCCTGAGCAGGCTTTTGCTTTTCCAGCATGTGTTTAAGTAGCCTGTGGTTTTTAACTTTGAAAGTATATCCAGCTTGCTTGGTTTTGAGCCCTGTTTCCAGGCAGCCACTCCAGTCCTGACGTTTTTATTTTTGCTTCTTCCCTAGAACCCCCGAGAAGCTGACCCCATGACAAAAGTGCAGGCTGAACTGGATGAGACCAAGATCATCCTGGTAAGTAAGTAAATTAGGAGACCAAGTTCAGAAACTGAGAGGCAAAAAGATTTGCCAGCAGTCAAGCCCATGCAGCTGATGCTTGTTGTAATTATAGTCAAAGCCCTTCTGAAAGGGGTGGTGGCCCCCCTGTCCCTGTGCATCACAGGCTTGAAAGCCAGACTCACTCAGACAACCCCCCTGTGGTTCTGCCTCCATGGTGCCCGCCTTAGCCTGACCCACAGACCAGCAGGTGCCTCCTTTTCAGAGTGTGAGTTTGACTGCAGACTGAGGTTCTCTGACTAAATACAGGTCCCAAGTTGTCAGAAACAGACCTGATTCAGAAAAGCAGGAACCCTGCATTTTATCTGAAATCTAGTTTGCAGTTGCTGTTTCCTGCTTTTGTTTTTAACCTCTGAGCTACCTTTGGCTTTGGAAGGGAAGTTAAGAGGTGACAGTCTTTGGGCACCTCTCTGTCTGCTGCAACGTTTCTCCACGTTTCCTAACCAAGCCCTGTCACTGCCTTCTGATGCCTCAGAGCCTGAGTCTCTGAGCAAGCACACAGAGGCAGGGGACACACACGCACTGTCTTTCCTTGTCTCTCCACAGAGCAGATGGGTCCAGGTCACCCAGCCCATTCTGGCTGCAGTGGTAAAATCTGGATTACTGGTCACGCTGCCTTTTATCCATCCCATTCATGTTTTGATCCAGTTAACTTTTTATGATGGAAATCTGAGTTACTCAGCCGTGAATAGAGATAAAGGACATTTTCGATCATTTCTCATTCTGTACCGTTTCATATGTCTAAACCTAGGGTCATGCCAGTTGCCTCTGAGGGCCTTGCAGTTGAAGCAGTGGCCATCTGGGGTGGGAGCAAGTCAGCCACTTCCTGATGGCCCTTGTGGTGGGGCTGGGGCTCTTCTGAGGACCTCCATCCCTCATGTGTTTGGAAAAGGTCTATCTGCACTAAGTGCAGAGGTGCTTTCACAGAGCTGATAGTCATGAGGTTTAGACACAGTTCCCCTCGGGGAAGCATGACACGGCTGTGCAGTAGGAATATGTGTGTGTAAATACAGGTGCAGGGGGACCTCTCCTGGAGTGTGGCTATCTGAGCCTGTGCTTTGGAGGATTTGGGGGCAGTGCTTTGTGTCCCGTTAGAACCTTCTGGATTCTCCAGGAAGGTCACTAGGCCCTGTGTCCTCCACAGGTCTGGGTCACTGTATCTTGATTCTCATGTGTGGGGTAGGAGCCCCAAGGAAGCACTTTCCTGTGACTGAGCTTCATGAGGGCTGGCATCTGCTCACCTTGTGAACAAAGCAAGGCATTCTTCTGTGTCTTTCCTCTTGTCCAGCACAACACCATGGAGTCTTTATTAGAACGAGGTGAGAAGCTCGATGACCTGGTATCCAAATCCGAAGTGCTGGGAATACAGTCTAAAGCCTTCTATAAAACGGTGAGTGTGGCCTGGCCACTCCTGGGCACCCCTTCACTCGGCTCTCCCTGCCTCTGGGCTGCTTCCTCCCGCAGCAAGGTCCTCCTCACCCTTCCTGTGTAAGGTATGCCACCTTCCCAAAGAGGTTCCAACACTTCTAGTTTGTTAACTTGGACTGAAGTATTTCACTGTTTGGACAGTAGGGGTGTTGCATTTACTTGGTCAACCCACACGCATTTGCTGTTGTGGTGTGCCTTGGAGGGAGATTCCCGTGGGGTTAGGAGGTATCTAAACAGGAGGTGAGGGAGAAGGTAACAGAGGCCCATGAACCAAGTGGGTACCTCTCTACTCTCTGAAGATACCCTTAGTAAGAAACACCCCCATGGGGTCAGGTAACTTTATGGAGAGTCAAGGCTGGAGCGAAGGAAGAGACATTCTTATTCTTTATACTCAGCTAAACAACAGGAAGTTTTCTTCCATATCGATAGCGTTAATGGAAGGTAGACAGAATAATCTTGGGAGTGTGAACTACTTCTGGATGGCTTGCCTCCACTTCTCTCTCTTTGGCGGTTCCAGAGCCCCTAGTAAAGCCAGCTGGTCCCCTCAGAGCTCCCATTTCTATGTGTGCTGAGATCCACCTCTGCAGCTCTGTTTTGTCTCTCTCAAGGCCCGGAAACAAAACTCGTGCTGTGCAATCATGTGACGGCCGCCAGCAGAGGCCCCTGCGCTGGAACGTCACCATCATTCACATCGGAACCGCAGCCCCCCAGGAAGCAGAGCCACCTCACAACAACCCAAGTGGGACAGACTCCGGCTTTGGAGCTCCTGGGAGAAACCGAAGGGTGGATGGGGACCTGGGGGTGGGAAACGTTCAAATTCACAAGTCTAGTTATTTTTGAAAAGATACTGAGGCCCCTAAAAGTGTATTTGGGGGCCAAATGGAACCATAAAGCTCAGTGACTCTGTAGATGCTGCAGGGCTCGTTTCTAATCCCCTGGGAAGGATGTGGTCCCCCGACTTGTGCAAGACCCATGGGGGGTTCAGAGCCAGCTCTTTGTGGATCTTCACATGTTTGGGTTTTGTCTGTACACTAACTATTAACACTACAGGGAGCAGGGTGCCCTGAATGCAGGGCTGGGGAGGGACAGCCACTGTGGGCTGCAGTGGTGTGGGGGCGGGGTGGGGGGCTCGGCCCAGTGCTTCCATATTGGAAGGAGACAGCTACTGGACTTCACAAATTCTGGACCTAGTTTGCATTCTTGTTGAGATTGACTAATTTTCTGCGGTACCCATCCAGCAGGCAAATTCCATAAAGAGCCCTAGAAGTGAGGGAGGGGCGCTTGTCCTGACTTGCAGCTTGGCCTTGAGCATCTGGATCAGATTACGTGTGCTGCAGTCTCGTGAATGGTTGTCACTTGCCTTTCTGGTGACAAGAAAGACTGTTCTGACAATCACCTGGGACTTACATCTTAGCAAGTGACCTTCACTGTGGCCACCATTACTAGGCACCAAGAGAAGATGCCGGCTAGCCTGGGGGCTCCCAACAACCACTTGTGGTCTGAGTTGTCCACACTCCAGCCCAGCCCCCAGCAGAAGCACTGCTGAGCACTACTACCCTGCCCCTGCCCCCAGCAGCATGAGGCCTACCGCTCTGAGGCCCAGCCCTAAAATCGGGTGCAGGGAGCAACCCAGGCAGTGGCCCAGGAGGTTCCGGGCTCTTCTTAGCCTTGCTGGCCCCTCAGGCCATACTGCCATGTTGTAAACCACCTCCTAGTGCCCTGCTGCGCTTCCTGAGGACACGAGCTCAAGACACACCCTTGAAACTCAGTCTCCGTGGATGCTCCTGTTGGAGTGATGTCAACCAGTGTGGTCTCATCCTCTGGTGTCCTTCCCTGTTCTTGCCCTGTCGAGGAGGTCCACTGCCCTGACAGGAAGTGCCTATGGCCCTGAATTCCCTGGCATGGGCCAGAAGTGGGATCTGTGTGGCCTCCAAGGACCCACCCTAAGTTGTTTACCTGACAGCTGCTCATTTTCTCTGGGCACTGTGCCGCCAGAGGACTTGGCCTAAAAGTAGCCTACCCACGTGAGTTCTGCCATGTTTACCCTTGAAAGGTGCAGACCTGGCCTGCTCGCTGGTTTCTGAGGTGGCCATGACCACCCCTTAGGGACGACGGAGAGTTGTCTGACTCCCACTTCGGAGTGCACTGGGGTTGGGGGGGTGGGGGGTGGCCAAAATTGGGAAGAGGGTGGCAAGGGTGGGTAGGGCTGGCCAAGACCTCTGTATCCACCCTTCCCCTAGCTCCTCTTGTCTTCTAATGTTAAGTCATTTGGCAAAGTGTATTTTAATAACTGCTGCCTAACTTTTTCTCTGTGTTCTGTTTGGAAGGTTCCTATCTGGATAAAGTTGTCTTTTGAAATTCCAAAATAGTCGTGTGCTTTGTTTTGGGCTTCCCAGGTGGCACTAGTAGTAAAGAATCCACCTGCCAATCCAGGAGACATAAGAGACACGGGTTTGATCCCTGAGTCAGGAGAATCCCCTTGGAGTAGGAAATGGCAAACCTGGATGCGTGTATAACTGAAGGCTTCCCCTTTGGCTCAGCAGTAAAGAGTGCCTGCAAAGCAGGAGCTGCAGGAGATGCAGTTTCGATCCCTGGGTCAGGAAGATCCCTTCAAGGAGGGCATGCCGACCCACTCCGGTATTCTTGCCTGGAGAATCCCATGGGCATAGCCTGGGGGGTACAGTCCGTAATCAAAGAGTCGGGCACGACAAGCAGCTGAGCACACAAGGTGCTTTGAGCCACGCGGACCCCTTCCCGCCAGAGCCCTGCCCCTCGTGCTGGGCCCCTGCCGGGTGTGGGCTCTGCTGTACCTGGGGGGAGGCAGCCTCTACCTTAATGCTCCCTTCCCCTCTCCCCTCCCCCCAGACCCTTCTAGCAGGAAGTGGGGGAAGGAGCCCTAGAGTAGAGAGAAGTCCTACCCTGGATCCTGTGACCTGGTCCTCACTGCACCCTAGAAACTACATGGAGGCTTCCTTACAGCCACAGAGCCGGGGCCACACACCCGGAAACTCCAGATCGGGGTGTCTGCTGGGGGGTGGAGCGTCCTGTGCCCCCCGGATCCTTGCAGGCTGGCGACTCTGGTCGTAGTTTAGGGAATGTCCTCGGCAGCTGGTTGGTAGACTGTTAGTGCTTCTCACCTATTTCATTGCTGGCCTGGGACCGACCTGGAGACCCCTGGAATAGAGAGTATCCTGGGCATTTCCAGCTTTTCCTGCTCACCAGGGCATGTACCCAGGGATCTTTGCCCAAAGCAGGTGCTCTTTAAAATGACAGGTGAAAGGCCCCTCCATGACTTCCCTCTTCCTATCCTGCCATCCATGCTGGGGCAAGGGGGGGGGGGGGGGGGGGGGGGGGGGCGCGGCCAGGGGACGGTTTCTCTACCTCAGGATTCTTGCAGGATCCCCAGTGGTGCTGGGGTGGGGCTGTGACTGGTGCCCAGAGGGAGGCCTGGCCTGGAAAGCCTCCTCGGATTACAGCTGATAGGTGAGCGGAGCCCTAGATACTGCGGTGGTGGTGATGACTCCTCTGCTCACTGGCTCTGTCCTAGATTCTCTGTGCAAGCTCTCCGATCTGCGCTGGTGCTTCCTGGGCAGCTCTCATGCCCGCCTGCACACCTGAGAGCCCCTGCCAGGTACCACCCACAGGGCCAGGAGGCTAGCCTCCTGGCCCATCTGAAGGTATCTGCAACCAGATGCCAAGGCTGGACCAGGAGGCCTGTTGTGCTCTAGTGGACAGGACTGAGGGCCTGAGGCAGCACAGCCTCATCAGAAGTCACTTGGATCCGATGGATGGGTGTGTTTGTTGTATCAAATTGTTTGGAAGCCCGTATTTCTGTCCTGAGGAAGCTTAAATTGTGAGGTACAGACAGGCAGTGGCACCTGGGGACTAGGCGTAGAGGGGAGGCTGCCCATCTCAACATGAGCGTGTCTCTGGGGTGTCAGCAGGACTGCTGGGCACTGCACAGGAGGGAGGAGGGCATGAGGCCTTCGAGGGGCCAGCAGAGCACAGGCAGGTCCTAATAGCCCTTGCCTGGCAGGGCCTTAATGTGTGCAGACATGAGGAAAGATGTTCAGAGAAGCAGGTGGCCTTGCATCCATGTGTCCATGCAGCTGTGTGGCCCTGTGGCCATATGGTCAGAAAGCTGTGGAGTCAGGCGGCCATGTGGCTATGTGGTCAGGCAATCAGGCAGGTCGGATGGCCATGTGGTTAGGCAGGCACGTGGCCAGTGCTCACTCAGCCGGTGCAGGCCAAGAGTGTTCACAAGGAAGGCCCAGAGGCTTTGTATCCCTATGGGGGTGCAGTGGGTGGTTGGGTGCCGTGCCCCTCCCTCCACAAGGGGGTGAACTGCAGAGGGAAGGCTGGTGGAGAACGCCTGGCTCTGCCCACCTGGGCCCTCAACCCCCTCAGTCTGGGGCCACCCAGGAGCCTCCATACCTGGCATCCCTCCGTCTCCCAGGTCTCCGCTCTGGGCTTCTGCTGTTCTGGTCTCCTCATGGAGCCTCTCCAAGCCATGGCTGTCATCACCTGCTGTGTCATCTTTGTATCCCAGCAGCCACCATTCTGATCCTGGCATCAGTGTCTCCTGTCCGTGTGCTGCCCAGCGTGCAGGCCCACAGGAGCAGCCCCAGTGGCTGCAGACACCGCGTGTCCCAAGCAACATGCACAAAGACCAGATAGGAGAAGGGAGAGAACGGACAGGGCAGCAGGGCTGGGGCCTGGAGCTCTTCCCATATAGATCTGCCCTCCCGATCTCATTTTCAGAGAACGCTAGAGTGACCGGAGGTTGGGGGCTCCTAGGACTCAAGGCATCATTTTTGGTTCCTGTGTCTGGGGCTAACAGAGGCCTTGGGGGAACCAGGGAGGAGGGTGGGAGCAGCTGGCAGAGTTTGACCTGTGGCCTCGTTGAGGGGCCCCACCTGGGCATGCTGACCACCCGAGATGGGCTTGGGAACATCTGGCCTAGGGCTTCTGCAGCCTGGCCAGCTCAGGGCCCACACAGCAGCGGAGGGACCTGCCTAGAGGTGAGGGGTCAGCTAGATCCTGGCAGAGAGCACCCAGATACACTTGAAGCAGTTTGTCCTGTTTTCCATTTATTTGCAGTTTCCCGAGACAGAACAAAATAATAATTTTGTACACTTACAAGGCTCAGAAAGAAAAGACAATGAAACTCAGCAAAAAGAGAGAAGAGGAAAGGCCGGCCAGCACCGCGGGCAGCCGACCCTCTGCAGGGCGGGCCGGCCAATGCCGCCACACCGCGGACATCTAGCTAGAAGAGCGGGTGTGGCTTGCTCATGAGGGGTCATGCAAAAGAACTCTCCCCCAGAAAAAAAAAATCCCCAAATTATCCCAGACAGGCAGCTCCCTGGAGAGAACGGGTGAGTGGGGAGAGGTGGGGAGGAGGCCCCAGGAGGTGAGGGTGGCTGGGCCGCACGCTGTGCACGGTGAGCCCTGCCGCTGCCCGAGGCCCAGGGAGCCCTGCAGATGTTTACCCTGTGTCCATGGGTGGGGACGGCTGTCCTGAGCACAGCCACAGACAGGCAGGTGAGCGTCCACTCTGAGTGTCTGTCCATGGAGACCAGCATCCTGTGTCCTGTTCCCCACTCTGGGCCCCTCCCTTGGCTTGTGTGGGGGGAAGATAAAGAAAATCCTTGTTGAAAACAACATGAGTTGAAGGGGCAGATATTGGGGTGGGGGGTGCGTCCTGCACCTCTGGGATCACGGCCCCTGACCACCCCCCGAGTATAGCCCAGGAGGCCAGATCATACCCACCCCCATGCCCGGCCAAACGCTTTTGGCCCTCTCTGCCACCACCTGACCATGCAGCCCATCCCAGAGGCTCACCGGAGTGCCCACCAGCACACAGGGGGACCCGCCTCCTCACCCCAGGGTCCCTGTTGCTCGCAGCCCAGTGCAGCCCTCTGCTCCCTGCTGCTCTGGCCCAAACTCTAAAAGCGCAGCCTCTTCAGCAAACACTTGCCTGGCCCCTGCCTTGACCTGGAAGCCAGAAACACCTGATCACCTCTGACCCCACTCTCCTTTCTGCCCCACACCCACATGGGGGTGAGGGAGAAGACGGGCAAAGACGGAGAGGTACCCGAGCAGAAGAGAGGCCAGCCCAGGAGTTCCTTTCTCAGCGGGCTGCTGCCAGCACTGTCCTCTCCCATGTCTCCTGCCAGGTGTGAGATCTGAAACTAAGGTGTGCCTCCCTGCAACCCCTCCCCCAGTGCACCTCCCTGGCCTGGACTGGGCCAGAGCTGGATCCCTGGGCCTCCTTGGATGGCTCAGCATCCTCCCAAAGAGGCTGGCCCAGCCTCTGCACTGTTCACCCACGCCGAGAACACCGGGAGCCCACATCCACACCTTCTCAGGGAAGAGAGGAGGGAAGGGAAGTGGGAGGGAAGACGGCCGTGCTCGGGCCCCCTTGCCACCATCCCCCCCAGCCTCCCCCTACAACACCTGACTCTCCTGACCAGGAGCCATGCACAGCAGGGAGGATGCAGCCTTCTTGGGGGGTGGGCACCACCTAGCAAATACTGTTCCTCAGGCGGCAGGCCCTGGTGGGCAAGTTCATTCTCCCAGCCAGTCCCTGGAAGAGGCCAGGAGTGGACAGACACGTGGAGCTTGGGTGGGGTGCGGCCGGAAGGTTCAAAGCCCCACAAATGCCAGTGATTTTTACAGCTTTTTCCCTTGTTTAGTTTTTTTCCATTTCATCGACGTCAATTTTGTGTGTGTGGTTGTCGTTGTTATCTTGTTTTTAAAAAGAAATCACATCTGGTCTTGGTTTTCTGCAGACACAGGCACCAGGGGAGGAACGAGGCAGACACAAACATGCGACAGGCAGGCCGTGCGCCCGAGGGCAGCTGGGCTCCAAACACTGAGTCTGTCCCGTGGTGAAACCAGCCACAGTGGCTCTGAAACAGAGCGGGCGCCAGGGCAGGCAGGTCAGCTCTTGGGGCAGCTCTCTGTCCAACCCAGGTTTGGTGGCTGCAAGGTGGGTACCTGCAGGGCTGCCCGGAAAGGGGCCTGGAGACCCTGACCCAGCACCCCCGCTCCTCTAACACCAGGCTTGCCTTATGCCCAGGAACCTGCTGGGCCACCCCTTCCGGCCACCTCCCCCAGGCTGCAGCCCCCCGACCCCAGGCTGCACTCCCCTTCCCCAGAATCTCACCTTCACTGCAGCGGGGCCACGGGCGCCCCCGAGCAGTGGAAGTGCACGTTCTGCCACTTGCCGTCTCGGCGATGCCACACGCGAGTCTCCTCCGACTGGCTGGTGCGCGGCCGGCCCTGCCCGTCGATATACTGCGTGAGGCGGATGTAGGCGATGCAGGCGGCGTCCTCGCCGATGACGTGCACATGTGGGTTCAGGATGGTTGTGTGGATCGGCTTGCTGTTCTTGGCGAGCACTGCCGGAGGGCAGAGGCTTGGCATCGTGCCTCCCCCCACCCAGTCCCTCTACCAGCCCAGCCTCCTCCCCCAAGAGCACCATCTGGCTCCCTTTCTCTGTCCCTGTGTGTCCTCACCCCTCATCTCTGTGGCTTGGGGGTTTCTGCCACAGAAAATGGAGCAGTGGCTGGCTGACCCTGAGCACAGAGGGGACAAGGCTTCCCTGGGCCCCTGACTGGGGGTCCATGGGCTCTCCAAGGGCACCCGCCCTCTTCCCTGTAGCCCCCCACCCCCACCCCCCGTCCCACACTCACAGTTCTCAAAGTAGAATCTGTGGAAGTCCATCCCTTCAACCAGGTTGCCCAGGGCTTCAGGCTCAAACGAGGTCAGGCCTGGGTCGCAGATTTTCCTGGGGGGCAGACCCAGGTGAGGAGGGGCCCCTCAGAACCGGGTGCTTCCATCCAGTCCCCTCCCTGTGGGGAAGCCCTCCAGGTCCATCCCCCCCACCACCCCAGGACAGGCCGGGCGCCCCGACTCACGCGTAGGCCTCAAAGTCGCCATTGTTGACGGCCTCGATGAGCTGCTCCGTGATCTTGATGATCTCCTGCTTCCGCGCTGCAGAGAGACAGCTGCCCAGTGACCCACGCACCACCTGTGCCCACCCGGGAGGGTCCAGGCAAAGTGCCCCACCCCCATCCCCATCCCAAGGCTGCCCGGCTCAGACTGCTCCCGTCAAGGCCACCCACAACTTCCCTGTTTCCAAGTCCAACGAGCTTCTATCTTGTTTGTCTTAAATACAATATCCCTGAATGACAGACATACTGCATCCGTAGCACTACCAGTCTGGAAAATGCAGGTCTGGGAAGCAAAGCCTGCCATGACCACCCTGCATCCCCAGTCCCCCCGGCCACGTGCCCTGGTCCCTCTGCAGGAAATGACCCTGTGACACTGTAACCAGTGTTCCCGGCTCCTGCCCCCCAGGCATTGGTCTCTAGTCCTCCGTGTACCCGACAGCTCTTGGGGGGCAGGTGTCCACTAGGGGCCGGCTCACAAAGCAGGGAGGGGATTGGAGGCTGCAGGGTCAGGCCTCTGTGCGAAGGCCAGGAAGTAGAGCCCAGTGGGAAGCTGAGCATGGGCCTCACCACCTTCTCTCCATGGAAGCCCACAGACTGCCGGCTGGCCTCCTACCTCTTCCTGCCTCCACCTGTTTGTGGCCCTGGGCCCCAGGCCAGTCCGCTGGCATTACTTTTCCATCCTGCACCCTCCACCTGAGGCCCTGGGCCGGCAGCCTTCTCCAGGTCCCTGCCCACTTGACCTCTAGTCCTAGACTGACCCAGTCCCTGGGGTGCTCGCCTGGGGACCCCTCCTTTATCTCTTTAACTATCATTTATTTTCAGGCTAAATATTTTAAACATGTGGAAGAAGCACAAAGATGATATATCCCACACCCTGCTGGTTCACATCTGAACAATTTTTATATTTGCTCTAGATTTCTTCAAAGAGAGAAAAACTTCCACATAAAGACACACGTGCCTGTGTTCCCCTGAGTCTTGTTCTTCACTCACTCTCCCCAAAGAAGTGCCATCCTGAGTTAGGTGCTAAACCGCTCCTGTGCATATACATCGACAGCCAAAGGTGCACAGGAAACACACACATGCGCGTGTGCACATAGCCACGGACACACACACATGGTGATCCCGTAAGGCAATAACACGCCAGTAGTAAACCCAGACCCAAGAAGAGCACGGAAGGCAGCACCCCAGTTCTCTCCACAGCCCCCTCCCTAGTCACAGCCATGTCAGCCACACATCGGTGCACCCTCACGTGGGTGCTCGTGTCCTCGCTGCTCCCCGCAGTACGTGGGGACTCTGCAGGGCCACTCCTGTGGATGCACATTCCCACCCAACCAAGCCTAAAGACAGGCGTCTGTTGCTCTCCAGGGTCCAGCTGCCAGTACAGCTGGGCTCAGCACACGTATGAGTTGATCCACGGCCTATGTTCCCAGAGCGCGGGTTGCCAGCTCCCAAAGGGTGCATGTGCCCAAGGCTCCCCATCAGCACCTTCAGCTGTCTGGGTGTTCCCTTCTCCCAGGCGCTCAGATGGGAAGTGGACAGAGCCTACAGCAGGAGATGCTGCGTGTGAGCAGGGGCGTGCTCATGTGTGAGCTGGGAGCCTGGGTCTTGCAGCACCGGCTCTGGACAGTGGCTGCTGGGTGAGCTCTGTGACACCCAAGGGGTCCAGTGCATGCACGTGCATGTGTGTATATGTGCCCCTTCACGCACATGGGTGTGTACTTGTGTGTGTGTCTGTAGTGCCTGTGCACACCAACTTTCCAACACACATGTACTTCCCCTGTCTAGAAGAGACCATCTCTCTGCACTGGCTGTGCTTCTGCTGGCTTCCTGTTTTTATTTCTTACAGAACTCCATGTCTGGATGTAACAGGGTTTGGGCTTCAGGCTGTCTCTGCAGAACCCAGGCCCCTGCTGGAAGCTGGCCTCCAGGAAGGGGGCCCAGCTGCCCTGATGCCCTCGTCCACCCACAGAGCTCTGTCCAACACAGACACGTGTGGGTGGTCCCTGTCCTCAACTGCTGGATATTTCCCACCTCCTTCCGCATGCCTACCTCCTCCTATGCCCACCCCCATAACACAGCTTCTCCCCTCTCAGTGCTTCCTCCACAGCTGCCCACCTCTCAGCCCTCTGCCTGGGCGTTTCCCAGTTCTGAGCGGCCCTCTCTCCTCTGGGACCTCATCAACCCCACCCTCCCCAGTTCACCTGTCATCTTCCTGGAAGTGGCCTCAAGTCTCAGACTCTCATCTCCCACTGCAGCCCAGCTCCACCACCAGATGCCACCCTGAGGGCCAGGGCCCCTGGGCTTGTCTGATGGCAGCACGCAGCACCTGCCCCTCCTGTCCCTGCCCTGGGCGGCCGGGCCGGTCACCCTGGACCCCGCTGCCTCCCTCCTGCAGCACCACGTCCAGCCCCTGCTCAGGAGCGCCCTCCTCCCACTGTGAGCCACTCTGTCAGCTCAAGCCATCCTGCTAATCTCGCTGGGGGACGTCTACACATCCGGACATCCCAGACACTCGTCAATCCCCCTCCTGGCAGACAGCGTGAGCTGTCTCCCCTCCCAACGTGAGCCTTCAGCCTACAACCTCGCAGCTGGAATTGAGAGACCTTTTTTTCTGTTTTGTTTCCCCAAGCACTCTGATTTTGCAGTCACTCTACTGCACCGTGGTAAGTGGGCCGAATTTTCCACTTGATCAGGTAATATTGAGTATTTTTAAACAAATCATAATTAAGAATGGAGTTGGTGTAAAAAGAAATTAAGTAAATAGAACTCTAAGGTCACGGAACACATTGCAAAGCTGAAGTTTGGGAAACAGCCCCCACACCCATTCTGCAGATGGGAAAGCTGAGGCTGTACAAGCCCAGCCACAGCCCAAGAATGAGCCAGGCACTCCTGACCCATGGAAGGACTCTGCCCTCTCCTTCCTTGCCATACAGAGCAATTCTTTCTCCCCAGGTGACACACTACACAAAGGGACTCCTGGCGGAGGTTGGGGAGGGCTGGCTATCAAGGACAAGCTGCCCCCACCAGGCAATTCCAGAAACAGAGCTGGGGTGCATGGGCAAGAGTCTGGCTTGGGAGAAGTCCCAGAGTTGAACTGTAGCCCTGCTCTCCTGGAGAGACCTAACAGGCCAAGGAGGCCCAGACACTAGCAAAGGGTCCAGGTGAACCCTAGTGACCCCAAGTGGACCCCAAGCAGCTGCAGGGGGGCCAGGATGTCCCTAGACACACCAGGGAGGCAGCTGCACAGGATCAGCCTGGATTGTGCATAATCCCCGATTATGGAGAACTCAGGGCGGGCCAATGGTCACCAACCCGTTTACCACTGAGACAGCTGGTGGGTTGGCTGTTGGTGTCCCGACTCCGGGAAAGAAGGCTGCCTAGACCCAGCCCAACGATGGCCCTCTGCAGCCAGGCCTCTGCACCAGTAGGGGCAGTCCCTGGTCCCAGAACTGGGAAGGGGGGCCACTCCACTCTGGCATTCACCCACCTGAGTGCCAGAACTCACCCCGAAGTCGCCACTCAGAAGTCCCTTCTCCAGGCTGGCCCCATCTGCATCCCTTCACCCAGGACTCCCACTCACAAGGGAGCTGGCTGCTGGGAACCCCAGGTGGGAGGGCAGGAGGTAAGAGGACCCCTCTTTCTGAGGGACTCTGATAGGGGCCACCCCTCCCCTCAGTACCCACCCCCCCAGCACCCTGTCCCTCCCCTGCACCCTGTAGGCCCGGCCGCACGCGCCAGGAGTCCAGGCCCCGAGGTCCCCTCCACTCAATCCTGATCACAGCCCCTTCTGTGGCCCCACCTCCCGAGTCAGGCTCAGGACAGAGCCCTAAAGGGGCAAGCCTGTGCTGTGTCCCCCCTCCCCCACTCCATCAGCCTGTCCTTGGAGTGCCCCACCTGGGGCAGGCATGCCCCAAATGTGGGTCATGGCCTTGGGCCGGGGTCACATTGCAGAGGACCCTTTGGACACAACCCTCCATATCTGCTACCCTCAGCTTCTTTATCTGTGAAACTAGGGTCCAGGAGGGTCCTGGATTTGGGGACACGGAGGCCTCTAAACTCGAATAAGAACCCGCACAACTGGGGACAGGCACAGGCTCTGCTGTGTGCCCACCAGCGAAACTGCTGTCTCACCTCTGAGACGCATCTCCACTTCTAGCAGAGCCTGAGTTCAGGCCACATCCCTCCACCTCCAGCCTCCCCCTCTGCTCCCAGGGCCTCCCTCCGACCCACCCACCCCCGCCCTGGCCCCCAGGCATGGCTGGCAGGGGTGGGCGGGGGTTGGCGCCCCCACAACCCGGCACTCACCCAGCCTCTCCCCCGCCATGCCCGGCCCCCAGCCCCGAAGCAGCCTCGCCTCTGAGAGCCCGGTGTCTCCCCGGAGGAGGGGGTGGCTGCCGCCCTGGGATGTCATCCATCCCTGTAAGCGATACTGGTGAGGAGCAGTCGGCAGGCAGATGGGCTGCAGACGGCAGCGGTAGCTCCTCCCTGCCCGGGTAGACGGCCCAGCCCAGCGCCCGCCCCCAGCCAACCCCCCCAGCCCTAGACTCACCAGCCAGGGCCGACCCCAGACGCCACGCACCCCATCCTCACTACCACTATGGAAGAAACCTGCAGCTCACAGCCCCTGGGAGGGAGGCTCTAGTTCAGGGAAACCTGCCTCCTGCTTTTCTCCCCACAGGTGCGCATCTTTAGCTGAACAGCAGCTTTGGGCAGAATTCCCTGGGTCCCCCACCCAGGAGCTGACCCCTTCCCAGAGCCAGGGGGTGGCGCACCGCAGCTGGAGGTCTCCACACCCGAGAGCCCCAAGGAGCAGCCAGCGGGGCCACTCAAGGTGCTACTTACACGGGGTGAGTGGGGGGCCTGGGAGAGCCGGAGACGGGCAGGGTGGGGGGCCCTGGGCTTCTGGGGTCCCCGAACCCCTCCTCACCGTGTTCAGGATGTCAGAGATCCTGGGGGCTGGGGTGGAACAGACGAGACGTGAACACGAGGCAGGCGGGGGGCACGCAGGAGAGAAAACCTATGGGCTGATGAGCCAAGCCAGAGAGAGTCGGGGACGGAGGGGTCATGATGGGGCATGGGGGACAGAGAGGGATGGAGAAGGGATGTGGGCGGTGGAGGGGGACTTGAGGGACGGGGTGACAGAGAGGGGTGTGGGGGATGAGGGAGAAGCTTCAGGGATGTTCAGGCAGCTGCACCTGTCTGACCAGGTTGGGGTGGGGAAAGCTGCTGTGGGCGGAGGGTGCCCTCAATGGAAGGGCAGCCTGGCCCGGGAGAGGAGAGAGTAGTCCCACGGAGGTGGGCACCCCCAGGTGAGGACGGGATGGGTGAGTGAAAGAGTGCGCAGAATGCCTGCCCGGCCCCTGTGGTCCAGAGGATTTCT
Source organism: Antilocapra americana (assembly GCA_007570785.1). Taxonomy (NCBI): domain Eukaryota; kingdom Metazoa; phylum Chordata; class Mammalia; order Artiodactyla; family Antilocapridae; genus Antilocapra; species Antilocapra americana. Next base: position 11,149,600 of record ML660772.1, read on the forward strand.
GTGACAGCTCCTTGTGCCTGGATGCCCGGCGTGGGGCCCATATGAAGTCAGCGTGACTGACAAGGTCACGGCCCATGGCCCAAGGGGCAGGGACATGGCTGCTCCGGGTCTGGGAGACCCTCAGGGGGTGAGGTCTGGGACTGGACAGCAGTGCAGGGAGCCGTGTGGGAGGTGGGGGCTGGGAGCAGGGGAGGGCTGCCTTGCAGAGTTAGCGCGTGCGCCCGACGCCCAGCCAGGCTGGACAGTTGGCCAGGCCTCGGCAGCCTGGTCCAGGGGCAGCTGAGGCCGTGCACGGCAGGATGCGGGAGCCACTTGGCAGCAGAGGCAGCAGGCCTGGGGCACTACTTACATGGGGTGGGCAGGGGGCCCTCGGCTTCTGGGGTCCCCGAGCCCCTCCTCACAGAGCTCAGGATGTCAGAGATCCTGGGGGCTGGGGTGGACAGGAGCAGACACGTGAGGAGGCGGCGGGCCAGGCTGGTGGAGAGGAAGCTGGCCTCCCGCTCTGTCCCGCCCCAGGGCCTGTCTCAGCACCAAGGAGCCCCGGCCCTGAGACCCCCAGGCCAGTGGAGAAGGCTCTCATGGAGGCGGGCTTGAGGGGCAGAGGTGCTGGGGAGCTGCGTTGGGGGCCTGTGAGGGGCAGGCTGCTGCCTGAGCTCGGCTAGCCCTTGGCCCTTGAGCGAACCCTCAGAGGAGCTGCCAGCCCCTCCAGGAGACCCCCACAGCAGCAGGGCCCGGCTACTTACATGGGGTGGGCAGGGGGCTAATGGGAGCCGCAGACGGGCAGGGCGGGGAGCCCTCAGCTTCTGGGGTCCCTGAGCCCCTCCTCATGGAGCTCAGGATGTCAGGGACCCTGGGGGCTGGGCAGACAGACGAGACGTGAACACAGGCAGGTGAGGACACGCAGGAGAGACGAGGGGGTGCAGGAGGATGAGAGGAGCCAAGTTGGAGAATCACACGGTGGGGTCCAGGGCTCCTGGGGCACCGTCACCCCCGCGTGCCCAGGGCTGTGAGATCACAGCGGGTGTGTGAGGAAGACACAGGACCACCTGCAGGGCTGGACCCTGGGCGGGAGGGTCGTGTGCAGTGCCCACTGGGACCAGCAGAGGGCAGGCCTGAGCCCACTGGGGCTTCTCTGCATCTGACGGATAGCACAGCTGAGGCGGAGACGCCCCTGCCCTGTGAGCCCCTCAGGCATCTGCCAGCCGTCGCCCAGCCAGACAAGGGGTTGGCATGAGGCTGGCTGGCTGGCCCTCTCCCCTGGGCTCCTGCAGTCTCAGGCCGTCTCAGGCCCCCACCCTGTTGGGGCGAGGGCAGACGTGCGAGGACTGGGCCTGGGGGGAGATCTGTGTGACCTCCAAGCTCCATGCCAATGGCTCAGGGCCCGCAATCTAAGGAAACCACACGAATGTCCACTCGCTCTACATCCAGAGGCCACAGCTTTGTGCTCGCTCACTTCCACTCTAGGGTACGGGGGGGATACTCAGGACAGGGTCACTGCATCTCCCAAACTGGCAGAGTGGCCACTGCCAGCCCAGCGCTCATCTACGCAGAGTGTGGCCAAGAGGTGGGCTCCCCAGGCGGGGGCCGGTCACCTGGCCTAGGTAGAATGGAGACCATATCCCCTCCCTGGGGCAGCTGAAAAAGCTGAGAGTGGAAGAGGGGTGCCAGGGTGAGCACACAGCACCGAGCACCCTGGGGCATTGGTGGGGCACAGACAGAGCCTGAGCCAGCTCAGCCTAGGATCCCTGAGTGGGGAATGGGGTGCACATCTCTGCAACCTGCCCCCAACAATAAACCCAGGAAATGCTCCTTGCTGCCCATCCATGTATCAACTGCGAGATGAGTAGGCACAGGTTTAAGGATCTTTGAGAGAAGAAACAGCAAATTCAATCATGGAAACTGGGTGCACAGCCCCCGGAGCAACTTGGGGGCCCATGCAGAGAACCATCCCATCCAGGGCAGTGGCTTCCTTGCTGCTCAGGGCACCCAGGTCCACCAGGCTCTGCTTGGATGCTCTACCCAAGACCGCCCAGTGCCAGTCCATACCCAGGCTCAGGTGGGGCTGTAGCCCTGAACAAATCAGCCCCTCACGGCAGGATGTGGCCTTTGCTGTCCCAGCTCCCCACCCTCCGGTGGCCTGCCACCAGCCCCGCAGGCGGGGAGGTTGGATACCTTTTGTGTCTTCATCCTCTATGGTGGTATGGGTGCTGTCGGATGACTCCTGGGGAGACACGGGGAGGCAGTGGGTCAGGACGTGGCCTCTGCCCCCATGGGGCCCAGACCCCAACCCCCAGAAACCCACAAGCACCAGTGGAGCTTCACGCCAGGCCCACGGGTCATCAATTTCCAGGCTGGGCCACCCATGTCCCCAAGAGCTGAGGACCCCAACTTCCCCTTCTGCCAATGACACACCCAATGGAAAGATTAGCGTGCTCAGAAGACACTCTTTAACAAGATTAAAAACTGTTTTGTTTTTTGTTTTTTGAAATTCCAAGACTCTTGGGGAAGCAGGAAAGCATCCACAGCCTGCCCACTTTGGCAGACAGGGCGGAAGCTTCCAGTAGGTCCTTGGGAAACTTGACCTGGCCTGGTCAGAGTATGGCAGCACCATACCTCCTCCCCAGGCCTGAGCCATTCAGCCAGGCCTGGCTTTACCTCTCAGGTGGCCTGAAGGTCAGAGAGGTAGCCCCAGCACCTCCTCCCTCATCCCTGGCTTGCAGCCCTTCAGATATAAAACCAGATGCCCTCCGCCTGTGACCAAGTTCCCAAAAAGCTTGGTTGCTTCTCAGAAGGAACATCTTAACAGGGTCCCCAAGGAACCTCTCCCCCAACCCCGTTACTGGACACTGCTCTGGGCCCTGGGCCAGAAATGGGGGGTGGTGGTGTCTACTGGTTCTAAGATCAGGGCCCACATCACAGCATGATGTCTCAAGACCCCTTGCAGGGAAAGGGAAAGCAGGGCCCTCACCCCAGACACTGGGTTCCAGGAACACCTATCCCTGGCCTGAGTCACAGTGGATGCCCAGGCTCTTCCTAGAACCTCAAGGTTGGGTCAGCCCAGACACAGTGGCCCACAGCACCCCTGTCCTGGTCCGTGGCCAGGATATGCGGGGACCCTTTGAGGATCTCAAGCCCAGGTGGGAGTCTGGGTGTGAGTAAGGTAGTGAGGTCCTAGAAATGCAGCTGGGCTGCCCACCCAGCTCTCCCACCACCCTAGAAAGCCAGCCCCTTCTCTGGTCGCAGGGTGAAGATGCTGATGGGATGGGAGCTGATGCCAGAGCAGAGAGGAGGAGCAGAGGAGGGGTCAGCTCAGCGGGAAGCACTGGGCGTGGTGGGCAGAGGTGAGCAACAGGTGAGGGCAGGAGGGTATGTGCTGCCCCCCTCCTCCTGGCCCCACACTCGGGGGGCACGTAGGGAAGCCCCCATCTGCCCTTCTCCCCTGGGACACCCAGCCCTTGGCCACATGCCTCAAAGGACACCCAGGCTCTTTCTGGCACCCTGAGCCTCTGAAGTGGGCCCTGCCTTCGGCTGCTCCTGACCAGGCTGGGCCTGGCCACCCCCAGGGCAGGATGGAGAGGCTCTGAGAAGCAGACCCCACTCAGGACGGGAGGAAGCCCAGGGTTCCAGTGTCTGTCAGGGACTTGGTACAGTCATGACTCCAAGGGTGGCACCTGGGGCTTTTCCCCAAAGGAGCAGCCCATGGACTTGGAGGCTTTGTCCTGCCTTGAGGCGGGCAGGTCACAGTACACCTGTTTTGGAACAAATGCTTCCCCAGGGTCAACATCCCAGATCTTCCCCAGGGCTGGGGGTCTGCCTCCCGGCTGAGCAGACACCCCCGAGAGGGTGGCGAGGAACGCGCAGTACCTTGATCCCGTCCACTGGGTTATGAATGACGGTGGTTTGAGGCTCCTACAGAAGAAGGAAGCACAGAGGAAGGAAAGAGTGCAGTGAGAAGAGGAGGAGAGCAGAGGCTCCCCCAGCAGGAGCCTGGGAGAGGAGAAGAGAGGAGAGGGTGGCAGCAGAGCAAGATGGAGGCAGATGGCCAGCAGGGAGTGGAGCAGCTGGAGAGGGACCTGGGGCAATGTGGATGGAGCGAGCAGACCAGCCCGGGGCCTCGAGGGCACCAGTCGCCGGAGGCCGCCGGAGAGAGTGGGGCTGAGGACGGGGGTGAGAAGCCGCACGTTGGGGTCCCTGCCTCAGGCTCTCTGCCCTCTCCCTTTGCTGCCGGACATCCTGCCCAGCATGGGCAGGGCACAGGTTTGAAGATGTCATGGGGTGGGGGTGGCACATGGGATGGACAGGTCCGAGACGGGGCTGGCTGCAAGGCCGGCGTGTGGGACCATCCCCTCCTGGGCCAAGGCCACCGCCCACATCTGCACTCGCTGTGGATGTCCGTATGGCAAATCTAGCCTCCCCACGGGCAGTCCAGGGTTCACTCCCAGAAGCAGGGCCTGAGGCCCATGGGGACACCAAGTGTACTTTCAGCAAATTCGGGGCCTGGGACTAGCAAACTGCAACCTCTTGGGATTGCCTGCTCTACACGAGACACCATAGGCAAACAGCAGCCTGGGCAGGAGGGCCATGCTACTGGCCACGCCCTGCACCACCGGCTCTGTCCACTGGACGGGACCCTCCAGATGAAGGCTGGAGCTGGTGGGTCCCTGTGATCTCATGTCTACCCACCCCACTCCATCAGGGGAACCCCTGAGCCCTCCAGGCAGCCACAGTCTAGCACAGCCATAGAAGCGTGTCTCCCTGTACCCACCTCGGCCCTGTAGGACACAGACTCTGATGGGGAACACCATGGCTGCCACTGCCCTAGACCCGACAGCCACTGCTAGGCTGTCACCAGGCAAAGCCAAGGGGTCTCTGTCTCCCTCCAGATCACTGGGTGGGCTCTGAAGCTAAAGCCGGGCTCACCCATTCTCCCTGGGGAGAAACCAAAACCCGCCCCTCCCAGACAGTGCATCCCTGCAGCAACCAGGAGAGGGGCTGGCAGTCTGTCCCCACCCCTCAGCCTGAACCACTCCCCCTGCAGAGCCAGCCCCGCTGAGTTCCCAGCCAGCCTCCTGAGAGCAGAGGAACCAATCGAGGTTGGGGCCTGGACCCTGGGTCTCAGTCTCACTGGGCCCCAGATGGTTCCCTCTGCTGACCACAAGTCAGCAAGGGCTTGTCTGCTGCACCTGAGAGGGGTTCCCTGGCACTGCATGAAATGGGGTCTTCCCTCACCCCTACATCCCAGGGCAGAGGGGCTAGAAAGGCTAGGTATTGTTTGTCAAGAGACAGGCTGGGAGCCACACCCTGGCTTTACCCCAGGCCTCTTGACAGGGCCCACCACACAGCCGGGGTACAGGAGAGGAAGGCCAGGAAGTGGGGTGCAGAGGGGTTCAGTACCAAGGCGGCTGGAGGAAGCGTCCCCTTGGGGCTGGTGGCAGCTGCACTGTTTTTGGTGCTATTTGTCTGGGGCTGCAGAGAGAGGAAGAGAGGCCATTAGGGAGAGAATGAGGGCTCACACCCCTTCCTCGAGACGGGAGAGGCCCAGAGGAGCTTTGGAGGCTGGGCCACGCTGCAGGCTGGGGCAGGGGGCCAACCACTGCCCCCTGGGCCGAGCCAGTGCCTCACCTTAACTCCATCTGCTTTCTTGTTGAGTAAACTCTTGGCTGCTGCATTGGAGAAAACAGACACGGTGAGTGAGGAGCCTGGCTCCCACTGCAGCCCACCCCCTTGGTGTGAGGCAAACTTGGGTGCCTGTAAGGGGGTCAGGTCCCCAAGAGGGAGCGGGCCACCCCAGGTCCCAAGGCAGGGTGGCTTCTGCCACCGGGGTCCTGCTGGGGACAGAGCAGGTCTGTGCCCAGTGCTGAGCAGGGCCACCCTGGGGGTGGCCTGGCCAGGGTGCCTGACGTCCCTCGTCCCCAGGACAGGGGCTTCCCCCAGCCTTCTCCCATGACCTTGGAAGTGCCCCCAAGACTTTTCCTCCCACCTGAGACCGCAGCTTCCAGGTGGGCAGCACATGGGATCCCCTAAAAGGAGGGCAGGGCACTGCCCTCGCCCCAGATAAGAACACAGGACAGGGCAACAGGTTGGGGTGGTGGGCACCTCCCGGTGATTCTCCATGTTCTCAGGCAGAGATAAGAGGGCTGTAGCTGGCCACCTACATAGGGAGGGACTTGTCCCAAGCCCAGGTGCCTGCCTGCTCTCAGCCTCCCAAACCCCCTCCCTCAGCAGACAGCACTCAGAGCTCTGTCCCCACGGCCAGGCCCCAGGCCATGCCTCTCGGTTCAGAGCACGCACACACGGGACAGCCTCGCTCTCCCTCCTAGCCCCCCTGGCAGCCCCGGCCTTGGGCCACTTCTTGGCCTTGCTCCGACAGCACTGACAGGGCCAACACGGGGCTCCATGCCCATCCACCAAGGACCTTGAGCTCTGACTGAGGGCAAGAGGAGACTCCAAAAGGCCACCTGCACCCCAGGGTCCCACCACTTCTCAGATGCACAGCAGACGGCCCATCTCACCCCAACCCAAGGGGTCAGGATGGCCCACTCGGCGACTCTGCCTCTCTGTGCACCGGCTTGAGAGGACCTGACCTGCCACACCCCCACAGGCCCCCAGCCTCTGGCGCCTGCCCCTCCACCACGGTTAGTTTTAATTATAGAACTTGAAAAAAAACAAATAAGTCAGCTTACCTTATGGAAAAGGAAAGGTGAGGAAGGGAAGAGAGGGAATGAGGAAGGAAGGAAGAGAGAGAGAAAACAAGATTTGTGGAGGTTCAGGCAGGGAGCACAAGTCTGCAGCCCAGGATTCAGCGGCTCCTGCCTTGCCCACCCTGCCCGCGCTCACGCCAAGCGGTGCCCCAGGACGGCCGGTGCAGGTTAGAGAAGCAGCCCGGGTCAGACGCTGGGGGCAGGGTCCCTTGCCCCGGAAGAAGGTGGCACAGCCCCCATGGCCGGCTCCGAAAGCTCTGGCTAACCAGCCCTGAAGTGGGGCTGCCTGCTTAGAGGGACCAGGGAGCCCCAGCAGGTCTGTGGGGGGCACTTTGCTTCTGGGGACATCCCCGGAGACCATTGACTCTGGACAGACGGCACATCAGTCTTGGCGCTCAGACCCAGAGGGATGCAGCAGTTATCAAAGTGGGCCTGCTCCCCACCAGCAACATCCACATCACATAGCCTGGGCAGGCCCCAGACCTCCTGGGTGGGCTCAGTTTAATTGTTCATTTGCTCTTGGGGATTCTGATACTGTTTCAGTTTGAGAACCACTGATCAAGGTCCCCAGTAGGGTGGCCAGGCCAGTCCCCAGCTGCTGGGCACCCCCTGCTGATGGCCTTTTCCTGTCCAGGTGGCCATCGCCCCCCTCTGGGCTTTGTACGGGGACACCGATGACTGTCCCCAGCCAGAGGGCCCTGTGGGGTCATCGGAGAACCGCCACACTGGGTACAGCTTCAGTCCCCAGGCTTCCTCACCAGTAGCCCCCCAGTACCCTCATTTTCCTCCTAGGATCCATGGGGCAAAGTTTAATGAAAAGTCGGACTCTTGGCCCCACCTCTTATCTGACGGGCCTCACCCCATGAGAAGCACCACAGGATCCCAGTGAGTGAAAGGACCACAGGCCTTTCCTTGTCCCCTCAGCCTGGCTGCTCTGCAGCTCATCCTCTCAAGGGAGAGGCCTCACTTGGTGAGGCTGGTCTGAGAATCACACCCTGATACCTGGACAGCCCTGCCCTGCAGGTGTCTGGGGCCACGTCCCACTTCCACTGGGGGGTTGCTGGAAATCCTCCCCTGGAGGCAGCCACATCTGCCTCCCAGTAACTCACCATGGAGGAACCACTCAGCCTGTCAGATGTGGGAACTCCTGAGCCTCCAGGGCCAACAGCCTGACTCCTGAGCAGCAGGCCACCCCTGCTGACCTCACCTCTCTGCTCCCTTCCCCACCTCCAGTAGGCAGGGAAGGCGCCACTGCCCCTAAAGTGGGAGTCATAGAGCGGTCACAGAGCCCAGGGACCCTGTCTGTGCTGGCCAACCAGCTGCCAGACAGGCCTGGAGGAAAGTGGTGTCCACCCCATCTTGAAGGCACTTGTCATGAGAGTGGAGCTGGTAAGCAAACTGACCCCCAGCCCCCAACTTAAGGTGGGCAGTCTGGGGAGAGTCACCTCCCAGTGCCACATAGCAGTGATCAGCAGCGCTCCCAGCCAGCTCTTCAAAACCAGCACAGGCCAGTGCCATCTGAGAAGTCCAGCCAGGGCCAGCTCAGGGCCCTGGTGGAGGTGGAGTCAGCTGTGCCTTGGGCTTCCCCTTGGGCAGGAAAGGGGGCCCATGGGTCAGAGCCTGGCTGGAGGCAGATGGAGACCCTGGGACAGCCCTGGGTCTTAGGAGGGTCCCCTTCAGTCCCTGATTCTGTCAGAACCCACATTTCAGACCATGTTATTCAAGACAGTACCAGTTCCACTCCCTAAAACCATCCTTCTGGGGACACAGACCACACCACGGCCCAGGCTCTGGGAAGCCTGCAGCAGACGCCTGTTCTTTGAACTGACTCCCACATGCTCCCCCTTGGGAATCCCCAGAACTCCGTGTCTGGACACACAGCTGCTCCCATCCTGACCACAGCTCTTGACTACCACGTTTCCTAGAAATTCACATCTCTGGCTGAGATTAACCAGAATCCTGTTGACTCCCATCTGCACTCGCAGTTGAAGGCATACGGAGTTTCTTCGTGTCTTCTCAAATCAAATTCATTACTATGTGGCAGGAACTGAGGTGAACCAACCAGGCACCCCAGACCCCCAGCGAGACAAGCAGTGGCCCTCTGCCCTAACCCACCCTGGGTCCTCAGGGCCATGCCATTACTGCACCCCAGCACTTTGCCTGAGTCTCCTCTCGGTGAAGGCCAAATGGGACCGACCAGGATGCTTTGATGAACTGCAAGAGATCTACAGACACCCAGTCTTCCGCTGGCCGAGCGCTCTACGTCACCTGAGGCCATCATCCACAGAGAAGCAACATCCCTGGGACTGAGCCCCCTCACCCGCCATGTCTGCTGGATCCAGCACATTGGCTGAGGTGAGCTGCCCTAGCCGGGGTGTGAGGGCTCAGCCCACCGGGCCCAGCCGTTACCTCGTCCCCTAGCTCGTCACTCATGGACAGCCATGCTGGGCTCCGTCCACATGCATGGACCACCCCAGGACACAGCGGCCCTGGGCGCCCAGGGCGGAGCCGCACATGCTCGCGGCCTCATGCACCGACGCCCCACATCCACTTGCAGGCAGCGGGCAGTGCAGGCAGGAGCCCCGGGCAGAGAGCGGCTCAGAGGCGCCTGCCTCACTCACCGCCCTCAGTCTTCACCGGGAGCCCCTAGTCTCACCGTTCCCTGCCCCTCTGCCCTTCCCTCCCCGCAGATGCTCCGGAAAGGCCCAGAAAATTAAGCTGTCTCAGGATAGCCCCCGAAGGCTGGCTTGCTGGACCTATCCACTGGGCTCACAGGAGGAGCATGGACCCTCCTACTGAGGATGGCCTTGCCCTGAGCGCCCTAGGAGGCAGCACTTGGGGTCCTCTGGGTGGTCAGGCAGGCCTGCGCATCCTGCAGGGTCAGTGGGAAAGAGCTGGGATGGACATGTAGGGAAGAAAGGGCCTAGGCCTGGGAGCGGCTGGGCATCTGCCCTGTCCCCACGGACACGTGAGGCAGCAGCAGGAAAAGAGAGCTTCTAGCCACACAACCCCATCTGGGGAGCACCTGGCTGGCCCTCAGCTGCACTCCACCCCCCTAAGCTTGTGCCGCCCTCAGCTTGGGTTGGGGCTGTGGGACCCCTAGAAGATCTTGGGGTCCATTAGCCTCATGGGGTCTGGCCAAGGTCAGTTGGGTGACTCCCTGGGGGGGTCTGCCCTTCACAGACAGGGGCAGCAGATGGGTGGACTCCACCTCTCCCCTCATGGTCTGGGGACAAGGTGAGGGGCCTCATAGAAGGAAACCAAGAGGAGGCCTTCAAAGTCATTCTCCTGGAGGCCGAGGGCCATATCTTGGGGCTCACAGGGCAGACATAAGTGTTTGAGACTCAGGACGAACCACTGGCTCTGTATGAGTGGCCGGGAACACAGTGCATGTCCCTGAGGGCAGGTAGGGGCCAAGTCTCGGCTGGATGGGGTGATGAGTTGGCTCTCATGGGGTATGGTCTCTGCCCACGCCCTTCTCCCCAGGGTTCCCATTTGGGATTCAAACCCCCCAGCAGCAGCCCCAGAAAAGAGGCTTCCTGTCTTTCAAAACAGGCTCTTGACAGACAAGTGGGGAGTGAGCCTCAGAGAGCAAAGGGCTTGGACCAGAAGTGGAGTGGGGGTCTCCTGACCCCCAGGCTCAGGAATTGAGACTGGGGAATTCAGTCAAATGCACACAGGGTGACACGGCTTGGGGGTCACCTTGGTTGGCCCCTCCTGTAACAGGTAAGGCTGCTGGGACATGGGTGCTGGCTCCCTGCCCAGGGTGGGGGCTCTGTGGGCGTGTCCACGGCGGGAGCAGGGGCTCCCGGGGCCTCTGGGGTGGCTCTCAAGGCCCTGCTGGCGGCTGCGTGCAGCGAGGGGAGCTGCATGCCGACAGGCGGGATGTCTACCTTGTTCCACCAGCCCCATGGTGGTGCCGGAGGCCGCGGTGGACATTGTGGCCGGAGCGGTGGTCTGTCTGCCCACTGTTAGCACCGGGTTAGAGACGAGGGGAGGGGCGGACACAGACGAGGGGTGGGCGAGGTGAGGGAAGAGAAGAGACAAAGGAAGCAGAAGAAGATTAGAGTCAAAGTTTAGGTGACGGATGGTTCCAGAACCCCTTTCACAGGAGCGTGAAAACAAGATGGAGACCGATTGACATTGGGAAAAGCATTTGCCTCCTTTCTCCTTGGAAAACCCCAGTGGGGCCTTCCGGATGCCCGGCCGGGCGTGCGACAGGACACGTCCTATTAGTATTGGTGTGACAGCATGCCCCCCGGCCCGGCAGCACAGTATCACAGCAAGGTAACAGGATGGGGCGGGTGCTGATGCAAACGGACAACGAGGACGACCACAGACGCTCCCGCGCCGGCATTGCGGGCGACAGACAAGCCACAGGAGAGCGAGGGGGCGGCAGCCCCACCTGGGGGGCTGTCCCCGCTAGGCCTGCCCCGTCCCGTCCCGAGGCCTCAGGGTCGCCGATAGACCCTCGGAGCGGCAGGACGCCCCCAGCCCTGCCCACCCTTCGTGCCCAAGCGGGCAGCCACCAGCCAGAGTGTCCGGAGCCTCCTCTCGCCTCCCCTCTCCCAACACAGAACGGGTGCTCAGAGGATTCAGGACAACAACGAGGCCACAGAGGTGCTGACCAACGCCTGGACAGACACATGGAACTGCGGCCCGGCCGGCAGGCATCTCAGACACAGACCCAACACGCACGGACGGGCCCTCGGGGGGCCCAGCCAGAGCCCAGGCCTCCTCTGAGGCCCAAGGGTCTCAGAGGGAAGAAGGCAGAGCCGGGCCAGCAGCAGAGACGGGACTGTGGGGGTAAGCACGGGTCAGGCGGCTGGTGGCGGGTCACTCCCCAGGCTTCCCGCCGCAGGCCTGCTGCTCCTGGAGATGGCTGTTCTCACCTGAGAAATTCCGTGTGGCCAGCATGGTGGTGAGGATCGCACCCTGGAGAGAGACACACAGCTGAGGCCAGGCGGAGACCCCGCACTCCCACAACCCCCGGGCCTGGGGTCAAGGCCTCTTAGTGAGGCAAGAGTTCTGCACACCCACCAGCCGCACTCAGACAAGTTACCTCGTACAGAATTAACAGTGACCTGCCCTGGGCCCTAAACTGTCCACCAAACCAAGCCTCTAAAGTGCTTCAAGACCCCTGAAGGCACTGAGGCTAGGGCTCTGCCTCTCCCCACAGCCCTTCCTCTCCCTGAGAGGTGCGTGCATAGCAGCCAGGGGCCTGGTCGGGCCTGAACACTTGCCCTCAGCACAGAGCAGCCTGTAGGCAGGAGGGGCCTGGTGCCCAATGGCCTCCTTGCCCAGGGACCCCTCCCTCCTGCCCCTCTGAGCAGCAGAGCTTGGCTGCTCTCCTGACCAGAAGTGCCCCGGGTCAGAAGCTTCTCCACTCACTCCCACCCAGACAGCATGACCGACCGTAGGCATGCCTCCCACCCCCTGCCACAAGGGAGCCCTAGGAACACCTCACGGGCAGCGTGGGAGACTGAGGAGGGACCAGCCGGCATCTGGGGGCCAGGCCCATGTCTGGGCACCTCTGGTGTCATTGCCATGCAAAGGACCGAGTCCGCCTGACACATCTGGTCTGGATAACACCAACAAGAAGCCTGTCCTGGGTGGCTAGGACCCCTGGCAGGCCTGCTGGGACCCCTCTAGCCACCCCCAGTGCAGGGCCCTTGGCGCCTCCAGGTAGGTGAGTATGTGAGCGTGGCAGGGCACCCTGGCCACACACTGGGGTCAGCGTCTCACCTTGAGCTTCCTCCGAGCATTGAATTTTTTCAGGCACTCCACGGTCTCCTGCCTGTGCATCATGGAGGCCACAGTGGAGCGTTGCTGTGGGGAGGGAACAAGGGAGGGCGTTACTACAAGGAGCCCCAAGGGGCATCAGCTTTGTCCCCAAGGGGGGCTGAAAAGAGGGAGGTCAGGGAGAGGCTCAGGGCAGCAGCACCTCTGGGGCTCTTGTGCCAAGAGCTGCCAGCTACCCTCTGCAGCCGGAGGCCACCTGTCCGCACTGCCTGCCTAATCTCCCAGTCCATCACCTCCTATGGCCGTCCACTCCACCTGCCCCCCCACCACCTGGCCCTCACCCTCCTTGCCACTCCATCCCCTCACACGCTGGACTGCACCTCCTCTTCTCATGGAACTCCTGTCCTCCCAGGGATTGAGGCCTTTAAATCACCAGCACATCCCAAGCCACATAGCCCTCAGGAGACCACGGGACCAACCCACTGAATTCGAGGAGATAGCCCAAGGTCAACATGCTAGAGGGTGGTCCAGGGCTGGTGCGACTTACGCAGACCCACGGGTGCTTCAGCGCCTCATGTGCTGTGATGCGCTTGGCAGGGTTGATGGTCAACATCTGGTTGATGAGGTTTTTGGCTTCGGGAGTGACCGTGTCCCACTCAGGGGATGGGAACTAGAAAGGAAAACCAGGCACAGGGGAGCCTGAAGCCCCCTCCCCAGACAGGAGACAGAATTCTCCAAGGGCCTCATCTGAAAACAGGGGTATCACCCCACACTCTGCCTCTTCCAGCCTGCCTCCCCCAGATGGGGAGGGATTGAGGGGCCTGGCACTCACGTCATAGGCCCCGGCCTTGATCTGCTGGTACAGCTTGTGCTGGTCCTCGTCCCAGAAGGGTGGGTAGCCCACGAGCAGGATGTACAGGATCACCCCTGGGGAGAGCCAAGAGCTCAGGGCCTCATGCTGCTGCCCTTACTGCCCAGCAGCCCAGCGGAGCCCACCAGTGCAGCCACATGCCAGTCACATACTCCCACAGGGTGTCTGGCGTGTGATCCCAGGATGGGAGTCAGATGCCCAGCTCTGGTTGTTAATAGCTACAGGACCCTCAGCTAGTTTCTCAGCATTGGCTAGGGTGGGGGGTCACTGCCCAAAGCCAGCAAGTCCCATGAGGACACTGGGGCCCTCAAGCACCCCCTCCTCTCTATCCCCAAGCCAGCGTCAATCAGTGTCCCTCTTTGGAGACCCTCATGTTTGCAGAATGGCATAAACAGCTCCTCTGCTCCCCCACCCTACTTCACAGGGGAGGCCCGAGAACAGCCCCCTCCACTGCACTGACTTTTGTGGGGGAGACGCCCCTGGCAAGCAGGCAGCCCTGTCAGGGTGGGCCACACAGCCCCCGCCCCTCCAGTATCCGTCCACCATCTGGGCACTTGCTGCCCCTTCTCCAGGCTGCGCCGCCGAGTGCAGGGCAGGCAATGGGGTGGTGGGCTTCTCAGCAACAGCCAGGGTTGTGTTAGTAATTCCCGTCTGGGTGGGGAGGGTGCTCCCATTTGGGGGCAGCCAGGTGTGGGTCTGGTGCAGTGCTTGTGGGTGCAGCCCCACCTTGCCCAGCACACTAGCCTCACCGCACGCCCAGATGTCCACCGGCTTGCCGTACGCCTCCTTGCGCAGGACCTCTGGAGACAGGTAGCCCGGCGTGCCAGCGAACCCTAGCACGAGTGGAAAGGGTGGTGTGAAGGACCACAGGGGCAGCCAACACCCCCGCCCTGTCTCCTGGCCTGCTGGCCGGCCAGGTACTCACCAAACCATGCTTGCTGGTCCCCCTGCACCTCGATGGCCAGGCCGAAGTCCGCCAGCTTCACCGCAGCCCCTTTGCACTTGCTGGCCAGGAGCAGGTTCTCGGGCTATGGGCAAGGTGAGGAGCCCGAGGGCATGGGGTTTAAACCCAGGGGTGTCACCGGGGAGAGGGGGACAGAATACCCCTTGGCAGGAGGAGGCATTCAGATCCCCTGACCACATGGGTGTCCCCCAATCATGGCTGACACCTTTGGCTTGAGTGCACCCCAGAGCCTGCACCCCACAGTCTGTCTCTGTCCCCCACTCACCAGGGGCAGGGACGTGAGCCCTAGAGCTGAGGGAAGCTGGTTCTCAAAGCGCAAGCTTGTGAACTGGGGGTGCTGGGACCAAAACAGCACACCCTGGAGGCCCCAGCAGGCCATGTGGGGCCCAGACCCCCACTGTAGGGGGGCTTCCCTCCCCCCACCAAGTCTGGCTGCATAGTGAGAGCGACTGCTGGAAGGTTCAGGCACTTCCTGCAGGATGGAGACTCTCAAAAGGCAAGGAGGAACAACCTAGGGCTCCCGCGGCCTGAGCAGTATAGGACATCCAAGTCCCACCAGCCCACAGGAGGGGAGGGTCCCATGCCAACCTCTCGGTCTCGGGGAACAGCACCCTTGCTCATGCCGGAAGAAAGGGTATTCATCCCTGTCCCACTGGGTGCCAAGGAGGCTGCTGCCCTGTGACTGGGGACACTTGGCCCTGAAGGCCCGAGGAGTTCCCTGTACACTGTGTCCTGCTTGCTAGGCTCCTCCATCCCAGCCTGTCCCACCAGCCTCGCCACCTCCCAGAGGGCAGCACTCAGAGCTCAGAGCCACTGCTTCCTCATCCCTGGCTGCCGGGGGCTCCCCAGGCCCTAGGCCCCCGCACCAGGCCACCCTCC
Organism: Antilocapra americana; assembly: GCA_007570785.1. NCBI lineage: Eukaryota > Metazoa > Chordata > Mammalia > Artiodactyla > Antilocapridae > Antilocapra > Antilocapra americana. The sequence continues at coordinate 11,164,757 of ML660772.1, forward strand.
CGACAGGAAGGTCTGCTGACACCACGCAGCCCACCTTAGTGCCACCAAGAAAGACAAATGCTGCCAACCCAACTGAGTTAACCTTGCTTGGACACCAGGGTGTGAGGATGAGTCGTGTGGCATAGATGAAGCATGCCAGCCCATGAGGCAGAAACCAGAGCTTCTCCAGGGCCCATAAAGCTGGTGAACGAGGCTCCGTCACTCCAGGTGACACATGCTGGGGATACTCAGCCTCTTCTGCCCAGCACAACCAGGAGGCCCCTGAACATCTTGATTTTTCCAGTGTGAGTGGGACCCTTACCTCCCCACAAACCCCACACCAAGAAGTCTGAAATAGACACAACATTGCAAATCAACTCTACTTCAAGTTTTAAAAAGTTGTTTTTTTAAAAAAGAAGTCTGAAATACTATGGGTCAGGGGCTGCAGCTGGGGGCTTGACCCAGCTTCTACGGATCAGATTCCCCCCATTCTAAGGAAATAAACCAGCATTCTTCGGTTTCCCAGGTGGAGCCAGGGGTAAAGAACCCACCTACCAATGCAGGAGACATAGAGACGTGGGTTCAATCCCCTGATTGGGAAGATCCCCTGGAGAATGAAATGGCAACCCACTCCAGTATTCTTGCCTGAAGAATCCCATGGACAGAGGAGCCTGGTGGGCTACAGTCCACAGGGTCGCACAGAGTCGGACAGGATGGAAGTGACCTAGAATGTTTCTCTGGGAAGAAGGAGCTAAGGGAACCTGGTCCCTGGGAAGAGCTGGACAAGAAAGCTCCTCCCTGGGAGGAGAGGGAGGGGACCCAGCTGGGTTGCACAGGGATGTTCCCGCCTGCAGGCTCCACCCTGGCTCCCTCACAGCCACCAAGATGGCATCAAGCCCCTCTGCTCTCTCCACCCTCCACATTTTGTCTGAGAGGAAACCCACCACAGTACTGTTTCTGGAGGTCTGACTCGGCCAAGATGACAGAGGCCTCTCTAGAGGAGGAGGGACAGCCTGCTCCCCGCAACACCTGGTGGGAGACAGGGCACCAACTCGTCCTAACCCCTTTTTCTTTTTCTCAGCAAGGATTCTGTGTGCCCTCAGGTCACACCTGGGCTGGGGAGAGCAACCATCTGCACTTCGGAGCTTTGGGCTCCAGGTTTGTTATGCATCATGAGGTCCAGGATGCAGGGGGGATGCGTGCCCTCTTCCCTGCAGCCACTCCTCCCAGAGGCCCCAGAGTGAGGCCCATACAGACAAGACACAGAGACAGAGGGGCATGCGTAGGACAGGCAGTCAAGGCGGGGAGGCTGGGCAGACCCAAGAGAGAGCAGGGGACCACACAGCACACTCAGAGTGGGAGCGGGGACACATGAGGGCACAGGGAGGGTGCCAGGCCGGCTCTTGGTGGGACATCCCTTCAAGAGCAGCTCCACAAAATCAGCTCACACACACACACACCTCTGAGTAGCCCCAGAAAGATGTGACTCCATTCAGCCCTAGCACCCACGGGAAGGTTGGTCTCAAACACAACCAGCAAGGATGCAGGCCCAGGGCCCATCCCCCACCCCCTGCAAAACCAACGAGAGAAGAAACTGACCCAAACTCAGACTTGGAGAAAGCTGAAGTCAAAGAAAGGAGGAGAGATTGAGAGGAAGAGGAAGGGGGAGGTGAGAAGGCTGCAGCCCCTCCTGAGGGCCCCTTCCACCACACGGAGGCCTGTGGGTGACAACCCTTGTTTTAAATGATTTCCGGTCACTTTGCCCAGAGCTGAGCCAAGGGCCACAGAAGTGAGTGGAAAGGACTGGAAGTCTGAAGAAACCAAACCGGCCCCTCCACCCCCTGCTCCCGAGGCATCAGCCCCACAGCGTGAACATTCTCTGTCCCTCCTGCCAGGTCCGAATCTCCACTGGAGCCCAGAAAGCGAGACCCTGCATGGACATGTGCCACTAGGCTGATTCTTGGCAACTGTCCCCTCTCAGCCCTGAAGCCCAGAGGCACCGGGAGGGATGTGTACAGACACATGCACGCACGCACGCAGTCTCACACACACGCACATACATGTCCATGTGTGCACAGACCTACATTCTCACAAGCGTGCACTTTCAAACACAAACACATGCACACACATTCTCATAGGCACACACCTTTGGGCAAACACACTCAGGAACACACGTGCAAACATCACACACACGCGCGCGCGCGTCTTCTGGTGCACTGCCCTACCCCCAAGCCTCCCCTTAAACACGACATGCAGTGACAGACGACAGACACCTGGCACCGGGTGGGGGGAGAGGGGAACTCACCTTGAGGTCCCTGTGGACGACCCCCATTTGGTGGCAGTGGAGAACGGCCTCCAGGATCTGCTGGATGCAGTGACTGCAGCAAACAGCGGGCGCATTAGTGCGGGTGGCCCCTGAGGAGTGGGCGGGGCGCAGGAGAAGGGTGCTGTGTGGGAGGGGTGGGGTCTCCAGCCCGGTGGGGGCCCGGGGGAAGCAGGGAATCAAGGTGCTGCCTGCCGCATGGGAGACGAGACACTGACCAGGAGGGGGCCTCTAGGGCTCCTTCCTCGCCCCCAAAGGTCAACACAAGGCACGCCCTCCCCTCTAACCAGGCCCTCAGAGGAAAAATGCCTGGCCCTGAGCTGGGTGCCCTTGGGGCGGGGGGGAGGCCAGGGCTGAGTCTACACCCTGCAAGGCAGGCTGGAGACCCAGACAACAGGAGGGGAGGGTAGAGGTGAAAGGGCAAGGGCGGGAGGGCAGGCCAGTGCCACAGTGCAGGGGTGATGCCCTGGGCACCAGGGCCCCTCTCTGTTCTGAGGCTGTGCTAACGCTGCAGTCACCAGCACACATGTGTGACAGCGGGTGTCATTTCATTAAAATAAACTTCATGTCCATGCTGGCTGCTGGCTGCCGTGCTAGACAGCTCAGCTCCATAGCAGCACTGGGGTCACCGGGGGCAGCCTGGCACTATCCGGGGCCCCGAGCCAGGGGCTTCCTTACAGATTAGGGAGAAGTCCGGAGCCTTCGGGGGCATCACTGGTTGGAGAGAAAGGTTCAGGCTCTCCCCGGGCACCTCCCACACCCGGGCTTCAGCAATGGCTCTAGACATCAGACCCAGGTGCCTCCAGACCAAGATGCCCCCAGCCCCGGTGACCTGCACCTGCCTCCGCTAGGTGGTTGGGAAGTGTCCAGCTGCCCCCAGAGCCAGGCACAGACTCCTGGGGTTCCACAGCGCCCCTGCAGCATTACCAGCCACCAGAAACAGGCATGCCACAGGCTACCATAGCCAATCCCTGGGGTCTTGGCCTCAGCCCCTCTGGTGGGGACGAAGGAGGCACAGGCAGGACTGCTCCTGCCATGGCTAGACTGGGGAGGTGACTGAAGGTCAGCTGCTGGTGGTCTCCACCTGCTAGAAAAGTAACCCTGAGTGTCCACCCTGAAGAAACCTAGACCTCAGAGTCCTAGTGATGATGGCTTCCATTCCTGGGGTTTATGGGGTCAGAAGGAGCTAGGCCCAAACCTGTGGGTAACAGTCCCCCAGCAGCTCCTCCCCTTAGATGCCTCTAAGGGCTGGAAACCCCACCCGCGCCTGAAGCCCTGAGCTCTCCTGTCCCACCTGCTCCCAGGGCCTCCCTCCCTGCTCCTGTCCCTCCCACCACACTCTCAACTCCCACCTCACCCTCATCCCTGTATCCCCAGCTCCACATCCAGCCACTACCACCCCTCCCGTGACTGTAGACATAGGCTCAGCCCCTCCAGGTGCCCCATCAGGGCAAGTTCTTCCAGGGGCCTCTTTCCTCGTGGGCAGAGCTCAGCTGTGAGGTCTGTGGAGCTCCTCTGAGGTCAGGACAGGCCACTGGGTGGAGGCAGAGGCCAGAGGAAGTCCCAGTGCTTGCAGCTGAGGCCACTGAGCTGGGACCCCGGGGCAGAGGGTGCTGGCTTTCCCAGTTCCTGGGAATCTGAGCCCTGGGGAGCCATGCTGGGGCATCACTGCATCCTCCTGAAGCTCAGCCCTGAGTCCTTGGACCACCTGCTTACTGCAGCAACCCACCCCACCCAGGGGCTCAGGCACCCTCAGGTCGACCAACCTCTGCCTGTGCTGCTGTGGCCAGACCCTGGTTCTTCCCCTGGGAGTGTCTACCTGAGCTGTGTTCCCTGCCATCCATGTGGAACCCCAAGGCGTCCTCCACACCATCAGCAGTCCTCACAGCCACAGACTGGAGTCCCCTTGGCCACTGTCCACTCCCCAAAAGCACTGGAATGACCTGGCTCCAACCTCAAGCCTGCTGAGACCCCTGCAAGTCTTGATGTTAGCTTTTGGTCAATCCCATCTTCTTTCTTCACCCTCGTGACCTTGCCTCCACTCTCAACCTCAGGACGCTCTCTAGACCTTCCTCCGTGTAGAGCAAGCTCAGGGCTCCCACATCATCCCTCCTACACTCATGCAGCGGCCCTGCACTCTGGGTGGCATGCACCTCTGCACTGGACTGTGGCCTCCGTGACCGCAGAGACATGTTAGTTCTCTCCTCTCATTGTGTCCTTGGCCTTGCAGGAAGGTTTCTTGGACCCGGGAGGCACCTGCCGCAGCACCAACTGATACATTCGCTTAGATGTGGGTGGGCTGTGCCCTCTGTCCTCCTCCAAGTCCCCTCCTGAGGTCTCAGGGCTCCAAACTAGTGCCAGGATGGGGTGACTACACCTGCTGAGCCAGCACTGGTCTGCAACTCTCCCTGGGTATCCCAGGACTCAGCCAGGCCCCTGAAATCAAGCCCTGAAATCAAGCTCTGACACAGCCCTGTCTGCCCATCCTGCAGGCCCCACCCGAAAGAAAACTGTGCAGGGTACACCCCTTCTCACAGCCAGTGTGGCAGCACCAGCCTGTCTCCCATGCCTTTTCTTCACAGCATCTCTGGGACCGACAGGCAAGTGGCCTCCACAGCCAGCAGGTGGACGGAACTCTCATGTGCCTGGAAAGCAGCCCATTCTGGGCAGCCTGCCCTCCAGGGATCCCTGGAGACCACTCCTGGTGCCCTTCTCACCCTGCTCCCACCCTGGTCTCCAGTCTGAGACCAGGGCCTTGGGGAACATGAGACTGACTGGCCCTTCACGAGGTCCTTTCTGCCTTCCATTTACATTATACCATCTTCCTCATGGGGACTCCTTTCAAACGGAACAGTTTAGAAAGTCACTTTGTGGTCAGAATTGTTCCCCAGCATCATTCCAAATGCTGGCTGGTTCTGGACATTATTCTCCTGGTTCCAGGCTCTGCTGTTACCTGGGATATGATCTTTCCCCTCTCATCCCCTTCCTCCTCCTTCCTGTCCCCCTCTCCTCCCGCTCCTCCCCCAGGGTCAGCCAGCATTCTCACACACACACACACCCAAGCACCTCTCATGAACCATACTGTTTTCAGGGTTTTTTAAAAATGGATTTGAACTTTGCTTTCCCAGGTCTGAAAAAAAAAAAACACCTCATTTTCCCCACAAACTCCAAAATAAAGATTCCACTTTCTCTTCAAAGGAATCTCAGCCTTCTTGGTTAGAAAAGGGTTCAGAAAAGCAACTCCTGCCTTGCATCCTCTTCCTCTGGAGATGTGACACTTTGGGAATTCATCAGATGCTCAGCTCTGAGCAGCACAGCCCCAGGCAGGGCCCTGGAAGGGGGTGGGTGCGCTAGACGGGGGCCAGACTGCGTCGTGGCCAGGCCAGGTGTCTAGGGCTCCAGCTTCAACACAGCCCAGATCCCTTTGAGATGAGATCCCCAGAGGAAACACCCTCCCAGAGTGGGCAAAAGCCTTTACCTCCCCTTTCTGCCAGAGCTCCTGGTGATGCCCATGGGCGACCCACCCACGTGGGCATCCACATCACTATCTCAGACCCTCCTGCCTATAGGCTAAGCACCAACACAAAGATCAAACACACAGTTCCAGGGGCCAGGATTCCCAGGAGAAACAACAGCCAGACATATGGGTTTAATGAGTGGGGCCGGCTGGAAGGGATCCCCAAGAGCGGCTGCCTCTCACCCTCTTCCTCCTAGTCTGGCTACCAGCTAAGTGGAGCCTAAGGAAACCAGTATTTGGGTGGCGGGGGGGGGGGCACCCAAACTCCAGAGGAGCCTCCGCAACAGAGACCCAGGGAGGAAGATCCAGATCCCTGCCACCTGGACCAGCAGGAGGGAGCCACAAACTTGGAGGGGCGGGGTGGGGAGGAAGGGGGGCACTGGAGTAGATGAGGTCAGGAGGATTGGGGGACTGGGGGACGTGGGTGGGGTGGGGGAGGGAGTGCAGGAGTAGAGGTGGGCACAAGGATCTCCCAGCCAAAAGCAAGGCTCCACTGTGGGTCACATCCCCTCTCCAGCGAGACCATCCCCAACAGAGTGCAGGAAGGTGCCAGGCCCCAGGTCGTGCCCCATGGTGGGCACTGAGGACCAAGGAGCCCTGGTAGGATGCTCCAGGAGGGGGAAAAGAGGACAGCTAAGGTAAGCCCTCCTGCATCCCCGAGGCACCCAGGAGGCACTGGAGGCAGTATGGGAAGGTAGCCCTCCTCCTCGGGGTTCTGCCCCAAGCCGTTCCCAGGCTGTCATGAAAAGTGAACTCCCTTCTTCAAAGAGCCTCAGGAAAACAGCCAGTGCTCATGCACCCTCGGGAGCCAGAGCCCTGATCAGTTGGTCCACCCCACCCAGCGCCCGCCAGGCCCCTGGCCTCCTGCTGCCCAGGTGGGGGCCTGGGTGACACCCACTCCCATCCTCTCAAGGGGGCTCAGGCTGTCACTGATAGGCAAGGTTGTCTGGGGGTGCAGAAGCCAGTCACAAGTAGCTACTTTTTAAAATAATGTTGATTAGACAGGATATACATATTCATTAAAGAAAAATTTTTAAATAGACAAGGAAGATTCAAAGATTGAAAAACATCTGAAAATTCATGGCCTAGAGAGGACTGCTGCCAGTCTTTCTATTTTTTCTTTTAAATGCATATTTCCCTGAGAACCCAGCAGGGTCAGGCTGGGCTGGCCCGCAGCAGTGGCCCAGAGATGGACTGTCAGGAGTGACGTAACCGTCATGAGTCAGGTCAGCGTCTGGCCAACAGCATGGGTCATGGGCGGTGGGGGGTGGGGGCCTACCCTTCCGGGCAGGGCCCTGCCATCCCCTAGCAGCCTCACTGCAAACAGCATGTCTGAAAACATCAGTCCCCTTCAACTCCCTCGTGAGGGCTGATAAGGTCCCTTCACCCCCCCAACCTCAGGCCCTGTTTTCCTGCTCACTGCCCCCCAGGGAGCCCTGAAGGAGGGCCATTGGGCACCTTTCTCACCAGCCCAGGCCCCCATGGCCTTCCCTTTCTGCCTCCAAGGTGGCCCTGGGAGCATGTCACAGAAAGGGATTCCTGGCCTGTCTTGGGCAAAAGCACTTGGAAATCGTGAGTGTCCACGGGGAAGGCCTTGATCAGACATCCAAGGGGGGCAAAAGGAGGCCCACCACCACTCTCTGTCCACTCTCCCCCCATCAGCCACCCCAAGGACAGCCTCTCTGTGGGCCAGTTCCCACCCTGGGGCAGGCTTGGGCCCTCCCTGACTTAGGACACATGAGCTGCCCGCCCCAACCCTGGCCCTAGGACCTCCCCAGAGGGCTCCAAGCAGGGCCTCACCCAGCTGACCATCTCCCTGGACCATGTCAGGGACAAAGTACACGAGAGAAGACAGGGGCCAGAGGAGGAGGAGCAAGGCCTAGTGAGGGAGGGCTGGGCAGGAGAAGACGGGGAGGGAGCGTGCAAGGGCTCTACACCCACCTGGCGTCCGCCTCACTGTAGTACTCTCTCGCCACAATGTCCTCAAAGAGCTCCCCACCAGTGACCCTGTGAGAAGAGCACAGAGAGGTCCCCTCCATCACCATCACCATCTCCACCCCCACCACCATCACCTCCACCTCGTACTCATCATCACCACCACCATCTCCACTGTCTTCACCTCCACATCACCAGCACCACCAGCACCTCCATCTCCAGAGTTACTCAGGACTGACACACTTCAGTCTTCATGCCCCTTTCCATGACACTGGTCTCTTAAGCTCAAAAAACTGAGCTTCGATGATCTCAGTGACTTTCCCAGAGTGGGCAGCCCAGGAGTTTGTTCTAGGCCTCTGTACTGTTACCCAGGCTTTGTGACTAATGCCAGGCCTGAGAAAAACTGGTTTGCCCTCCTCGAACCCGTTAAGGCCAGCGATGCGGCCCCCACACAGGGTGGAGGGGCCAGAAGAGATAGTGCCTGGATGTGGCCTCCCCGGTGGGCGAGGTCACGAGGTGTTCAAAGTCCCATCTCCAGAAAGAGAGTAGGACCTCCATCCACACACTCTCTCGCTGGTTGTTCCCTGGCCAGGGAGCAGCCTTCAGGTCCTAAGGTCAGGATGGACCCCCTGCCCAGGGCAGAAACCACTGTCTAGAGAGCCTCAGGGAACCCAGCAGGGATCCTAGCCACTCAGGATCCCCTGGCTGAGAATGTGAGTGTGGACAGCAAGGTGAAAAGCAGAGGCCAAGGTTAGATACACAGGGGAGCAAGAAAGCTCAATCCCTGGGTCTGTCCGAGCCCCTCATCCTACTTGGCCAGCTCCAAGTTCACCAGAAGGTCCATCTAGAGCTTTTCTACCCCTGAAAGGTCTAGAGTCTCCCTCCCATGTCCAGTGGGGACACCAAGGGACACTCCCTCTGCAAACACACCCTCCTTCCACATCCCCTCCAGCTGTGCTGGCCCCACAGGCTGGGATCTCTCCACTTGCATCTCAGTTCCCATTCATTCTTAGGAGTTGGGGCTTGGGTTGGCCTTGTTTTATGCCCAGCACTCAGGGCCAGGCTGGTCCATGGTGACTACAGGCATGGGCACTGCTGAACAGTGGCCCAGGCGTGGGCAGGCTCTCTCTTAGAGAAACACAAAACTGAGGATGCAGTGGGTACTAGGATGCCCCTGCCAGAGACTAGATGCTGGCCCTCAAATCCTGTTGGAAGCCAACTACCCCAGGAGTGAGGAATTTTTAGGGTTCCACTTTGCCATTGGAGGAGACTAAAGCTCAGACCCTGATGATGGAAAGACTGAAGGCGTAAGGAGAAGGGGACAGCAGAAGATGAGATGGTTAGATAGCATCATCCACTCAACAGACACGTAGTTGAGCAAACTCTGGGAGACAGTGGAGGACAGAGGAGGGTGGCGTGCTGCAGTTGTGGGGTTGCAAAGAGCCAGACACGACTGAGCAACTGAACAACACCGAGGCTCAGAGCAGCTGACTGTCCAAGGGAGCAGAGCCCCATGTGCCTGTGTGTACTCGTGTACCCATGTGCACACGTATGTGTGTGGGGCAGGAGGATGTAGTACTAGGTCAAGCCCAGAAGAAGAGGACTCACTGTTTATGTTTCTGCACCCACAATTCACAGGTCAGGCTCCGCAGGCCCTGAGTCTAAGCACAAGGCAGAGGGGGAAAGGCCACAGATACTGACCGGGGCTGCCCAGGAGGCCCTGCCCAGAGCCAGGGACAAGACCTCTGAGTCCCCACATCCACAGGAGGCTCTGGCTATGCTGACGGGCATCAGGGGCCTTGTGGTCCTGATGGGTTGCAGGGCAGGGAGTTGGTTGTGGGGTGGGGGGGCTGCCGTCTCAAGCTGGCCAGGAAGGGTGTGGTCTGAAAACCAGCATTCTCCCTTTCCTCAGGTCCCTGCTCAGCATGGCCAATTCTGGGCTGCAGCCACAGCCCCTGGGGGAGCCCCTTCCTCTGTCCCCAGGCCTGGTCCCCAAGGCAACGTGACATTCTCAGGCATGGAGAGTGGGGAAACCTGTCAGTCTCCGAATCCACAGAGCCCCCCAAGCTGCCTAGGTCCAGGGGCCTCCTGAAGGTGATGCCAACTCAGGCCAGACACTTCTCCCCATTCTGGGGCCACAGAGTCCCAGAGGGTCTGCAGTGTGGCACAGGAGGGCTGCGTGGGGCTGGGGGTGGGGGTGGCAGGGCCTGGCAGCGTCTCCACGCCTCCACTCCTCCCCTCTCCCTCCACAGCCCCCGACTCCATGCAGGCCCTCCTGCCCCCACCAAACAGCTGCCTGAGGCCTAGCGGTGTCCTGGATACCCCTGAGAGAGGCAGTTTCAACAGGCCTGAGGGCCACAGTGGTTTGCAGGGAAGATGTGCAAAGCCCAGGGCCTCCCTCCTCCCACCTGCTCCAAATACACCCACCAGTTTCCTCTCATCAGCCCCCTCAGGGCCTTTCCCACACCTGCCTGTTGCTTGAGCCTGGAGAGGCAAGGCGCTCCCACACTCGCGCATGCATTTGCATGGGTGTGCATCCATGTACACACCTGCGCACCTGCACGCATATCATTTTCTCTCCTTCTTCTGCTCCTGAATCCCACACACCCTCCTGTCTGCCACCAGGGGCCAGCTGGTGGAGCTTTTGGGTCTGGGGACCCATCAGGGTGACAGAAAACCTGCCACCTCCATGGGGTCCATGAAACAGAACGTTCAGGGCACAGCCTCGGCCCAGAACAGGCAGTTGTATCACAGGCCAGCCCTGGTCACCTGGCTGGTGTCTCGAAGTAGTCTTGTGGGACACGGGGGACTGTGGGGGACAGTTCCAGCATCTCCTGACCAGAGGACCCCAAGTAGGCCAGAGGTTCATTCTTCAGGCCTCCACACCCCACGGCCGAGGCATCTGTCATTTGAGGGAGGAGGTACCTTCAGAGACACATCCTGTCTCCATGGCCAGGGCCCCCGGGCTGGGCTTCCCAGATGCCACACAGAGCCACCCCAAACTATGACCTCTGGCCACCACAGGGTCCCGAGTCACACTGACTCAGGACGGCTAAATAGAGTCCCGCTCAGCCGGAGCTGTCGGGGACTGAGGTGATGAGATCACTGCTTCTAAATCCAGCAGGAAGTGAGAGGAGGCAGGGGCCCCGGACACCCTCACTCAGCACGGCTCACACACACGTGTGCACATATACACCCATGTACACACTGAACACATCACACATCCATCAGCTACATCCACACCCACAAATCACACATGAAATGTGCACACCTGTGGACATGCATGCAAACAGGTACAGCCCCCCACAAATCATCTGCATACTCACACTTCAGGCAATCATACACACACTCTAACATGCTGACGCCAACATACACCCATGCACACGTGTATGTCCACACCCATGTCCACACCAATTCACACACACATTCACATACATGCACACACACCACAAATCACACGTGTACACGTGTTCTTACAATCACACACAGATGCACACACTGAAGCCCACTCATGCACATGCCCCCACAAATCACACCCACAGATGCCTGCTCATCAACATATATGAATGCACACACACAATCACAAACACACAGGCAGTCTTATGCACCCAGGCCAGCCCGTGGGCCCCAGTGCAGCAGTGATGAGAACACCAAGGAAGGTAACAGAAGACTGAGGGCCAGACCATCCCTCCAGGATCCCGCCCTCCCTCCTTCCCCTGCCTTGGCCTCCAGCACACTCTGTTCTGGGTGGTCGGGAAGGGGTCCAGCTGGGCAATCCCATCCCTGCAAAATCCCATACACCAATGCAAAGCCAACAAACCAACGAGGTAGGCTGGGGGTGAGGTGACGCAGGAGTCAGGGGACTGTCTGCCATGGCTATGGAAGTCGAGGGGCCCAGCCCAGGCCCCATGCTGGGAGCAGATGAGAGCCCATGTCCCTGGGCCCTGGCACTTACAGATCGAAGACCAGGTAGTGGAAACCTTCCTCAGAGATGCTGTCATGGAGGCGCACTGTGGGAACAGGAGAGGCCGTGAGCAGGGACAACAGCCTGGGGCCCACCCACGCTGCCCAGCCACTCATCCAGGCCCACAGCCAGCAGCACAAGCCCTTCAAGGAGGACCCATACACCCCACCAAGGGCCTGTGGCTTCCCACCGTTTGGGCTGGGGAGGGCCCAGCTGGGCACTGCAGAGTCTGAGGGGTGAGCAGTGGGCTCTGCAGGCCAACTGACCCCAAGTCAGCATCCGAGGGCCTCAGGAGTCTGGTCTTTCCTGTCTTTTCCTTTCCTTTGCCAGAATGAGACCCAGTCCCCTCTCAGTCCCTGGCCAGGTCCCCTGCTCCCAAATGCAGTAGAGAGCAGCAGGAGGGAGTGGGGCGGGGACAAAGGCCCACATCACCATGACTGGAAAGGAGCTGCTGAGGGACTTCATGGCAGAGGAGGGTGGAGGTCTCCACGGCCAACCCGTCAGGACAGGCTGAGGTGGCAGGGACCCCCGGGGGAGAGCCACCTGCCCGGTGCCCAGTATGGCATCACTTCTGAAGAGTCAGACCCTGATTTCCCATTCCAGAACCTGCAGGGTCAGCAGAATGGCGCCACAGCCATGCACGCCCTCTCTGCTTTAGTTTGTTTTCTCCATCTCCTGAGCCTGGAACAAGGCCTGGCCAGAGCTGTGCTGGTTAGGGGTTGACAAATGAATGTATGAGGGAAGGAATGAGTGAGCGAACAGCGAGGAAGATTTCAGCACAAAGAACACAACTCCAAGGCCTCCTTTTCCCTGAGCTGGAGATATGCCTGGCATTAAACAGCAGGTATTTCTAAGAAATTATGGACACTCCCCGCCAAGTGATGGGGCCTTCCTTCTGTATCAGAAGCCTACAGTGTGCCCATCAGCAACCATCCCAATCATCCTGAGAGGTTACAGACGCAGCAGTTGGTGCACAGAGAGGGCGGTGACCGGCTGAAGGTCACACCGTTCACACAACGCTGAGCAGCAGTGTGGCCAGAGCTCCCGCTTGGCCCCTCTGCTCCCTGGGCCTCACCCAGCAGTCTTGCTCTCCGCCATCACGATGGATGGGGCTACAGGAGCTGGAAGAGTGAACAGCAGGCTTCTCCCAGGCCCCACAGGTCCTTTCCTCATGCCCTCAAAGCCGCTCTGGTTTCTAGCTGGCTGTCGGCATCATTCCTCCTCCAGCTCTGAACTTCCTAAGGGCCCAGCCAGCAGGGTCCTCACATCAGGAACCCAAATCTGGATACCGTGGCCCCTAACCTCAGGCAAAGCCTGGCTTGGGGAGCAGGCCTCACTCCCAGCAGTCCGGGCACCTGGTCACTAAGGACAAAGGGCACAGGCAGCTCCAGGGGGCACCTCATCTCACACCCTGCTTCTCTCACCAACTCCCCCAACCACTGCTCACTCTGGATCTCTCTGTTCAAGGGGCCAGTATCCAGCTTCATCCAACCCAGGTCCTGGGGCCAACGCCTAGCACCCTCTCGATCCCACCCAGATCTCAACTCCACCAGGCAGGTCTGCACTTTCCTAACATACAACAGACGGCCAGTTCACTGTGCCCTCCTCCAGGACTCTCCTGCAAAATCACTGAGTGAAACTCTCCCCGCCCCACTGACTCCTTTCTAGTGGGGGCCTGCAGGTCAGCCCCTTTGAGCAGCCTCCCCTACCCCCAACCCCTTCCCCTGGAACTCCAAGCAAAGAGAGGCCCAGGGTGGAAGGGGGAAGGGAGTGGAGGGGTCTGCCTCCAACACCCTGCCAGCCCTGCAGACAGCACCCCGAGAGCGACACTCCTGGGAACACCCTTTTTCTCTTCCCATGCAAGGGAATCCTCCTTCCCCAGGGGAGTCCCAGGGGGTCCATAAATCTGGGGGCCTGCTGACCTTTCCCTCCTCCCTTGCCATGGAGGCCACCCCTGCCCTCAGGCCCTGCCCCCTCGGAGCAGGTGAGAGGGAGCTGGCAGGATCCTAGGCTTAAGAGTCAAAGCCACAGGCACACACTCTCCTTTTTTTCACTTAAACATTTTTAACATTTAAAAAATAGTTATGTACTACTTTAATAGTTTAGAAGAACACCCATCTAGCACAAAAGACCCATGATTTCACAGACAGGGCTAAGTAAAAAAGGGAATTGTCACAAAATCTATTTAAGTAAAAACAGTAAGTAAATAACACTGCAGGTGACATACAGCGGCTGCAACTAGAGTCCAGGTACTTCCTGAGAGTCCAGCCTGGGAGTCCAGCCTGGGATTGGGGGAACACCAATAGCCCCAAGGGGGCGTTGGGAGCCCCGGGACAAGCCTCCCACTGTGGGGACTGCTCCTCCAGGGACCACGCGGAGTCCCAGGCCAGGGGGCTCTCAGTGGGGGTGGTCCTTCTGCCGCTCCCAAGCTGCCCCTCAAACCCTCCATGTACTGCAGTACTGCGACAGGAGGAAGGACCCCGGGACCTATCGTATGATCGGCTTCGGGAGGGGAGGGCTGTGGATGGCAGCATGGGCCCTGAGCTATCAGAGACTGGAGATCTTTTACCCTCCCCTCTTGTACTGGCCTCCTCATCTCGGCAGGAAGTCCTCCCAGGGCCATCGTACTCCCTGGTGCCCACCTGCCCAGCTCCCAAATGGACTATCCTGCAAGGAAGGGCAGTTTCAGCCCTGGAAGCCAGGAGGTGGAAATTTGTCATCCATGAGCTAGGCCCAGGAGAGAGAGGGTCAGTGTGCAGAGGGGAGGCTGAAAGGAGGCTGAGAGGAGGATGGAAAGAGGATGGAAGGAGGCTGGGGGAGGCTGAGGGCTGCCCTCCTCAGAGTCAAGGGTGATGGCTCTACTCATTCCTGATGGGCCCATTTTAAAAGGCTGTAGATGGTTCTGCCTTGGAGAAGGAAATGGCAATCCATTCCAGTATTCTTGCCTAGAGAATCCTGTGGACGGAGGAGACTGGTGGGCTGCCGTCTATGGGGTCGCACAGAGTCGGACACGACTGAAGCGACTTAGCAGCAGCAGCAGCAGATGGTTACCATGGGCTCTGCTTAATCTATCACCCACAGCTCCGGGGGCAGGGAGGGAAGCTTGGGACATGCTCACCTGCTGAGCAGCAACCTCTCAGGGTGGCCACGGCCCACCAGTGAGGTGAGAGTGGAGACTTGTCCTCAGCTAAGTCTCCATTCCAGGCACCCGCCAGCAATAGGGAACATACACTGACTAGAAATTCCAGAGACCCCAGGTGGAGGGGGCCAACCTCACTGACAGTCGGGTACAACACGGACACGTGTGTGGAGAGCACAACTCACAGTGAGGCCCCGGAGCGCACGTCCATCCTGGACACCCTGGCCTGCTTCCCAGGAACCCACATGGTGCAGCGGGGCTGCCCAGTCCCCACAGTGTACCCACACAGGGCACTGCCGAGGCAGCCCGCACCTGTCTCCTCTGCCCAGGTGCCCACTCGTCTCTGAGTGGAAACTAAAGCCCTGAGAGCGGCGGGGGGCTCTGCCTGTGGGCTGCTCCCTGGGGGCCCAACCCTGGGTACCTGCTCCTAACGGGAGCCCAGCCAGCAGCCAGGAGACACCATGTGCTGCTGCGTCGGTCGTGAGAGGCATTCGCATCCTTTAAGAGAAGAAGTGGGCTCCTTCAAACAAACAGGATAAGGCAAGGTGACAGCATCACCCGTTCCAGACCAAACGATCAAAAGGCAGGGTGCTTCCTCCAGAAGTTAAACACAGAAGCACCATATGGTCTAGCCATTCCACGGCGAGGTTTACCCCCAAAGGACTGAAAGCAGCGATCCAGAAAGAGACTTGTATATCCATGTGCATGGCATCATTAGTCACAATAGCCAACAGGCAGAAAAATGCCAAGTGTCCATGGATGGATGAATGGATAAACCCAATGCGAAACATACACACAGTGGAATATTATTCAGCTTTAAAAAGGAAGGAAATTTGCCGGGAGCCATCAGGATGCCCCCTTGCTCGGATGACAAGGTCATCCGAGACCAAGAAGGAAACTGCAAAGTAGATTTTCCTTATCGGGGCATCTGGGGGCAAGGCCCCTCCTGGTATTTTTCTTGGGAAGTTCTGTCCATGCTCGGAACATTAGCTCATCTCAGTAGGTCAGTCCCAGTTAGAAAGAATTCGTCCTGAGATAATTCCCTCAGACCTTATTGACCAGCGGATCGGGAAAGGAGGATTCCCTTCCCCGGGCACAAAGGAGGAATAAAAGGGACATTTAAATAGATTACTATACCTCCTACTCATTACTGGAGAGTTTACCAAGAGTTCTCTGGGAGTCATGGCAAGGCCACTACCAGAAGGGTTCGTACTTGGGTCACCTTTCCACCTACCACTCCCCCGACCACTCCAGGGTGGAAGCTCCCTTCCTTGTAGAGACTAAGGGAATGGGACTTAGGAATGCTCATAACTGTGGCCAGCATAGTTGGAGACATTGATTGCTTTAGGATAGTGTAGACATAGGAATTCATTATAGTAGTTATATAAAGTTAATAGGGTTTTATTGCTAAAGCAGCGCTGTTAGACTGTCTCATTGTCCTCTTTCCTTGTAAGAACCGGAGTGTCAGAACAGAATGAGACAGGTAGTGGTTGAGGTTATTAGAATAAAAACAATTTCAAGCTTAGCTCTTCCATCAAGCCTCTACACAGCTGCTCCTGATAAGAGAAAAATAGAACCTTTCTGCCTAGATTGAATGAAGTATGCTGAATACAATAAAATAATAAACATACTATTGTTAAATCCGATTACGCAGAAATGTGATTTCTGCAAGGGGAATGTTTGGATGATAGATTGTGGAATAAGCTCAATGATAAGGTTGTTGATGGAAGATAGAAAACAAAAGATTGTATAGAATGATATGTGATGTAATGGGGATGTTTCTTGGGTATAAAACTGTAAACCAACAACAATAAAGTGAGAGACTGCTCCATCAACACATTGATTCAGCTCAGTACTGCGCTGACGCCACTCATCCCTCAAGACCCCTGGACCAGCCAGGGCTGGACCCTGGCAGTAATTCTGACACCTACTATGACAAGGATGAGGCTTGAGGACGTTAGGCTGAGTAAAATAAGCTGGTCCTCAAAAGACAAACATGGCATGGTCCAACTGATGAGGTTCCTAGGCTGTCAAATTCATAGAGACAGAAAGCAGAATGATGGGTGGCAGGGCCTGGGGGCGGGGGTGGGGGTTAGAGTTTCGACTGGCGATGATGAAAAAAGTTTTGAGTACAGATAAGGGCGATCGTTGAATGTACTTAACAGAACTGTACACTTAAAAATAGTTAAACTGATAAATATTATGTATATTTTCACACAATTGGGGGGGGGCTCTGTCTTCCTTGTTCTCCTTCCCTCTCCATCCCTCTCTCTGTCTCAGTCTTTATCTCTAACTCTGTCTTTTCCTTTCTCCATCTCTCTCTGTGTCTCTCTCTGTTTCCCCCTGTCTCTGTCTCAGTCTCTGCTTCTCTTTTTCTTTCTTTCTGTGTGTCTCTCTTGCTTTCTGTCACCCTCCCTGTCTCTGTCTGTTTGTCTCTGGAGCCCTCAGCAGGGCTGGCTGAGAGCCAGGCCACCTGCCCAGCTGCCCCAGGCCCCCAGACTCAAGAGAATCCTACCCCGCTGTTGCCGTCTTAAACTTCCTAGTAAGTACTGAACAGAGGCATTGATCCCATAAAAATGTGTGGCAGCCTCAGTCACTCAGCTGAACTGCTCTTGAATCCACAGAAACAGAGAAAATCAGTGGCTGTTGGTTGAGTTTCGGGGTAATTTGTTGTGAAGCCTGGACCACTAACACACTTGTGAAACACGCCCAGTCCACGAACAAGAAGACTGGGGCTCAGAGCGGTTCAGTGACTGCTGTGGCGGCTTCTCGGGGGAGCGGGGAGGCAGGGCCTGAATCCAGGCCTCTGAGCTCCAAACCTCTGCACACCGCCTTGGAAATGAGGGCCCTCACAGCTTATGCCCTGCTTCCCAGGGCAGCACTCTCAGCTCCTCCCAGGGTCCCTCTGGGCCCTCCCTGAGGCCAAGGCCCTGGTCTGGGAATGGCATGGACGCGGCTGCTCAGCACAGCCTGGTGTCTCTTGTAAACAGAGTCCTGGGTTTACAGAGGACTGGATTTCCTGTGTAAACAGAGTGCAACTGAGTCAGAACGTGGGCGAAAGGGCCCAGGAATCCACCCTGACAAGTTCCCTGGGTGCCTCTGCGGCCACGGGCCTGCTGTCCCCTCGGTGCCTCCTGGCTGCTTCCCAGGGTGGGCAAGGTCTGGGTCCTGGGCTCCTCAGAAGTCCCTAAAGAGACAAGAAGTGAAGAAGGAGAGGCAACTGTGCTGTGGGGACAAGGGGCCCCCAGAGCTGAGGGGGGTGGGAAGAGGCTGACAGGCCCCAGGAAATCTGCGCCGGCTTCCGGGGCCTGCGGTCCCAGCAGCTCCTGTGACTGTGTCTGGGGCTGAGTCCATACTCAGTCTGGGGGTTGCAGAAAGAAGGAATCTACCGCAGGCAGGGCAGCCACACCCCCTGAAGCCAACACCCGGGCTCCACAGGCCCCCAGGGCAGCTGATCCCCACCCCAGACCGCAGTTCCAAGAGTCCTGGGCTGGGAGAGAGCAGAGGTCCTCCAGAATCAGACCTCGGTCTTCAGACCTCAGACCTCAGACCTCAGACCTCAGGCTGGGGCTGGGCCAGGTGTGGTCCTTGACTGGTCTTTGGCTTCCAAACTTTTTTCTCTGTAATCAGGCCATCACATTGCTTTTCTGAAGTGTCAGAATGTTAGGTCCCTGTGTGTTATCACCAGAATCTTGGCACAGAGTTACAGAGTGGTGGGCAGGGGCCTGTCCAGGAGGAGCCCAGCCTTGACCTCCCCCAGAGGGCCGCCCCAAAGTCCGTGCAGGAATCCCTCTAAGTCAGAAGGAGGAGACATTTCCAGGGGTCTGAGGGTGGGAAACTTCAATGGGGAAGGAAAGGGACACCTTCAGGGTCCTCCTGCTCTCTGTAATGCGAGAGCTGGGACCCCCTCCCCACCTCCCAACCAGCCGTGGGCTGCTCACCAATGTTGGAATGCTTCAGAAGACGGCAGATTCGAGCCTCTCTCTCCAGCTTCTGGTGATCTGGGGAAAGAAAGTGACACGGCATTACCTGTGGCCCTGCAGCCAGGGGCACCCTGGAGCCCCTCGACGGCATGCTGGACGGGCCGCCAACCATGAGACTCACAGCTGGGGGACGTGGCCATCACTTCCTGCAATGTCTACCCAGCTGACCACCACCTGCCCAGGGGACACGTCAGGTCATGCCCCCTACCCACGCCCGGACCCCCAGGTGGCAGCGCTGGTGCTGGAAGAGGCTGCCCAGGACCTGGAGCGAGAGGCCCATGGGAGGCATGGTTGGTGCTCACTCAGGGCCAAAAGTTTCCCCCACGTGATGCAGGAAGAGAAAATGCCGGCTGTCAGCAACAGAACTGACAGCACCAATTTAATCTTTTCCTTATCTGTCCTAATTCTGTTCTCTGTAGAGCTTTCTGCTGAGGCCTAGTTTGTTTAACAGAGGCGGCCGCCGGATGGCAGAGCAGGGCTGTCAGCTGACTGGGGGCGTCCGGCCACTGTGTGGGGTCAGCCTGGGGCCCGGCCTTCCTCTGGTGGGACATCTGGGGAAGAGACGTGTGACCTGACCAACCGCCCCCCGACCCCCCACCCCACGCACAAACCTACAAAACACAGGCCTGGATTTTGACAGGTCCTGGTGTCGATGCCACGTCAGCAGGAAGAAGAGTCAAGGCCTCAGAGGACCTTCTACAGGATCTAAATTTTTACACAGGTAAGATGAGGCTCCCTAAAATTATGTTTTAGAAAGTGCTTTTGAAATTTATGAAATAAAGTGGTCATGGGTATGCAAAATGATCCCCACATTTTCAAAATGGTAGACTTTGGACAAAGTCTTAAAAACTACCAAGCGTTACTCAGAAAGCTTGAGAGAAATAAAAATTCCCTAAGTCATCAAAAAAAAAAAAAAAAACTTAGAAGGAAGTCGCCCCAGGCAAGACTGCTACTGATTCTGAAACTACCCCTCCTCCCTCCAGCCCTGTGTGCCTCCTTCCACCCCAAGAAGCACAGAAACTCAATGCCCTGCACCCAAGGGCTGAGCAACTTATCGGCTAGAAGTTTTATCTTTCAAACAAACAGAGGTGCCAGGAGGATTTTAAAAGCTGATGAGATTATAATGGCAAAAACTGAAAACAAAAACAAAAACACCTATTTCCACTGACCAGAGAAGGCAGAAATAAATCACACAACAGAACACACCCATCTGTGTGCGTATCACCCCAGTCTCCCAACATGAGACAGAGTGGAAGAAGCCGCTCACAGAGGAAGACCCAAACTGCACTTCATTCACATCGCAGCCAACAAGCAGGGCACTGGCACACATGTGTGGCTGGATGGCGAAAACAGGCCGGAATCAGGAGGGAGGCAGCCCCAGGGTGGGATGTAACTGGAGAGGGGGAGCCCGGGGCCTGGAACACCTACCCCCGCCCCTGCTTGCCCTGGGCCCTCTACAGTGAGGGCCTGCAGAGGACAGTAATATACCAGAGAAGACCACAGGATCACCTGATTCACCAGGGAACTCCTGACAGCCCCACTAGCGGGACAGAGTTAATGGGCTAATTAAAATATGTTCTCAGAAGCAGTAAAGCCACCGGACAGGTCTCCTCAGACCTGCCAGCCCATCCCTGGCTCTGCTGGGAGGGTGGGGGGTGAGCTGGGGGTGGGGAAGACCCAGCCACCAAGTCTTCCTGCAGGAAGGGTGCCCCCAGCCCATCTGTAGTCAGCTCTCCCTGGGCTGCATGATGGTGGTGGGCTGGGAGCCTCAGGTCAGTCCTGAACGTGGATATACCCGCAAACAAGACTGTGCCCTTCCAGAGTTGGGGAAGTCATGCCTACAGACAGAACCTCTCTGGGAGATCCAGCAGGCTCTCCCTCCTCTCAGGATGGGCACTCAGAAGCCCCGGAAATGTTAACACCTCTCTGAGCTGCTTATCTGGTTCCCACCTGTTTTTCCAGACCCCTTGGGACTGGGAAGGCTCTGGCAAAACCACAGGGCAGGGAGTGGGCCTTCAGGACAGACCCTCACGTCTTGCCTCATTCCATCTCTCGCTTCCTCACCTCCATACCCAATGGAGCAAACACCCCCTGTCCTGCTGGGGGGTGGGTGCGGCATCAGTAGACAAGATGCAGCCCAAGAGTCACCCACCATTTGGAGGGATAAGTGGAAAACAGCTACAGAAGAACACAAGCAGCATGGCTTCCAGTTTTCCATCTGTATGAAGCTCATAAACAGACAACACCAAACATAACAGGGTGGGGGTCGGGTCCTATCTGTGAGGCTCACTCTAGAGGGAAGAGGAGTGGTGCTTGCAATAGCCAAGAATGCAGCTCCCCTCCAGGCAGGCCTGGAGGTGCAGGCTGGTGGGTTCGGGGCTTGGTCTGTTCTTGCTTAGCGTTTTGTTTTGATAGTACCTGAAGACTTTTCAAACTTTAAGCTGCAAGTACAGCACAAAGTGCTAATGCACGGGGCATTTCTGTATAATCTCTGTCCTTCCTATGCATGTACTAACTTCCTCTGCGGCATGAACGAATAAGCCTCACACTTCACGTCCTTTTACCAGGTTAACAGCTCTGTGTGTGTTTTGTAAGAACAAGGACGTTCTCTTACGTAATCTCAATGCAGTTACCCTACTCACTAAATCCAGTGCAGATACAATACTCACTCCAACCTATCGTCCATATTCCAATTTTGTCCCTGTCCCCATAATGTCATAGCTCATTTCCTCCTGATGTGGATGGCTAATGAATAGCTCACCTACATGCAGACAGGGCCAGAGCAAGGCTGAGGTCAGAGAAAGCCCAGGACGGTAAGGCGATAAGAGCAGGGGTGGTCGTCTTTCCTGGAAAAATTGCCTGATTGCAGTCATAAATAAAAGTCAGGAGAAAATTCACGTGGGGACCCATCTCTGGGAAGCAGATAACTTAAACAACCATACCACTGAGTCTTATAACCAAGGGCAGAGTCCCATCCAAAAAATCTTGACCTACTCCTGAGTGTGTTTGGGGGATAAATTACTTGTTTGGGGCCAAGAAGGGGCACCGGGTGCCCAGTCCAGGTGTAGATGTTTACCCCATGGCCATGCAGGTTGACTCTCTCGGCTGTCTTCTTTCTGTATCAGGCACAGCAGCACTTGACCAGAGAGCAGCTCTGAAACTCTGTATCATGACACATGTTCCAAGTTGGTCAAAGTCCAAGTGCAGACATCTCACCAAGATCATAATTGTTCTGCTCTGAGTGGCAGATTTATGAATAATTTTTATTCTTTATATTCTTTTCCCCAACTTTGACAACAACCTTGTTTTACTTTTGTCATAGGGAAAAATACTCTTTTGTTTTTTCTAATTTGGTCCTGTCTCCAATAAGCACAAAGCCAGTGGTTAAATATGATGAGAGTGTGTCATAAAGGCTGCTGAAGTATTTGCGCTGAAATTAAAAATCTAAGTTGATATTCTGTGACCTTGGATGGGAACCAGAAGCTATGAGAAGGGGCTGGAGGAGGAGGCTGTTCCTCTCGGGTCCAGTAGGCTGACCTCGGGCAAGGAATGCGGCTGTAGAAGGAAGAACCCAGCATCCCAATTCTGCCCACATCCTCTGATTTGCTTTCAGATCTTCCCAACACAGGAATCAAACTGGGGTCTCCTGCATCACAGGTGGATTCTTTACCAGCTGAGCTACCAGGGATGCCCCTCTACAAAGTCGAGGAGCTATTATCTCTGAATTTCAAAATTAACATTGTAATAGACAACCATAGACATGGTTGGGGGAGTCAAATTTAACCCAGTCTGCTTCGCATAAGAAGTGCGACCCAGTCCTAATCTGTCAGTGAAAGCCTGGGAGGACACTCCATCTAATCCGTCCCCTGGTGGACAGCAGGACATGTAATGGGCCGCTGACCCTGAGCAAGCTCTGACTTCTTGGGGCCGCTGCACCTGCTCAGCCTGCCACTGCCTCCCTCCCGGAACTCTGGCCCCAGAGACCTGTCTGGACTCAGAAGGCCACAGCAGCAACCACCGAGCAGGCCCGTGGAGAGAACATGGTCAGAAGGCTGCCCACCCCCGGGCACCCCAGCCTAGTGCTCCCTCCTGAGGGAGGTCCAAGAGTCCTCTTGAGCACCAAACCCTGCCATGCCCATTGCAGTGATGTCCTGGCTGAGTGAGCAGTAAGCGACCCCAAGAGGGGCCAACCAGCAACTGCTAGGGCTCTGGAGGTCACAGGGGCGTTGAGCCCAGCTGAGAGGCTCAAAAAGGCCCTCCCAGAGCTGCAGCCTGGTGCCCCTGAGGTTCTGAGTGTCCAGAGTTGCCCCGAGACCCAGGCCCCTGCTGCACATGACCCCACTGCCATGTCAGCTAGTGTTTAGTTACTAACCTTGGTATGTGGCTCGCCACGTGTCCCACACCTGTGCAGGTTTGCATCCAAGGACGAGTGAGCCCTGAGGATGCACCCCACTGACACCCCTATGCATCCTGCCCCCAGACAGTATTGGGCCCCCTCTCCTGGGCTGGTCCCTTCATCTCACCTCACGCACACTGGCTCTGGGGTCTCAGGGTAACCTCTGAAACAGGGTGTGGTAGAATGAGAGGCCAGGGAATGAGGACACAAGCCAAGCTCCCTCTAGCCTCCAGAACCCCACCCTGTTGAAGGGGGGCCTCTCTGCCCTCCTCCGACCCATAGACTGAGCATGTCCCAGGAAGCCTGGGGACACCCATCCTGGGTCCCAGGGAGTAGAGCAGCAGTACCATGAGCCCCAAGAACAGCAGGGTTGGGGGCGAGAGGACTCACAGGGGATGCCAGAGGAGGGTTTTGGAGAAGTCTGCCATTCCTGGGGTTACAGTTTCAGTTTTCACAACCCCTCTGATGTGAAGCTCTAAAGGGGAAACGCCTGAGTTCAGCCATCTTGTAAAAAGCTCAGGCATCTTATGGATCCGCACCCATGGAGACCCAGCTAAGTACCTGTGGGCCGGTAGCCAAAGATGACTGGTGTGGTGCGTCTGGGGCAACCTGACACACACACGTGACATTTACACCTGCTCCCCAGACAGAGTCAGCAGAGGCAGAAACAAGCTATTTATTTCTCCTGCCAGAGAAACACCCCACTGATAAAACACAGCATTCACTTATACCCCATGAAAGTGCTTATCCAACAAAACAAAAAGAACTTTAGTCAAAGACACCAGCTACATGGGACCTGTGATCAGCGGCTCCTGCACCCTAAGCTCCTGCCACAGCCCACGAGGCTTCACCCCGCAGCTCCGCAGCCTGTGTCCCTGGCAATGTGGGGCCTGGAAGCTTCTGAGTGATTCTACCTTCATCTTAGTGCCAGGTGGGCCCCGCATCCTGGAGGTCCCCAAAGTAGGTGGTCGGGGGACCCGGGAAGGGAGGTGGCCCGGTACAGTTCCAAGACCCCAGGAGCCCCCAGGAGGCGGGGACAGGTCCATTTAGGGCTGCCACAATGCTGTAGCTCGCACCCACCGCCCACCCTGAAGGAGATGCGCAGGGGACCCCCAAGGAGCAGGAAGTGACTGGCCCTGCCACACACAGCCATTGGGCCGTGGGCGCCACCTGGTGGTTTCAGGCGTTAGCTGTTTAACTCTGATAATGCCCTGAAGAATGCTCTGTACCATCCTAAACTCATCAGTGAGGCGGGTCCCCCCAGCCACAGACCCCCAGATGGAAGAACACAGAGCTGAGTCAAGAACGAAGAGGAGGCTGCTGAGAGCGGGAGGGGAGATGCAGCCCTCGGAGGCAGGAGAGGATGTCTGTATCCCGCAGGGCAGGGCACAGTCACGGTGGAGGAAACAGGCACCCAGAGAGCTGTGTCCCCAAGATCAGGACTGGACCCAAGGCCCGGTGAAAGCTGCCTTCCCAGCCTCCCAGCCCCCACCTGCTCCCTGGCTGTGGGTGACTCACAGCAGAGGGGTGGGGGGGTGAAAGGAGCCAGGAGAAGGGCGACAGGAGGGACGTGGGTGGGTGGCTGGCCCCTCGCCAGCTGCCAGGAGCAGCAGCAGTGCTGTCACCGGCAGAAGGACACCCACAAGGCGCCAGGCAGGGGCGGAGGAAGGACAGGAGGCCCAGCCACCGGGAGGGGCTGCCACCCGCTTCCCCCGGCTGAGCCTGGAACAAGTGAGGCCGCATCTCAGGAAGTCAGAAGTGGGGACATGTCATGCTGGACCGAATGTGAAACCCTGCATGGAAGGTCCACACTGCCCACTACATGAAGGGGGCTCTGGGTTGCTCTCTCCTCCTGGGTGGCTATTGGACCCCTGGCCGGGGACAAGGAGGCTGGGACATGTCAGGGCACCAGCTAGAGGTCACAGGTCACCATGGCCACTGCCTAGGACACCCACCAAACCTGGCAACTACTGGACACTGAGCCAGCGGGGGTCCAGGCCTCATATCAGGGTCAAGGCTCCACCTGGGGTCACTCCTGCACAAAGTGTGGAACGCCCACTCCTTGTGGCTGAGGTCTCAGGGGCGAAGGGTGCTCATAGAAAAGGGGTGGACAGGCCAGCTCTCAGGCTATGAGGTGTGGGAGTGTGTGTGTGTGGCCAGGCCCCAGGCAGCGACTTGTCTACAGAATCACCCGCCTGAACATGCAGTGCAGGTGCAACGGCAAGACACAGCCGTGGGATGCCCAGGCGGCAGCCCCTGCCCTCGGCTGCCTTCCTGTCCTCACCTGAGTGGCTGTGACCGGATGCCAGGGGTCCTGCACCAGCCAGAGACAGAGCCAACCCTCCCCTGATTGGAGGGATGCCAGACACTGAGGCTGCCCACCTCTGGAGGTTTGAGGAGAGCCGTAGCCTTCAGGGGGTGGTGGATAGCTCCCACATCCTATCCTGTGTCCAGCTGTTGGCTCCACAGGGTGGGCGCTGCCCAGGCTCCATTCCCTCCAGGCTAAATCAGCAGTGGGCTCATACCAGCATCATCAAGCTGGGGCATGGGAGGCTCACTTATGGGCCAGATTCAAGTAACCATGGGGATACTGGGCACAGGGCCCTAAACAGGGCCAAGCTTTGTGCTCCGAGTTGTTTCCCATGTGTGAAAAGGGTTAGGGGGCTGTTTCCAGACAGAGGCCACCAGAAGAGAGGCAACCCCACTGCTGGCCCCTCCCCCAGCCGCTAGCCCCTCCCCGCAGTCTGCCCTGCAGAGCTGGGCACCTGGCCTGTCATCCTCCCTGCTTTTCCTGCTTCCCTCCTCCAGCCTCTTTCCAAGGCAACACTCAGGACCCCAGCAGTGGTCTCCCCTCTCCTCTCCAGGGGCTTCTAGTCTTTCAAAGGAAGGTGGGAGTCCATGGCTGCACACGAGAACAAGGACCCATTGTCCCCAGGTGACCTGCCCCACTGGGCCCTGGGATTCCTCATTCAAGATTCCCTCCTCTCCTTCCCACCTGTTTCCATCACCTGCACTATCAGATGGCACAGAGAGCTTTCAAGAGTCTTCGGAGGCTCACGGACATCCATATCCCATTTCATTCAGGTTCATGTTAATCACTACCCAGCATCAAGTCCTTAACTCACATGTCCCAAAGTTGTCAAGAGTCCAGAGGGACAGAGCAGGCAGCTCTTGTTCCGAGCTGCTGGGTCAGAATCTGACAGAACACCCTGGACATTCAGAGTAGCCAGTGGAGTCCACAGCAGAAACCCTGGTGCCCTCCATGGTGCCCTCAGCCTGGGCACTTTGCGCCACCACCTACAGAATCCTCAGGGTCCCGGGAAGGGGGTGGGTAGGCCTGGGGGTGGGTGGACCAGGGCAGACAGGCCAGTTCAAGTGTAAGCACCAGCATCTGCTGGTTTAGCCTGGAGGGAACGGGAGCTGGGGCAGCACTCACCCTGTGCAGCAAACAGCTGGACACAGGACAGGACGCGGAAGCTTCCCCCCTCCTCCCGAAGGCTAGAGCTCTCCTCAAACCTCCCGAGGTGGACAGCATCAGCATCTGGCCTTCCCCCACCCAGGGGAGAGGCGGCTCTGTCTTTGGCTGGTGCAGGACCCCTGGCATTTGGTCACAAGCACTTGGATCAGCAAGGGTGATACTGGAGGCTCCAACCTCAGCTTCATCCCCTTTCTAGGCACAGGATGGAAGACTGCAGAGGAGGACAGGTCTTTCACGAAGGACGTCACCAAGCCAGGGCCTCAGCGGCTACTGCCTCCTGACAGGGGTCCCAGGCCTAGGACGTGTGGGACAAACCAGCCCTACTCCAGGGGCAGCGCAGCATCCTGAAGCAGGGCATAACCATCTGGTCATTGTTACTGGGGGGAGGACGAAGTTCTCAGGGGAGCACTGTCTGAGACCCTGGTGGTTCCACTCCAGGGCATAGGAGTGCCTCGGGACCACTGCAACTAGCCCTTGCTGTTTACAGACCAGCTCTTGGGCTCTTCACAGGCCTGTAGAGCTGCCGAGGGCCCCCCTCGAGGTACAGATGTTATTAACATCACTCCCAACTTCCCGACAGGGCACGGGAAGGCTGGAGGGTGGGGGGAGTGGGGCTGGGCCACCTCCAGGGGGTTTGGCCCAGACGCCTCAGCCATCCCAAGGCTTTCCCACCAGGCCTCTCAAGTCTTCAGCAGGCTGACATGCTTGAGCCCAGCCTGCTCGCCCAGGGAGTGCCTAGGGTCCTGGGGCATCTCAATCTGCTCTGCATCCAGTACTGGGGGCCCCAGGAAAGTCCAGTCTCGCTGCAGCCCCTGGTGGCACCCACAGGGCCATGAGGATGAAAAGAACAGCTGCCACTGTAGCTTCTTGTAGATTTTGTTTCTAAAAGACAACCAGCAATTATCACACCAGCATCACCTGGCAGCCACATGGCCCAGCAAGGGTGCCTGTGTGCGTCCTACAGCTGCCTCTGTCTCTCTACAACAAAGTAAGGGCTCTCGAGGGGCACGAACAAGCTGTCAGGTGCCCGGGAGCTCAGCAGGCAACCTGCGGCTCCCCACCCCGCTGCACTGAGGCCTCTGAGCCGGCCATGTGGTCCTCAGAGCCCTCACACCAGGATCCCTCTGGTCTGGCCTTTCAGCAGCTCCTTCGGGGAGCAGAGGCGCCCTCTTCAGGCTCAGAGCCGTCATTACCCAGCATGTTACCACTGCGGAAAGACGTGGCATCTCATGATTAAGGCCTCGTGTGATGCACTGCCCTGAAGTCTGGTGAAACCGGGAGGGCCCCTAATGGCCTAGCTGTAGGGACCCCACCCTGCTCCTCCAGCCAAGTGGCGCTTCTCCACCTGCCCCCAATGGTGGCCTCAGCCCCCTACAGGCAAGGAATTATTCAAACAAGTGACCACGGCCCCCTGGGGGAATGACTGACACCCCACTCTCTCATCACCACGAAGCCCGCCTCACAGAGTCTGCTGCTCACTCTGTCCTGCATGGCTTGTGTGACGTGCGGTGACCGCCCCGGGCCCTGAGCCTGTGTGGTGCAGCCTGCTGTCCACCTCAGTTCTCTAGGCCCCGTGTCGTGTGTTTGGTCATGCCCACGATCCTATAGCGGGCTCCCACCTTGACTAACAGGCAAAAAAGAGGCGATCCGACCATAAATGACTATCCTCTCATGTCCTCAGTTTTGTCAGCTATAAAGTGGGACAGAAATTGGGTCCTCAAACCTGCGGGTGCCCCTCGGACCCCTGGAAGGGGCTCTTGGTGCATGTGGGGAGGGCAGGGGTGGTAGGAAGGGGGGATGACAGGAACAACGGATGAAACAACCCCCAGAGGGCCTGGCGCTCAGGAACATTTCCGAATAACTCTAGACCAGCCCTCATTTGGGGGCTGGGCCACCTCCCCACACTCCCTTGACCTTTTACAGCCCAACGGGGTGGGAACTGCTGCGGCCTGACTACACAGAGCATTTGTATCACCCAAGCCACCAGGACCCAGAGCCCACGGGACCCGGGGTTCACAGGGACAGCATGCCCCAGAACCAGACACACCCCAGAAGCATCAGCAGGGCCACAGGTGAGGCCACCAAGAATGCAAAGGGGGTGTCCACAAGGACTCCTGCCCACACAGCCTAGCCTCCACCCCTTTCCTTCTCCTCTGCCTTCACCCAGTTTGGGGAAGTTTTGACTTAGCCTGTTTGGTTAACAAATTAATGACAAAGACCTGTTCTCTCAACAGTTCTGTTTAGCATTGCCTGATAAAACACAAAATGACCCGTTTGGGACTTCCCTGATAGTCCAGTGGTTAAGACTCCATGCTGCCATTGCGAGGGGCCACGGGTTTGATCCCTAGTTAGGAAACTAAGATCCCATATGCCGCATAGTGTGCTCAAAACAACCACAACAACAACAACAAATGATCAGTTAAATCTGAATTTCAGATAAGCAACAAGTATTTTTCATATAAATATGTCCCAAGTGCAGTTTTCTAATAGAAGCATGTCCCATGCAGTTTGAGACATATTTGTCTGCAAATATTTTTTATTGCCTATCTGAAATTCAAATTTAACTGCAAAATCTGGCCACCCCAATCTGGTTCCCTCATTGCTCCCCCATCCTCCCAGTGGGATGGAAATGGTGGCAGTCACCTCCCACAAGGGCCTCCAACTTTCCCTCTTACTCCCTCCCATCTACACCAGAACAACCACAACTCCACCTAAACCCACACCCTGGCAACAGAATCCAGGAGAAATGGGCCTGTCCAGTTAAAGATTGACCCTGGGACACAGGAAGGGACCCCCACTCCCTTGCACCCTCTGGGTCCCTAGGTAGACCCCCCCTCCCATTGCCCAGGGTCCCCTGGAGCTCCTACTCCAGAGCAGAGTGCACCAAAGGCTGGCTGGGGGCCTAGGACATACTTATTCTAAAAATTCATTTTTTATTTGAAATTAGGACATTATACAGCAAGGCCCTGGCTGGGGCTCTGGCGCCCTGGGAGCTGCAAAAGAAGGGACCGGACTGCGGAATGGCCCCATAAAGGTGCTCAGGTGAGGGAGGGGTGCTCGAGGGAGGGAGAGGGGGAAGGGGAAGGGAGGGAAGGGGAAAAGAGGGGAGAGTAGGGGAGGGGAGGCGAGGGGAGGCGAGGGAAGGGAGGGAAGGGAGGGAGCCCCAGCGCCCGCCGCGCATGCTCAGCCGCCCCTGCAATGCGGTGCCGGCGCCGCGTCCTCCAGTAACCCAGTTCCGCGGATTCTCAGTGCCCATTATCCTCTGCCTCGGGATGTCTTCCCGCTTGTGGATCATGGGGTCCGACAGGAAACCGGCCGCACGGGTTGCAGCTTGAAAGCAGGGGCCCGGGCAGGTTTGGCCAGGGGTACAAGTTCAGCCCCAGAGCCCCTAGAGACCAGAAAACTCCTCCCAGTTATACCGCCGACAGGGGCGCCCCCCCAAGGCAGAAGGGGCCATCCGGACCCTGCGAAGGGCGTGACCCTGTGTAAAGGTAGCTGGAGATAAACCGATCTTCAGCCTGGAGGCAGGAGGAGGGTCAGAAGTGAGCCTCGGTCTCATCTGCGGCCTCAGTCTCCTCACCGGTGGGGTGAGTCCCCCATCTGCGCGGTGAGCACCCACTGAGGCCAGCCTCCCACCTGGGAGGTCAGCCCCACACCTGATCCCCCTGCGACTGGGCGAGAACTGGAGCTGCCCGCGTCCCAGGCTCTGCTCATCACAACTGTGGGTTCCTGGGCCAGACTCTGTTCTGTGGGATTCTGTTTCCTCCTCTGTGGCACAGGCCTCCCACCACTGACCTCACAAAAATGCTGCTGAGGGTCAGGGCTTGTGCCCTGACCAGGGGCCTGAGGCCCCACTCCTGTGCAGCCATGTCCCTCCTTCCTTCCTCAAGGTCAGCCGCTGGCCGGGGTCACTTCTGGGACACCCACTCGGGGCCAGTAAGTACTAAAAAGACCCTCAGGGCCAGTGAGTACTAAAAGAGCTCGGTCCACAGGGTGTCCTCCAAATGGCCACTTGGTGCTGACAAGGAACAAGGGGAGGGGAGGGGAAGGGGAGGCGGGAGCAACAAGAAGTGGTTTTAAGACTCGTGTGCCTAATGATGATCGTCTTAACCCCACCACCCCCGTCAATTAATTTTCCTCTAACTGCTTTTGTTAATGGTAGTTTAATAATCTCTTATTATTCAGTACGTTCACAGACTCTGAATGTCTCACAATCCTCTATTTAATTAAGTATTAAATTTAAAAAGTCTAACTCTTACTGCCTTTGGCACAAGCTGGATGTAATCTGCAGTGTCCTCGTGGCCCCAAGAACTGTCAGTGACCGGGTGGGACAGATTTTCCCTGTCCAGCGCCAGCATCCTCCTCCTGCCACTTTCTTTATCACTGGAAGCCTTGAAGGACTAAGCCAGTCTCCTTGGACCAGGAGGGGAGCCCCCTCACTGCAGGGCTGGGTGAGGCCCCTCCACATTGCACTGAAAATGAAGTGGGCAGAAGAGGGGCTTCCCCTCTGACCTCTGAGTCCAGTCTCCACTTCCCCACTCTCCCACTTGCCTAGCAGACTCCCCACCCATGGATCTCCTGCCCCCACCTTCCAGGACAAGAGCTGGGGCAAGCATTTCTGAATGGCCTCTCTGGGGAGGGAGCGCTGTCTGGAGTCAGGACTCTCTGTATGGATCAAGTGTGACTCTGCAGGACACTGAAGGTACAGGCTTGGAGGTGAAGACCAGGACTCAGGGAGGAGCAGCAGGCTCTGGGCCTCCCCTCCTTGTTTCCTGACCACTCTCTGGCTTCACCACAGAACTTCTCCTGGACTTGGACTTCCCAGATGCTCAGGTGTTCAGTGGCCAGGGATCTCCCTTGCAAACCCAACTCTGCAGCACACCTTCTTCTAGACACTGCTCTACCTGTCCCAGCTTCACACCTGGTAGACTAACCTGACTCCAGCACAGGCTGCACATCCGCTCCTTCAAACCCCACTCACTGAAAGCATTCATTCATTCCCAAAGATTTATGGAGAGCTCCCCACCTCTCAGGGCCTGGGTGGAGGGTAGGAGATACAATGATGAACGAAACAGATCAAGTCCTGCCCACAAGGCCCGGCAGCTTAGTGGGTGAGAAAGTCATCAAATAAAAACAGGGTGCTTGGGTCCCAGATTCCTACTGGAGGCTCAAGGGAGACCCCTTTAAGGAAGTATCATGAACAGGAGTTAAGCAGGTACAAAGTTCAGGAAAAGCATTTCTAGAAAGAAAGTGAAAGTGTTAGTCATTCAGTTGTGTCCAAGTCTTCACCACCCCATGGACTATAGCCTGCCAGGCTCCTCTGTTCATGGAATTTCCCAGGCAAGAATACTGGAGTTGGTTGCCAGGCCCTTCTCCAGGGGATCTTCCTGACCCAGGTATCAAACCTGGGTATCCTGCATTGCAGGCAGATTCTTTACTGTCTGAGCCTCAGAGAAGGCATGCACAAAGGCCCTGGGGTATACACAACCAGAAGAAGCCAGTGCCCAAGCAGAGCTGCTGGGAGGGAGAGAGAAGACAGGACTACAGGCAGAGTTTCAGGCCAGGTGAGAACTTTGGGTTTTATGTAGCCAGCCCTCAAAGGGAAGTAAGAAGAGGGTAGGATGCTCCTACATGTGTTTTCCCAGCCTCTGGGCTGGGAGCTGAGAAGGTGCAGAGTTGAACTTGCTGCATTTGTCCTCAAGGAGCAAATGATCAATGGAAAAATTCATATAGTGACTACTTTCAGGCCTCCAGGTTACTAAGCTGGTTGGGAGGACCCAGGGAGGCTTCCTGGAGGAGAAGTCCTAGAGCCTGCAGGCTGGGCAGGATAGTCCTGTTACGAAAAAAGAAAGCAAAGGGTGTTCAGGCAGCACTGTGCTAGGCTGACTCTAAAGTACCTCACTCACAATGAAGGGGAATGAGAGAGTCATTTCCTAGGCAGGTTGATAAGAAGTCTAGGGGTCCCGAAGGAGAGAGGGGTCTAAAATTCTCAAGGAGGAAAAAAGGACAAACGTTTTTTTCTCTGCATTCCTTAGCCTTAGTCAATTACACAACTCAGTTTAAACTTTATACTAGGGATTATACAACAACAATGTATCCGGCTGGAGGACAGTTTCTCCTTCCTGAAAACCTTCTGACTAATCCTGATATCTTAAAATGTATAGTATGGGAGTGGGTCTGGAGGATCTTTCTATTTTCAAATGCTAATCCTGTTATCTTGAAATGATGGGAGTAAGTCTGGTGAGGTCTTTACAACCTCAGACATTCTTTTGATTCAATGTAATAACTAGTTAGAGAGGGATGGAATCGGGAGGGAGGTGGGAGGGGGGTTCTGGAAGGGGAACACATGTATATCCATGGCGGATTCATGTCAATGTATGGCAAAACCAACACGATAATGTAAAGAAAAAAAATAAATTTTTAAAAAAATTAAAATTAAAAAAAAATGAGTCACACACACACACAAAAAACTAGTTAGAGAGTATATAACTCCACTGCTAACACTAGCAAGGGGGTACTCTTTCTGCCCCCTTGTGATGCCTATGTCAGAAGCTTTCTCTATCTCCTTTATACTTTAATAAAACTTCATTACACACACACACACACACACAAAGTACCTCATTCCTCTCTCCCTCACAATGCCCCTCTGAGGTAGTGATTAGATTTATTCCTATTTTACAGCTGAGAAAACTGAGGTGCAGGGTGGCTAAGTAACACAGCCAAGGTCACACAGTGAGGCAGTCAGGACCATGTGGTCAGGGCCATGTAGCAACCAAACCAAACCCATCAGTCTAGCTACCCCATTTCTGGCCCACACTCAGCATGAAGATGAGGGTTGGGGATCTGAGACCCTCTCCTCTTACCCCTCCAGCTGCCCATTCAGCTCGAAAAGGGGCTAGGGAGGGTCAGAAGACCATTGGGTCCCTGTACAGGGAGGTGGCTTCTTGGTTTTAGAATCCTTTTCCATTGGAGAAACACGCTGATCACTGTGGTGAAATGACAGGTGGTCTGGGATCTGCTGCAAGATATGCAGTTGGGGGTGGAACGTGGAGAGGGTTGCAGATGAAACAAAATTGCCTGAGTGTTCAAAACTGTTGTGTTGAAGCTGGGGGCTCATCCTATCATTTTATCTATATTTGGGGGTGGTTGAAATTTTCCATGATAGTACGTTTAACAGGGTGGGGGGAATGCCCAAGACCATCACAGACCTGAGCAATGCAAGGGCCCAAGGGTAGAGGCAGGACAGGGAGTGTCTTCAAGAGGGACATGCTCCTGAGGGGAGGTGACAACAGGTGAGAGCTGGCTGCACCAATTCCAGACCAGCCCTGGCTAGCTTCCCTGCCTCCCACCACCCAACCCAAGCTGCATCCAGCTGGGACGCTGAGGCCGGAAGCAGGGCTGATGGAGCCCCAGGTCTGTACAGCCCCACAATGGCCCCGTGAGCTGGGACCTCTTTGGCCCAGCTTCTGGTACTCAAGGGCAGAGAGCAGGCTGGCTATCAGGAAGCGGGCAGCACCGCTGCTGCAGGGGCAGAAGAAAGAGCAGGTGGTAATTGTGGAATACGGGGGAATTTCAAACTTCCACTGCTCTTGATCCTCAGTAAAGAATCTGCTTGGAATGCAGGAGACCCAGATTCAACCCCTGGATTGGGAAGATCCCTTGGAGTAAGAAATGGCAACCCACTCCAGTGATCTTGCCTAGAAAATCCCATGGATAGAGGAGCCTGGCAGGCTACAGTCCATGGGGACAGAGTCGGAAATGACTCAGTGACTAACACTTTCACTTTAAGGGTATAAACAGGGAGTGTGAATATACTTGAAAGGAGCTGCCGGATTCCACAGAAACATTCTCATACTCAAGTGGTTTTTGGCTTGAGTCTCACAAACTCCTATTCATCCTTCAAGACCCATCCAACCTCCTGTGTCCTCCCCTGGGCTCCCACACCAAAGCCCAAAGATGGGGCTGTAGTGGTTTGTTTGGATGTGTTTGCTCATCACCCCATCCTCAGTGCCAGGCACATGGGAGGGGTTGGGTAAAGCTGGAGAATGAGTGAGGGGACATTTTTTTTGGATTTTTTTTATTGTAACAAATTCAAGAAAGACTTTTTTCTTTAAATTATTGTGTTGGTTTTGCCATACATTGACATGAATCCGCCATGGGTATACATGTGTTCCCCTTCCACCTCCCTCCGGATTCCTTCCCTCTTGGTCATCCCGGTGCACCAGCCCTGAGCACCCTGTATCGTGCATCAAACCTGGGCTGGCGATTCATTTCACATATGATAATTTACATGTTTCAATGCCATTCTCCCTTATCATCCCACCCTTGCCCTCTCCCATAGAGTCCAAAAGACTGTTGTATATATCTGTGTCTCTTTTGCTGTCTCACATACAGGGTTATCTTTACTATCTTTCTAAATTCCATATTCCAGGGAACATTTGAAGGTGGGCTCTCTCTCCTCCTGTGGCCTGGCACAAGCCTAGGGGATGAAGCAGAGTGCTCCTTCTGCTTTAGAAACTCCACGTTTGCAGACACAGTTCCCAAACACTTGTGACAACAGTATCCGACCAGTGCTGCCCACCTGGTGTCAGGGAACACAGAAGCAGCCCTGCATCTGGCAGTACAGTACACACAGCAAACGCTTGGTAAATATTAGCCTTCGTGTTATTGCTGTTATCAGTCTAGCTGCAGGATCTGAGCCTTCCCACCACACATGCCCCAGGGCTTCACTGGCTCCAAGACCTCCTGTCTCCATGGTGCCCTGGGTCACCCCTGTCCCCTCCTAACACCAGCAGCAAAAACAAGGATGCAGGACTGACCCCACTGTGCACAACCAGCCTCTCAACATGGGCTGGGATGGGAGCACCTGCCCCTGGAAACACTCAGCCCCAAAGGCCTGGTACACAACAGGCAGCGGAACACCCACATGCGGCTCAGCGAAACACACAGCAGGCTCAGCCGCTCGCCCCCGCAGGCTGCTGGGCTAGAAGCTGCAGACCCCACAGACGGAGGCGTTCTCTGCACCAACCGCGGGGCGGGATGTGGGCCAGGACTGCTGACAGACAGGGCCTCTTGGAGGAGAAGGAGCCTCTCAATTAGATTTGTGTCTGGATGCTAACCAGGGTCGTGGGTGTGCCTGGGAGGGGGTGGGAGAGGGCTTAACTCAGCACTGTCTGCCCAGGGCTCACCTTCCTGTCTAATCCTGGGTTGCAGATCCGTGGGATCCCCACTGCACTGGGGGGTGGCAGGTCCTGCCAGACCCCTTCCCTGGTTCCCCACCCTTGTCACTCACCTCTGTGTTCTGAATTCACCTGCTCAGGGCAGCACCTACACCATGGCTTTGTCACACTCACTCACCGCATGTCATTCCCCCTCACACACAGCTTGCCCCACCCCCACCACATGGAAAACCACTGGATCAGGGGTCTGTCTTCTGCCCAGAACAGGCCGTCCCCCAGCAAGGGCCTGGGAAGTGCCGGATGGGGTGACACCACATGCCCAGGGCCAGCTCATGGCCAGCATCACATCCACCCCTGCAGGCACCCCCTCCAGCCCTCCCAGCACAGTCAGATGAGTCCCCATGTGCATCCCTGGGTCCAGAAGACTGGCATGGTCCGAGTCAGGAAACATGCTGTTTAAGTGGCCCCTCAAGCATCCAAAGTCTTCGGGTCCCTACGTCCTCCTCTGGCCCACATTCTTGGGCAGATGACACTATCTGACCACGTCAGCCACCTGGTTGCATGCCTCTCTCCTCCAGCCCCAGGAGAAGAGACAGGGGTTCCCGAGCCCCTACACGAGAGCGAGAGTGCAATTCCAGATGTGAAGGTGTGTGGGTGCCTCTTGCTCCCAGCCCCGCACAGCCGTGAGCCCCGTTCACACTCCACTGCAGCAACAAATCCCACTCCAACTGTGTCACCCGGGGAGCCACAGGCCATGCCCCATCCCCCAGCACAGGCTTCCCCCACCCCCAGCTCCCATTGCCAACACAGCCATTCCCTCCCTACCTCTGGCTGACAACTTCTTGGTGTTGATGATCTTGGCCGCATACTCATGGCCGGTGCAGAGCTTGACACAGCGTCGGACCACAGAAAAAGCCCCCCTGGGGGAGAAACAGGGAAACAGAGACAATTATCCCTCCAATGAGCACCCAGCATTCAGTCATGATGCCCGGCCTCAGGCAGAGATCTGTGTGAGGAAGGGGTGTGTTAGTTGGTGTTAGCTGCTCAGTCGTGTCTGACTCTTTGTGACCCCATGGGCTATAGCCCGCGAGGCTTCTCAATCTGTGAAATTCTCCAGGTAAGAATACTGGAGTGGTAAGTCATTCTTTTTCTCCAGGGGACCTTTCCATCACAGAGATCGAACACAAGTCTCCCACACTGCAGGCAGATTCTTTACTATCTGAGCCTCCAGGGAAGCCCCAAGAATACTGGAGTGGGTAGCCATTCCCTTTTCCAGGGGATCTTCCTGACTAAGGGGTCGAACCTGGGTCTCCTGCATTGCAGACAGATTCTTTACCATCTGAGCCACCAGGGAAGCTGAGGAAGGGGCAACCCTCCCCAAAAGACAACCAGGACCCCCACCCTCAAGCCAGCCCCACGGGGGCCTCTTTTCCAGCAGCTGGCAGATCCCAATTGACTGGCACACTCAGCTCCTGCAAGACCCCCCGCCTCGGCATCCCCATGGACCAGCAGGACTGAGGGCCTGTCTGGGGGCCTCTCAGCAAGCACCCTCCTTCACTCTATGCCAAGTCCTTGAGACCCAGGGTCCTCCCAGGGCAATGAGTGCTGCTGGCCCAGCTCCAGACAGTGGAATAGGGAGGTGCAGCCTGTGGAGACTCACTGAAGGTTCTGGAGGGAGGAAGAAGCATCACATAATTACGTTGCAAAGCTGGAGGCAAAGGCTCTCTCCCCCGGATCCTCCCCCGCCACTATAAAGCAGAGGCGGCCAGTCCCACAGCGGACGAGACATTTACCCACCCACAGCATCAGTGCTTCTGAGAGGATCGGGGACCAGCCTGGAGGGCTGGGAGAAGGAAACCTGAAAGGGGGGTGACCACCGCTGAGGTCATTGAGAGATTCTGCATGTAACTCCCCAAACAGTGACCCTTGAAAGGAAGACAGTGTGCAGGAGGTGACAGAGCAAGCCAGAGAGCAGGCCTGTGAGGGTCCAGGGCAGGCGGGGACCACAGGCAGGAGGGAGCCTGGGGTCCATCAGAAGGTCCTCCACGGTATTCGACTTGTCACCACTGTTGGTTTAATTTGATTTGAGATCATTTTCGAAGAACATTAGACCCAGCGTGTATGAGACAAAGCCGGAACAGGAAATGTCTGGGGAAGGGTCCAGACTGGAGGCTGCCAGGGGGAGGTGGGCACAAAGGCTGAGCACATGGACCAGTGGGGTGGGGGACGCTCCTGACCACAGGCCCCTCCTCTGTCTTCCCTCCCCAGAGGCCCTGCAGGCACACCCCCATCGGAACCCACCACCCCCAACCCCGCTGCCCACAGAGCCTGAGAAGCCCACCAGCTGCCTAAGCCCAGGCTCCAGGTGATGGGAAAGCAGTGTCTTAAATAGAGAACACATTTCTGCCATAATCCTTTTTGGGATAAAACTTTAGGGCCTTCCCTGGTGGTACAGTGGTTAGGATTCTGCCCTTCCAACACAAGGGGTGCAGGTTCAATCCCTGGTCTGGGAAGATCCCACACACCATAGAGAAACTAAGCCTGCGTGCCACAACTATTGAGCCTGTGCTCTAGAGCAGAAGCCACAACTACTGAAGCCCTCACTCCCTAGAGCCCGTGCTCCGTCATAAGAGAAGCCACCGCAATGAGAAGCCCGCGCACCGCAATGAACACTCAGCACAAAAATAAATATATGAAATGTTTTAAAAGTCTAAAAATTCCTTTAACTTACCTTTAAAAAATAGCAATAAGAATAATAAAATGTTTTTTTTTTAAACTTCATTAAGATGGACTAGTCACTTCCTTGGGAAAATAGTAAATATTACACTAGATCTAATTGAACATTTTCTTAACATCCCACATCTTTATGATCAATAGGTGTGCTTAGAGCTATATTTCTGCTTCTTCAAAGTCAGAACAGGGCAGTGGCTGCCTCTGTGGGGGCAGGGAGCTGGGGGCTGGCACACTAGTCACTCCACATCCTCTGTCCTGTGTGATTTTCTCACTGTGTATGAGTTACAGTCTCAAAATATTCTTTTATTTTAAGAAAAATAAAGGATGATTTTTTTTTTTCTGATTAGTGACACTAGCTGGGAAGAGAGTGTGTTGAGGCGTCAAGCAGGTCTGGGTTTGAACCCGCTCTGTCTCTTCCTGGCTGCACCCTGAGCCTTTTCCCCACCCACCTAAGGGGCAGCAAAGGCTCACGGGGCCACTGCAAAGGCTGAGCGAGGCCCCAGGTGGCTGTCTGCTCCTCACCAACCCGGCCTGCCCCTGGTCCTCCCATCCACTTCCTGCCCAGGAGGGCCAAGGGTATCAGGTGTACAGGGCCAAGCTGCCACCTTAGTGCTCTGGCCCCCAAAAGCCACGGACACCCAAGCACCAGCTCACAGGCCTCCATGGAATGGTCAGGGCTTCCAGTGCCAGAATCCAATCCCCACTGATGCTGGAAATTCCAAACAGTCAGAAGGCTGCTCACAAGTCTGGTGGGTGCTGGGTGAGGCACCTTGGGGCCAGAAGGTGAGCTCATCCCCGGCGTGGGGAGGGGCCTACAGGGCCTGTCCACCTGCTGCTGCCCAGCCAGGGTAAGTACAGGACCAAGGGACAGTGAGCCAGGAATCCTCCCGGGTACACGGCAGGGTGAGCCTAAAGTGAGTAAGAGGGACAGCCAGATGAACCATCCCAGACAAGCTGCCCTGCTGCCCCATGTCCTTCCAGGTCAGACTCTGCTGTCTCTTCTGCAGGGGGCTCTGGGTGAGTGATGGCAAGGGCCTGAGATGAGGGCAGGGCCAGGTGGGCAGGAACATGGCAGGCAAGCTCCCAGCATCCAGCAAGTGCTCAATAATGGACCTTATAGGTGGTGCTCAGGCTGGAGAAGGGCCTGCTCTTGGATGCAGGTCTTTCTCTCCCAGAGTCCTGCCTGCTGGGGGAGCATGCACCTCTGGAAGCCCCACGGGGTAGGATTTCTCCTGCTCGGGTGACCCAGCTTGAAAAAAGTTTCTAGAAAGAGATGTCCTATCCTCCCCCCGGCCTGGTCACCCCACCCTGGTCTGCCTGGTCACCCAAACCTGCACCCCAGCACCCATTAACTCTGAGGGAGAACCTGGGCCAGCCGAGGCTGTGCCTGGAGCAGGGAGGAGCAGCCAGGACCCTAGGGAGCCCTCGGAGTTCAGTCTTCCAGCTCAAGACCCATGGAAGTTGTCCTGAAAGCTTGGTCAGGTGCCTGACAAAGCTCACAAGCTAGAGGACTCTCCATGGCTTAACTCCCCGAGTGAGAGCACAGAGGAGCAGTTTGGCCCCCGATGACCACCACTCCTCAGGCCAGTCTCCCCCGCCTCCCCTCTCCCATCCTTGAAGCCAACTTCTCGGTCACCACCATTCCCAGTCTCCTTCCGCCCCCTCCCCAGGCATCCACCCCCTTTCCAGTTGCTCTGCCAGTTGCTTGATGTGAATCACAAGCAAGCTCCCCAGAAGAGCTGATACTAAGAAGCATGTGCAGTGAGGACCACGGGCCAGGCCCCAAACATCTCGAACATCACAGACAAGAGTCAGGAAAGCACCAGTGCCATTCTCCCTCAGAACCTGCAGCATCTACCCACCTGAAACTTAAAATTACTGAGACAATGACAGGGACAAAGAACCCAGGTCTGTATCCTAAAGCACAACCCCACTGCCACCAGGAAAACTTCTATGCATCCTTCAAGACCCAATTCAATACCTCCTCTTGGAAATCTTCCCCAGTTATCACAGGATGTCAGCTCGGTCTCTCCTCCAGACACTGTACTCTACATGTCTTGGCTCACTTTGCCCATTTTATTATAATAATTTATCTGTTTATGGCCCTCCACTGTGGCTCTCCATAGACAATCAAGATGTTGGGGACAGTCAGAGGGTCCAGACGGTGATGAGAGAGTAAGGACTGACCTCCAAGCACCATGAGTGGAAGTGAGGGGAAGTGCTGGGCTTCAGCACACCTCGGGCCTTTGGGGCAAGAAGGGGCAGCCTTCTGGGAAGACAGGGAGAGACTGGGAGGGGTCAGACTCGGACAGCAGGTCAGCAGGGGAGGGTGAGCCCCCAAGCCCTCCCTAGATGGGGAGGGGGCGTCCGGTGGGGTGAACGAGTGTTTGTGGGAGGGTGGGGAGTGCCTGTAGGTGGAGGATGTCTCCTGCGGAACTGAGGCCATGGGGCCCCTGATCAAAGCAGAGGGCCACCGATGTGCCAGGAGCCTGGCAGACCCCTACCCTGCCCACAGCGGGTCTGGGGTGCAGATGCAGGGCACAGAACAGGTCCCTGGACTGCATCTGGATTGGCTGCCTGATGCTCCAGTCGTCCACAAATGGCACGGCAGGTGGCGGCCAGCTGCAGGGTTGGAAATGCCACTTGGGGCACAGCTTGTGGGGGAGAAGCCAGAAAGGTGGGGGTCTGGGTGGGGGTGAAGTTCGGGGGGAGGGCGTGGTGGGGGCTCCCCTTAACCTTGCGATCACTGTGGGATGCCTTGTGGGGCACCTGCTGCTTCACTCAGGTTTAAAGTTATCTGAAGAATGTGATCAGATCAGGAGCCTCCTGGGCACCAAGCAGGAGCTCTCAAGAATCAAGTAAAGCTAATGAAAGAAAGAAAACACTTTTTCATAAAGCCATTTATAGAAAGTGTACTGATGAACCACAACAGCAGAGAGGCTGGCCAGGGGACAGGGGGGCGGGGGAGGAATGAACCCTGGAGCTGCCTGGGGTCTGGTCAGCTGCACGTGGGTGCCCAGCACTGCTGCGGCCAATGGCACTCAAGGGTCACTCTCCTGCTGCACTGGGCAGAAGCGGCGAGCCAGCAAGTGGCTCCCATCCCCATTTACTCTCTCATTCCTCCCCGTCCAACCTGAGGGTATGCCCCTGACCCCACGTCTCACCTGGACACAGACGGCCCACCGGCCCTTGGGGGCAGGGTCCGGGCTGAGTTTCCACCTGCAGGGCTCTTAGCTGCCCCCATGCCTGACCACCTGCTGCCACCTGGAACTTGTCCTTGACATGGATTACCTGCAGCCCCCATAGCACTTGCTTTGGGGACCTGCTCTGCTGGCTGAGCCCAGTAGCCCAGCCTACCCTCTGCCCGCTGAGCTGACCTGGCGTTGGTGGGAGAGGCTGATGAGCAGGAAGGTCTGGTCTTGCTCTGTTCCCACAGTGGGGGCTGCAGAACAGGGAAGCGCTGACGATGGACGTCACTTCGGGACCCTGCCTCCTGGGCCTGGGGATTCCTCACGTGGGATGTGCAGAGGCCCTGGCGCAAAGCAGGCATCAGGCTTATGTATTCAGGGAGCCCCTGCTTCTGCTCCTCCACGGCCACTCAGCACTTCCACTGCCTCCCTCCTGGTGCACATCCTGGAGGTGGTGCACATCCTGGAGGTGCAGCACCTCCTCTCTCCACCGCCCCCACCCCTGTGGCCCACTGGAGGACGGGGCTCCTGCA
The DNA here is from genome assembly GCA_007570785.1 of Antilocapra americana. Lineage (NCBI taxonomy): Eukaryota > Metazoa > Chordata > Mammalia > Artiodactyla > Antilocapridae > Antilocapra > Antilocapra americana. The sequence continues at coordinate 11,207,104 of ML660772.1, forward strand.
CCTGACTCCGGCTCTCTGCCCCGTCCTGGCCTTGCAGATACTGGCCTGGCTGCCAACAGGGCTGACACAGCCCTGTTGTAGACACATCTGGTGGCTGAACAACCTGGGAAATCCCCGTCCACACTCTGCTAACCCGGATGCTAGGGAGCAGGAATTCTTGACAACCAGCCAGAGCCGAGGGCCCACATCACACATGGACCAGTCCATGGGTTTCTTAAATTGTAGAGCCAAAAACAGCCAGGAATGCTGAGTAAAGGACCCAAACCCTTGTTGATCTGTTTTGTAAAGGCTCCCACTCAAGTCAGACACTGGGATGTCCTCTCAGTGAAAACAGCCATCCTGCCCCCAGACTCCCCAGTCAGATCCACAAAAGATCTTTCTGGAAAAGGCTAAGCAGGCGGCATATGTATGCACTTGGCTGGTCCAACAGTTTTATTTCCCATGTAAATTAACAAACAAGAGTTCTTTTAAAGCAGCCTGAAGCCGAATACACTCATCCTGCCCAGCCTGGGCCACCCCAGTGGACTCAGCTCAGAAGGCTCTGGGTCAGGGCTCAGGAGGGGAGGGTGGACAGCCCGGTAGACACGCTCACTCACCACACCAAGCCCTCCACTTGCTTGGATTTGTGGATTTAAACTAAATCAAGCTACTGCTTATTTGTGTGTTAGCGAAAAAATTTTTTCTACCTCTGATTAAAATGACGGGGGAGGTCCGTTTATATTTGTAATCGACCTAAGCAATTTGGTAGAAAATAGGGACTTGTACATGAAATTGTTGTGGGGGCTTTTTCTTGCTTATAGTAATAATTTTAAAAACAGAATCCATGCTCAAGGCAGAAAATGGAGTAAACAAGGTGGTTTCAAAAGAGCGAGTTGAAGCCGCCTCCACTTTGGGAACCCATTGCTAGAGTCCCACGATGCTCTGAGGTGTCTCGGTGAGGTCTACACCACAGGAAGGCTTTCCTCGTCAACACTCAGAAATCTGTTGCTGTTTATACTCTGCGTCTTCCTCTTACTACTTCCCCACCCTGCAAACGACTCTTCCACAGTACCACCTGGCTGTTACACACTCCTTTGCTGGTGGGCACCAGGAGGGTATGTGATCCTCCCTGGCTCCCCGGCCTCAGGGTTGGGCAGATGAGTAGAGCATGCTGGCTCCGACAGGACTCGGGCAAATGTGTGCCATGGTGGGCCGGGGCAGGAGAGCCCACTACAGGAGTGATGTCCAGGCCGCAGGCCCGCGAGGACTGTGCATCATCAATGTCCCACGGAGCTCAGGGAACCATGTCTCCCTCCTGCCCTGAACCAGAACATCCTGGGTTCCAGAAACAGGACGTGAAGTAGCCAAACTAGCAACAGAGGCTAGACAACATTTATTTTGTTTGTGAACACCCAAATCGCTGTGATCTCTGTAGCCTCCCAGTGTGCCTTTTGTCAGCGGGTGAGTTCCAGCTTCGTGTCTGGCCTTTTATATTTAACATCACTTCACACACAGCTCCCATTCCCTGACCCAGATCATATACGAGTCATCTTCATAGTAGAGAACGTTCCTTCCATGGATAGCCGAGCACTTCCTCGATTGGCAGGCATTTGGGATGTTTCCAATTTCCCTTCTCATAAAGGCCTGCCGTAAACATCTCGGTTATTTCTGTAGAGTTGATTTCCAGAGGCACAATCGCTTGGTGATTTACAAGCACACCAGTGGTGAAAAACGCCAGCTCTTGCCACTGCCCCCACTGTCCATCCCTGGCCTTTCCAAGGTCCTTCTCTGGAATCCCGGCAGCTCCTTGGCCCCGACCTCTGAGCTGGGCCAGAAACTCAAGTCATAAGTCATCCATGCAGTGCTAGTGAACGGGGGTCACCACAACATGGTACACAGGCTGGGCAGCTGAAACTCCAGATTATTGTCTCACAGTTCGGAGACCAGAAGTCCAAGACCAAGGTGCTGGCAGGGTCAGTTCCTTCTGAGGCTGTGGGAGATTGCTCTAGGCCTCTCGCCAGCTTCTGGGGCTGCACTGGTGATCCTGGGCTTGCAGACGCATCATCCCCATCTCCACCTTCATGTTCATATGGAATTCTCCCTGTGTGTCTCTGCCCTAATTTCCCCTTTTTATAAGCACACACAGAAAAAGAGGGGACTTCCCTAGTGGTAAAGAATCTGCCTGCCAACGCAGGAGACATGGGTTCGATTCCTGATCAAGGAAGATCCCACATGCCTCGGAGCAACTGAGCATCACAACTACTGAGCCTGTGCTCTGAAACCCGAGAACCACAACCACTGAGCCCACATGCTATAATTATTGGAGCCTGCATTCCCTAGAGCCCATGTTCCACAACAAGAGACGCCACAGCAATGGGAAGCCCATCATGCATCATAACTAGAGAGTAGACCGCGCAGCAATGAAGACCCAGCACAGCCAAAATAAATAAACAAAAAATAACAACACAGTCATACTGCATGAAGGCCCGTCATCCACTTCACCATAACTAACTACATCTACAACCGCCTTATTTCCAAAGAAGGTCGTATTCTCAGGTACTGGGGTTGCTGCTGCTGTTGCTGCTGCTGCTAAGTCGCTTCAGTCGTGTCCAACTCTGTGCGACCCCAGAGACAGCAGCCCACCAGGCTTCCCCGTCCCTGGGATTCTCCAGGCAAGAACACCGGAGTGGGTGGTACTGGGGTTAGGACTCCACATCTGAATTTTAAGAAGACACAGTTCAACCCACAGCACATGCTGACCCTCCATTCTGCCTTAGGGAGTCAGAGTCTGCCCCGTGTGTACCAGGCAAACATGTCTCAAATTACCATCCTCAGATATTAATTCCACAGGATGCTAACACATGTTAGGTACAAAGGTGGCTCTGTGGGCAAATAAGTTTAGAAACTAGTAAGTTAAACAGTGTTTTCCTCCCTTCCTTTTCTGTTGCAGGACTTCTCAGGGCCTTTAACGTGGTCATCTGCACTGGGAATTTCCCACCAGTGAGTGTGAAGTGCAGCCTTTCTCTAACTTCTTTGATCAGAGAAATCTTTACCCAAAGAAATCTCAAGAGGGCCAAGAGCAGGTAGGGCAGGGAGGTCTTCTAGTCTGCAGCTGAATCTTCTAATCTGCAAATGAATCCACCGACAAACAAATGGCGAAAGTAGGACAGAAATGCCACCTAAGGACACCTACTCACACACAAGAACGGCAGTGCTGCCCATGGAGTCTGTGGGCGCATCTCAGACGGAGAAAACCCAAGTGTGGCCTCCTCTTCTCTCTGCCCCTCTGAACAGAGCACCCAGGCTACAGCAGCCGCCCCTCCCATCAGATGCCCCCTCCACAACCACACGGCCATCAAGGTCCCCCCACAGCCTCCTCCCAGACACCCTGGGGAGTGGAGTTTCAGGTGGATGAGCCAGGAATGTCAACTCAGAGAAGATGTTTTCTTTACATTTCTAACAATGCTGAGAGCAGATGGAACACTCCATGAGCAGAGAGGGGGCTATGTCCTGACCACATAAGGCTTATGACAAAATGCACCCTACAGTCTAAGGAGGTTCAGATGTAAATGACCACGAGCGGTAACCCTTTCATGTTTCTTAGGCATTAATGTCATCATCGTTATGCTATACAGTCATATCAAATTTATGAGTCCCATACAGATGAGTATAACTCAACTTTGACCCATGTCCATGACACTGTATTCCTCTTAAACCCTCAGGCCTCACACTTCACTCTGTCACCCTCAATACTGCCCAGACCCACCCACCATCAACCCTGCCATAGCCAGGGTCCTCGGGTCCCAGTTCCACCAGGTATAGACATCCTTGAGAAACTTCCAGGAGGACTCAAGGCAGCAAAGCCAGTGGAAACAAAAGGATGGGCACCAGCCCAGGGAACATGGTAGGGCCTTAAGGAAGTGGGAAGCACTGAGATTACTGAATGGGTACAGAGTTATTGTTTGGGGTAATGAAAAAGTTCTGAAAATGGGTACTGGTGATGGTTATACAACACTGTGAAGAGACTCAACACCACTAAACTCTACACTTGTTGTTGAGTCACTAACTTGTGTCTAACTCTTTGTGACCCCATGGACTACAGAATGCCAGGCTTCCCTGTCCTTCACTAGCTCCCGGAGTTTGCGCAAATTCATGTCCATTGAATTGGCAATGCTATCTAACCATCTCATCCTCTGCCACCCTCTTCTTTTGCCTTCAATCTTTCCCAGCATCAGGGTATTTTCCAATGAATTGGCTCTTTGCATCAGGTGGTCAAACTATTGGAGTTTCAGCATCAGTCCTTACAACAAATATTCAGGGTCAATTTCCTTTAGGATTGACTGGTTGGATCTCCTTGTAATCCAAGGGACTCTCATGAGTCTTCTCCAGCACCACAGTTTGAAAGCATTAATTCTTTGGTGTTCAACCTTCTTTACAGTCCCACTCTCACATCTGTACATGACTACTAGAAAAACTATAGCTTTGACTATACATACCTTTGTCAGCAAAGTTACATCTTTGCTTTTTAATATGCTGTCTCGGTCTGTCACAGCTTTTCTTCCAACGAGCAAGCATCTTTTATTTTTATGGCTGCAGTCATTGCCCGCAGTGATTTTGGAGTCCAAAAAATAAAATCTGTCACTGCTTCTACTTTTTCCCCTTCTATTTGCCATAAAGTTATGGGATTGGATGCCATAATCTTAGTTTTTTGAATGTTGAGTTTTAAGCCAGTTTTTTCACTCTCTTCTTCCACCCTCATCAGGAGGCTCTTTAGTTCCTCTTTGCCTTCTGCCATTAGGGTGGTATCATCTGCATATCTGAGATTGTTTCATTATAATACACCAATCCTATCAGATTAGAGCCCCATCATTATGACCTCTTTTAACCTTAATTACCTCCTAAAGAACCTATCTCCAAATACAGCCATATAGAGGGTAGGGCTTCCACCCATGAATTTGGGGGGGACACACAGTTCAGTCTACCACAAGCATTTACCAAAAAATCCTTCAACTAACATCATAGTTTTGGTGAGAAAGTAGGTGAATTTGAAATTAAAAATACAATACTATTCACACTAGCACCAAAAAATAAAATACTTAGGTATAACTCTGTGAAATATGTACTATACTGATGAATGAAATAAAAGAAGTAAATGAAAGGAGAGATAGCGCATGTTCATGAAAAGGAAGATTGATATCAGAATGTCTGTTCTTTCCAAGTTGATCTATAGAGTCAATGTAATCCTAATCAGAATGGCAGCAAGTTATTTTATGGCTATTGACAAACAAATTCTAAAGTTTATATGGAGAGGCAAAGATCACTTCTCAGCCTTTTGGTTCAGATCAAGTGTAGCAGACAGAAAGGCAAAAGACTCAGAATAGCCAACATAATATTGATGAGAGAAGAACAAATGTAGAGGATTGACACTATCCGACTTCACCACTATAAAGCTATGGGAACCAAGACAGTGTGATTTGGCAAAAGAATAGACAGTAGATCAAGGAACAGAATAGACAGCCTAGAAATAGGCCCACACAAACACAGTAAACAAATTTTTGACAAAGAAATGAAGGCAATTCAAAGAAGAAAAGACTGTCTTTTCAAAAAATGAAGTTTGCTATGGACTGAATATTTGTTCCATGGGGATGGTCTTAATCCCTGTCTCCTGTACAATGTCATGAACCTCCATCCATAGTTCATCAGGCACTCTGTCTATTAGATCTAGTCCCTTAAATCTATTTCTCACTTCTACTGTATAATCATAAGAGATTTGATGTAGGTCATACCTGAATGGTCTAGTGGTTTTCCCTACTTTCTTCAATTTCAGCCTGAATTTGGCAATAAGGAGTTCATGATCTGAGCCATAGCCAGCTCCTAGTCTTGTTTTTGCTGACTGTATAGAGCTTCTCCATCTTTGGCTGCAAAGAATATAACCAATCTGATTTCGGTACTGACTGTCTGGTGATGTCCATGTGTAGAGTCTTCTCTTGTGTTGTTGGAAAAGGGTGTTTGCTATGACCAGTGCATTCTCTTGGCAAAACTCTATTAGCCATTGCCCTGATTCATTCTGTACTCCAAGGCCAAATTTGCCTGTTACTCCAGGTGTTTCCTGCCTTCTTACTTTTGCATTCCAGTCTCCTATAATGAAAAGGACATCTTTTTTGGGTGTTGCAAAATGGCTGTCTGAGGAGGCCTCACAAATAGCTGTGAAAAGAAGAGAAGTGAAAAGCAAAGGAGAAAAGGAAAGATATTCCCATCTGAATGCAGAGTTCCAAAAAATAGCAAGGAGAGATAAGAAAGCCTTCCTCAGTGATCAGTGCAAAGAAATAGAGGAAAACAACAGAATGGGAAAGACTAGAGATCTCTTCAAGAAAATTAGAGATACCAAGGGAACATTTCATGCAAAGATGGGCTCGATAAAGGACAGAAATGGTAGGGACCTAATAGAAGCAGAAGATATTAAGAAGAGGTGGCAAGAATACACATAAGAACACAGAAAAATACACAAAAGATCTTCATGACCCAGATAATCACGATGGTGTGATCACTCACCTAGAGCCAGACATCCTGGAATCTGAAGTCAAGTGGGCCTTAGAAAGCATCACTACAAACAAAGCTAGTGAGGTGATGGAATTCCAGCTGAGCTATTTCAAATCCTGAAAGATGATGCTGTGAAAGTGCTGCACTCAGTATGCCAGCAAATTTGGAAAACTCAGCAGTGGCCGGCCACAGGACTGGAAAAGGTCAGTTTTCATTCCAATCCCAAAGAAAGGCAATGCCAAAGAGTGCACGAACTACTGCACAATTGCACTTATCTCACACGCTAGTAAAGTGATGCTCAAAATTCTCCAAGCCAGGCTTCAACAATATGTGAACTTCCAGGTGTTCAAACTGGTTTTATAAAAGGCAGAGGAACCAGAGATCAAATTGCCAACATCTGCTGGACCATGAAAAAAGCAAGAGAGTTTTAGAAAAACATCTCTTTCAGCTTATTGACTATGCCAAAGCCTTTGACTGGGTGGATCACAATAAACTGTGGAAAATTCTGAAAGAGGTGGGAATACTAGACCATCTAACCTGTCTCTTGAGAAACCTGTATGCAGGTCAGGAAGCAACAGTTAGAACCAGACATGAAACAACAGACTGGTTCCAAATAGGAAAAGGAGTATGTAAAGGTTGTCGCTTATTTGCTTATTTAACTTATATGTAAAGTACATCATGAGAAACGCTGGGCTGGAAGAAGCACAAGCAGGAATCAAGATTGCCGGGAGAAATATCAATAATCTCAGATATGCAGACGACACCACCCTTATGGCAGAAAGTGAAGAGGAACTAAAAAGCCTCTTGATGAAAGTGAGAGAGGAGAGTGAACAAGTTGGCTTAAAGCTCAACATTCAGAAAAGATGAATCATGATCATGGCATCTGGTCCCATCACTTCATGGGAAATAGATGGGGAGACAGTGGAAACAGTGTCAGACTTTATTTTGGGGGGCTCCAAAATCACTGCAGATGGTGACTGCAGTCATGAAATTAAAAGACGTTTACTCCTTGGAAGGAAAGTTATGACCAACCTAGATAGCATATTTAAAAGCAGAGACATTACTTTGCCAACAAAGGTCCATCTAGTCAAGGCTATGGTTTTTCCAATAGTCATGTATGGATGTGAGAGTTGGACAGTGAAGAAAGCTGAGCACCAAAGATTGATGCTTTTGAACAGTGGTGTTGGAGAAGATTCTTGAGAGTCCCTTGGACTGCAAGGAGATCCAACCAGTCCATCCTAAAGGAGATCAGTCCTGGGTGTTCATTGCAAGGACTTATGCTGAAGCTAAAACTCCAATACTTTGGCCATCTCATGCAGAGTTGACTCATTGGAAAAGACCCTAATGCTGGGAAGGATTGGAAGCAGGAGGAGAAGGGGACAACAGAGGATGAGATGTCTGGATGGCATCACCGACTTGATGGACATGGGTTTGGGTAGACTCCAGGAGCTGGTGTTGGACAGGGAGGCCTAGTGTGCTGCAGTTCATGGGGTTGCAGAGAGTTGGACACTACTGAGTGACTGAACTGAACTGAACTGAATATTTGTTTGTGTTCACCCCCTCCCCATCCCCCATCATCAAATTCATATGTTGAAATCCTAACCACAGTGGGATAGTATTAGGAAGTGAAGCCTCTGGGAGGTGATTAGATCATGAAAGCAGAGCCCTCATTAACAAGACTAATGCTTTATAAAAAAGACTCCAGATAAATCTTTCTACCCCTTCTGACACAGGAGAAAGATGACCATCTAAGGAGCAAGTTCTCACCAGACTCTGAATCTGCCAGAGCCGTGATCTTGGATTTCCAGCTGCTAGAACTGTAAGACATAAATGTGTGTTGTTTATAAGCCACCCAGTTTATGGATGCTATAGCCAGGCTATAGCAACCTGAATAATCTGAAACAGTACTGGAGCTAGTGAACATCCAGATGCAAAAAAATTAATCTAGACACAGACCTCACACCTTTCACAAAAAGTAACTTAAAATGGATCATAGACCTAAATGTAAAACACAAAACTATAGAAGTCATAGAAGATCTCATAAGAGAAAATTTAAGTGACCTTGGGTTTGGCGATGGTTTTCAGATACAACACCAAAAGTATGATCCATGAAAGAAAGAATTCATATGCTAAGCTTAATTAGAAAAAAAACTTCTGCTCTTTGAAAGATGAGTTAACCAAATTTGCAAAACACATATTTGATTAGAGACTTGTATACAAAATATATCAAGAATTCTTAAAATGCAATAATAATAAAACAAACAACCAAACAACCTGATTAAACATAGGCCAAAGGCCTTAACAGACTCCTCACCAAAAAAGGTATACAGATGGCAAAAAATCATATGACAAGATGCTCCTTATCATATGTCATCAAATGCAAATGAAAACAACAATGAGCTACCACCACACATCTATCAAAATGTACAAAATTCAAAAAACTGCCAACAACAAATGCTGGTGAGGATGTAGAGTAACAGGAGCTCTCATTAACTGCTGGTGGGAATGCAAAGTGGTGCAGCCACTTTGGAAGACAGTCTGGCAGTTTCCAAAAAAACTAAACCTACTCTTACCATATGATCCAACAATCATGCTCCTTGGTATATGTCCAAAGGAGCTGAAAACTATGTCCATACAAAAGCTTGCACGCAAATGGTTATAGTAGCTGTAATTGCCAAAACTTAAAAGAAACCAAGACATCCTTCATAGAATGAACAAATGGACATTGTTGGGATGTCCCGACAATGAAGTATTATTTATCTTTAAAAGGAAGCAAGCTATCAAGCCAGAAAAAGACATGACGGAATCTTAAATGCATATTACTAAGTGAAAGAAGCCAATCTGAAAAGACGACATACTGTATGATTCCAACTACATGACATTCTGGCAAAGACAACATTACAGAGACAGTAAGAAGTGGTTGTCTGGGACTCTGGAGGGTTGGGAGGTGGGAATGAACAAAGGAGCACAGAGTACCTGAAATACTATAATGACAGGCACATTACATTGTATCTTTGTGAATCCTGTAGAACTGTGCAACCCAGAGTGAACCCTACGGCAACCGTGGACTTCAGTTAACATTAACTGCATGCTTCATAAAAAGCATACTGAGCCATGCTGGTCGCCAGTTGTAACAAGTGTACCACATCGGAAGGGAGATGGTTATAGGAAAGGGAACTGGGGCCCGGCTGTGAGGTAAATACGGAAACTCTCTACCTTCCATACAATATTTCTGTAAACATAAAAACTGCTCTAAAAAAGAGTCAATTCGGTCTTTTTTTAATGTATAAAGAGGAAAACTAAGTATTTTTATGACAGATGTTGGGGTTGGGGGATTTTTTTAACCACATGTAGAAAAGCCTAAGGAAAATACCAGTATATCAGTCACATCGAAACCTTGACACTCCAGCATGACTGAGGGTCCGCACACTGTGAGAAGGGTGCTGGGGGGTGTCACAGACTCTCCAGACCCAACAGCTTCCAGGACTGCCCTCTACGGTTCCCAAAGTGTCTGTCCCCTGGGCTCTCAGGACCCCCATGGAAGATGGGCAGGGTGGGGGCACCAATGCCTTGCTGAGCTCATGGCACCGTGGGTGCAGAGGTGGGACCTAAATGCAGACCTCTCTTTGATCTTCCCTCATAGCTCAGTTGGTAAAAAAATCTGCCTGAAAGGCAGGAGACCCAGGTTCGATTCCTGGGTTGGGAAGATCCCCTGGAGAATGAAATGGCAACCCACTCCAGTATTCTCGCCTGGAGAATCCTATGGACAGAGGGACCTGGCAGGCTACAGCCCATGGGGTTGCAAGAGTCGGACACAACCTAGCGACTAAACTGCCACCACTGCTGCCCACTCTTTCTGCACATTCACCTACCAGGTGCCCTTTGTTGGCTCAAAAAGAATGGGGGTTGGGTGGGGATGGATGGAATATTCCACTGAGGGCAGAGAAAGAGCAGGAGAAGCTGCGTCTGGGAGAGGAGGGGCTGGGGGCTTGTGACCAGAGCCGAGGCTCAGGGGTTACCCTCCCCTCCTCCCACCCTACCCTGGGGTCTGGCTCACAGGCCAGCTCTTACTGGCTATACAAAACCGAATGTTATGGTCGATGTCAAGTTTGACCTGGGCCATGATGGGTGTATTTACACCACAGGAATGGGGAAGCACCATGGATAAGGATACCCCCGGCCCAGCTGTTAACACTAACTAGGTGTCACTAGAGAGAGGACTACAATGGGGAAGGTCACCACTCCCCACCCCTCTGTGGATGGCATGGAATGTGGGGAAAGAAGTAGGGTGGATGAGATCCTGGCCAAGCCAGAGGCCTCCTGAGGGCAGATAGTCCAGGCTGTCCCAGGATAAGAGACAGCCCCAAGGTAAGAGCTGATCTCCGCCAAAGGCTCCTCTCAAATCCAACCTGTCATGGGCAGCCTAGGTGGGCACATGCCATTCCTGGGCTTCATGTGGGATCAGGCTCACGCCTACATGCTCCTTGCTCTTACCCACCCCATCTCCTCTTTTGTGTGTTCGTGTCTGACTCTTTCCTCCCTCTTTCTCTCAGGTACATTCTTTAGCAGCAAGCTCCCCAGATGACTCAAGTAGAGGGTTTGCATTAAGCAAAGACCAAAACAAGGACAGAGGTGGGACAGGACGAAGGGAAGCCCTGGACCACCTTGGACCCCTTGATGCCTGGCGCCCCCTCCTCCCACCAGGCCAGGGCAGAGCCTGCAGTTTGGACCTGGCCTTGAGCCCTGCAGGGACCTCTGCAGAGGGGTTGGGGGGAGCAGGTAATGGGAGAGTTAGGGCCCCGCTTGACCCATGGTGGGGTGTGGCGCATGTGCTGACAGGACAACAGGAGAAGGAGCAGAAGGAGGGGGTGAGCAAGGCCCTCTGCAACTGCACAGCTCAGTACTGAAGGAGGAGGCTCCACATCTCTGGAATTCCTCTCCTGCCTACACTGAGAGGCCTCAGCCCAGCCCAGCCCACCCATGCCCAGGCCCTCTGTTCATCAGTTCAGGGTAGCTGAGCCTGGAGATTGACCGAGGTGACCTCATCAGCCCATGGGTCACCTGGAAAAACTGTCATACCTGAAGCCCGAGGTGAACTCAGGGACAAGAGAGCAGCAGCTTTGGTTTCATTTCTATTCTACATGTTTTCGCCTCCTGAAAGAACTTCCATTTCATCTTCTGTGAGCTGCCTGCTTACGTCCTTCATCCACGTTTCAGCTGGAATTTTAGCTCTTTTCTTATTGACCTGTAGGACCTCTTTATATGTGAAGGCAACCCTTCTTCACTGCATGCAGCCCCCGTGGCCCACCTGCAAGGAGCAGGAGGTGTGTTACACGCTTGGGAGAGAGGTAGCAAGGCACATTTTTGTTGGGTCCTGAAATAAATTGGGATGCTTCAACAGCAGGGCTTGGATCTTCACTTATCAGCCCCCAGGATCCCGACGGCACAGGATTCCAGCTTGTCAAGAGAAGTCAGCAAAAAGCTGGGGGGCAGGACAGCACGAAGCCTCATCCAGGCCTGGAGAGCACCCCATTCAAGGCCCTCGTCCTGGGTCTCTGCCCTCCTCTCCTTACTCCCGGCCCCATACCCCACTGGGGGGACCTGGATGTCCCCCTCGAGTGCCCAGCTAGCAGCAGTCAACTCACCCTGAATTAGGTTCCCAGAACTATTATGGACTTTTCACTTGTTTTCCATCAGAAATACCAGCTCAGAGAGAGGGCTGGTCCTACCTGGACACCCACACCTGCCCTCGGTCCAGCCATCTGGGGTGCTCTGGACAGAGGCAGGGTGTCACATCATAGGCCTCCCTTTCACTGACACTTGGACAGAGAGGGCCAAGTTGTTTCCCCACCAAAATGCTTGGTATTTTCACAAGCATTGAACATATTATGGGAAGGAAGTAAAAGTCCCCTTGATTGTGAAGGCCATGGAAGTGCTCAGTTAGGAGGCTCTGGGGAGCTGCCCGGCCGCCTCACCCCACATATGCAGAGACCTGCTGCCTCGGCAAAGGGGTTCTGGGGTGGGGGGTGTACATGCAAACCCTGGGGGAAAAGCTCACCCCCCCAGGTTTCTGGTCCAAAAGGAAATCTGAATTTGGGAGTGTCAAAACCCCAAAGCTAGAGGCCGAGGCTGTGTGTGCCCCCAGGAATCTCCATGATCAGCGGCCCTCCACTGATGGCCAGGCCAGGCGGGCCCAGGAAGGTCTGGAAGAGGCACCGAGGAAGCTGGTACAGGAGTTTCCAACAAGAAGCAGCTCACAACTGCTCTGCAGGGGTCCCAGTCAGCCCACCTGCCCACCTCAGGCTTCTTGTCCTGATCTGGGGACACTGATATACTCCAGGGCCACTGTGCTCTTAAGATGCCCCTAATAGAACCTGAACTCAGGGTCCTTTCCAGCTGTGCCTCCATCTGCTACCTTCATGCTCAGGGGCCACCCTGGAGGGCCACGGAACCCGGCCCACATCCTCAGAGCTGGATGCGCCCAGCACCACTGCAAGGACCAGTGCAGCCCAGAAAGCAGGCCACGTGGCTGCCCTCCCTGTGTGACTGTCGACCGACCAAGGGCTAATTCAGAATCATGGGACCACTGAATGCACACACAGCCGCAGCAGCTGAGACCGTGTTCCCAGCCTGGGTCTGTGAGCCAGCAGCCCACAGAGCAACCTTCAAAAGCAGCTCTTCAAAGCTGCGTCCGCCCCACTCGTCACAGTGCCAGGCTGTCACCGATGGGGACAGAACTGAGTCAACCCCCTGGGGGCCTGAAATTACTGCTGAGGCTGCGCAGCTCACGGGAGGACAAGCAGGAGCAGACATGGAAGGAGGGACAGCGACTGGAAGGTTCAGTGGCCCTGGCAGGAGGCGGGGCATCTGGGCGGGCATAGGAACAACACCGCCTGCCTGGACAGATGCTCTGAACCCCGATGGCAACTCACCACCCAGAGACCCGACAGGATCTGGAACTTATGAAGATGGGCTTCTTGGCCATTTGATTCCTTTTTCCTGGAAGGGGTGAGCATATCCATTAAAGCTCCAGGAACTTGTTTTTCTTTTATGTTTCGGGTCAATCAGACTTCATCCTCCTTAAGTTGCATTCTCCAAGAATGCAAATACCTGTGTGATTGGCCCACAGATGCCAGAGCATCTGACAGGTCAGCTTTGTGGCAAGTCTCAAAGGAAGGAAACAGGATTTCCAGAGTCAATTCATGGAGCCACAGGAGACCCCAGAAGGTCATTTGACCCAAACCTCCTGGTTTATCAGGCTTCCCTGGTGGCTCAGACAGTAAAGAATCTGCCTGCAATGCAGGAGACCTGGGTTCAAACCCTGAGTCAGGAAGATCCTGGGAGGATGGTAACCCACTCCAGTATTCTTGCCTGGAGAAATCCAGGGCCAGAGGAGTCTGGTGGGCTATAATCCATAGGGTCGCAAAGAGTCAGACACAACTGAGCCACTAACACTTTCACTTTTCACTTTCCTGGTTTATAGAGGGGGAAACTGAACCCAGAGAGATTACACGGTGGCCCAAGCCACACAGTCCAGTGTTGAGAAATCATGGCCAGTGAGAAGAGACCGTGTATTATGTCCTTTAAAACAGCCGCAAGGCCCAAAGTGTCTATTGACAGGTGAATGGATAAGCAAAATGTGGGTCCATCCATACAACGAATATCATTCAACCTCAAAAAAGAAGGAAATTTTGACACATGCTACAACATGGGTAAAACTTGAGGACAGTATGTTGAGTAAAATAAGTCAGACACAAAGAGGCAAATGCTATGTACTCATCCACTTACATGAGATGTTCAGAGCAGTCAGATTTAAAAACAGAAGGTAGAATGGTGGGTGCCAGGGGTTGGGGGAAAGGGAAGTCTGTGGTGTTTAATGGGGACAGGGTCAGTTTTATCAGATAAAAATGTTCAGGAGGTGGATGGTGGTGATGGTAACACCACAACAGGAACGTACTGAACACTACTGAAGTACACACTTAAAAATGGTTAAGATAGTAAATTTTATGATATATATATATATATTACCACAATAAAAAAAAAGAGGAAGACTGGTAGGATATGCAGCTGTATGTCCAAGAAATCACTAGTAAAATAAATAAATAAATAAAAGAGACTGGTACTTGTCCTGCTAACTTTAAAGTCAAATTGCCTTTAGAACCACATGGCATACCTTAACCTCTGCTGACAAACAAGGAACATTTAGAGAAAAAAAGCATAACAACCCCAGACAGAAAAGCATGAACTGAAAGGAACAGCTGTGATGGGCTCAGTGCTGCCGGGCATAGACAGAGTCCCTGATCTGTGGGCCAGGCCAGGGCAGAGACGACCCAGTGGGCAGGAAATGCATGCCTTGCCCATGGGTGTCCTCCCTGTCCCACCTGGCCTGGAACCACCCTCCTCAGTTTGGGCACAGAAAAGTGGCTGATCCACAATGCCAACTGCACTGCACTGGTGTCCTGGACAGCCCCCTCTTCGGTTCTGGGCTGCATCCTCCTTAATGTCCAGCCCCTCCTCCCAGGCCCTGGCCCCAAAGACAGTGCAGAGAAAGCTGAAGCGCCAGAGGCCTCCAGGCCTGGCGTGGGCTCTTCCCTCCCTGCCACGTGGCCAGCTCTCTGCACTGTGTGGCTGACCTCACGGTGACACACCCCCTTCACAGATGAGGAGACTGAGGCTCTAAGAGGTGACCCTTCTTCTGCCCAGGGGTGCAGGACCAACCCACTATCCCCAAGAGAATACACTCATGGCTGTCCCCTCCTGCTGGTAAGGAGCCACTTCGATGCCCCTGCCACACAGAGCCCAGGCCTAGGTGTCCACTCACCTGGGAGCCCCAGGCTGACTTAGGCACAGCAGAACCTGGAGACTGTGCAAGGGTTCCACACAGACAGCACCCCAGTGGGGAACCAAGGTGACGGCCCTGCGCACGCCAAGAGGTGATGTGCAGAAGTCCCCAGTGAGGGCAAGACCCAGACCCCCACCCAGTGCCTGTACTGACTGTCAGGGCTGGGAGATGCAGGAGATGGGAAAGCAGAGAGGACTGGAACTCAGATGACAGCTTAACCCAGCAGAGGAGCCTGAGGACAGGGAGGCCTCAGGAGAGACCCCTTTGCTGTGCAATTGCTAAGTTGCATCCAACCCCATAAACTGCAGCATACCAGGCTTCCCTGTCCTTCACTATACCCCGGAGTTTGTTCAAACTCATGTCCGTTGAGTCAGTGATGCAATCCAACCATCTCATCCTCTGTCATCCCCTCCTTCTCCTGTCTTCAGTCTTTTCCAGCATCAGGGTCTTTTCCCATGAGTAGGCTCTTCATATCAGGTGGCCAAAGTATTGGAGCTTCAGTTCTTCCAATGAATATTCAGGGTTGATTTCCTTGAGGATTGACTGGTTTGATCTTGCAGTCCAAGGTATTCTCAAAAGTCTTCTCCAGCACCATGGTGCTCAGCCTTCTTTATGGAGAGACCCCTTTAAATAAGGAAAGGAGAGGAGAAGGGAAACGGATGGACCAACCCAGCCCCCAGCCCCTGCTCCACAAGGTCCAGCCAGCAAAATGAAGGGAATGCCCACTGGTCGCCATACCAGGAGGAGCCTGTATGCAGATGAAGGAGGAAGGGAAGAAAAGACTAAATTTGCGTTGGAAAAGAGAGCTTAACTCCCATAAGACAGGCTGTCCTAGGCAGTATGTCCCTCAGGCAGTCAGTCAAGATGAGCATTTGTTCATGGGTCAGAAAATAAAAATGCAAGTGTATGAATGCGCTCCCTCTCAGGCTGCAGAGGAATCGTGAAAAGCACTGCCTTTCAGGCACCACTATCTGCAAGCTAGAAGTCTCTCGCTGCTCCATGGCCCTGCCCAGACTCCAGGGGCCAGAGACCCTCAGGGAAGGAAGGGGCACGGATGAGGGGACCCTGGGGCCCACCCCACGCTGGAATGACAAGGATGCCGGGGCCCTGGCCTCAGCACCCAGATCCCAGCCCAGGAATCATGGATGGTACAGTCCCAAGGGGACCACTCAGGACAGAAACAAGCGGAGTCCCAGCACACAGTACAACACCAGGGCCAGAGCTCGGAAGCCAAGGCACTACTGGTCCCTCGAAGTGGAACCCTGAACTTGAGGTGTTCCAGTGGGGTCCTCCCCCGCACTGGTCTCCACAAAGGGTGGGAGGACCCTCACCCCGTGTGGCACCCCGCCTCTGGGTTCCCAGCTGGGCCCTGCTGCTAGGGACTCCCGGCTCCTGGACTTCTGGGGCCTTCCTTGGCCAGGGAGTTAGGGGTGAGGCCAGCAGGATTCACAGTCTGCCCTGGGGGTGCCCCAGGGGACAGAAGGAGTGGAAGACATAGGAGCCTGGAAAAGGGGCCAAGGAGAAGAGAAGGAGGTAAGGAGAGGCCGTGGAGAGGACCAAGGCAGGAAGGAGGAGCACAGGGAAGGCCCAGAAAGGAGGCAGCCAGATGTCCTGGAATCACAGAGCCGGGGGTTTGGGGTTTGGGGTTTGGGCTCCACCCCTACTCCAGCCCTCCCCATCACTGCCAATCGCACTGACAGCCTGTCCTCCTCCTCCACCCTCACCCATCACCCCACCCACTGGGACCCACCCCTCCTGTTCCCAGAGGAGCCTCACCCTCCAGCACCCATCCAGCATAGCCAGTCAGGGCCAGGAGAGCGGTGAGAGGATGGGACCTTCAGGAGCTGTGTCCAGGCAGACGGTCTGGGTCGGGGGGCAGGGTGGGCGTGCAGCCTCTTGTTCCTCATCATGGCCTTGTGTCCACTCTGAGACCACTCTGGACCCAAAGCCAGTCCAGGCCATGGGAAATGAAACACCAAGACTTGGCAGAGTAAGAGGGGAGGTCTGTGGGTCTCCCCTCCCAGTCTCTCATTCCCCACTGTCTAGTTCATGCCAGCCTCCAGCGTCCAGCTCCCAGGCAGCTCTCAGTTGCTTCTGGGCATGCTGACAGGTGTCCAGGTGTGAGATGGAGCAAAGGTTGGGGTGGAGGGGGCCAGGGGATGGTTCACTGTGTCTTGACCATGGCATTGCAGACCCTGCCCTCAGACACCACAAGTTGACTCATAATGTACTCCATTTCTTTTTGAGCATGAATAATTCTCCCTTGTGTAGAAATCACACATTTTCTTTATCCATTCATCAGTTGATGGGCATTTGGTTTGTTTCTACTCTTAGGCTATTGTGGATAATGTTGTTATGAACAAGTTTTTATGTGGATGTATGCTTTTTCCCCCCACAAGATATCAAATCTATTAATATTTCCCTGTGCTATACAGTAGCTCCTTGTTGTTTATCTATTTTATACACACTCCTAATTTATCCCTACCCCATTCCTTTCCCCTTAGGTAACCATAAGTTTGTTTTCTATGTCTGTGCATCTGTTTTGTAAATAAGTTCATTTATCGTTTTTTAAGATTCCACATATACCACATAAGTAGGATCATATATTTGTCTTTCTCTGTCTGACTTCACTCAGTATGATAATCTCTAGGTCCATCTACGTTGCTGCAAATGGCATTATTTCATTCTTTTTCATGACTGAGTAACATGCCACTGTATATGTGTACAATATCTTCTTTACCCATTTATCTGTTGATGGACACTCAGGTTGCTTCCAAGTTTTGCCTATGGTGAACGATGCTGCTAAGAACTTTGTGGTGCATGATCTTTTCTAATTAGAATTTTCATCTTTTCCAGATATATGCCCAGGAATGAGATTGCTGGAATCTACGGTAACTCTGTTTCCAGCTTTTTAAGGAACCCCATACTGTTCTCCATAACTGCTGCACCAATACATTTCCACCAACAGTGTGGTTCCCTTTTCTCCACACTCACTCTAGTATTTATTATTTATAGACATTTATTTTCTGATGATGGCCATTCTGACCAGTGTGAGGCGATGCCTCATTGAAGTTTTGACTTTTTTAACAAGTTGTATGCATGTATTTTTGACTGTGCTGGGTCTTCCTTGTTGTTCAAGGGCTTTCTCTGGTACTACACTTCTATTCTGTGCATGGACTTGTTTCGGTCGTTTCTCTCTTATTGTGGAACATGGGCTCTAGGGTGCATGGCCTCAGTAGTTGTGGCACGCAGGCTTAGCTGTCCCATGACATATGGGATCTTCCTGGACCAGGAATCGAACTGTGTCCCCTGAGCACTGGGTGGCAGATTCTTAACCACTGCACCACTAGGAAAGTCCCTTTAGCTTTGGTTTGCATTTCTCTAACAGTTAACAATGTTGAGCATCTCTTCATGTGTCTACTTCCCATCTGTATGCCTTTAAGGACATGTTTTCGTATCTCTTGAGTACCTAGGAAGGGAACATTTTGAGAAACCGTCAAACTGTTTTCCATAGCAGCTGCACCATTCTACATCCCCACCAGTAACACAGGAGGGTTCCAACTCCATATCCTCACCAACACTCGACATTGTCTTTTTGATTCTACTCATTCTAGTGGAAATGAGGTGGCCTCTCAGTGTGATTTTCATTTGCCTTTCCCAAATGACTACCGATGCTGAGCATCCTTTTGTGTTTATTGTCTACTGGTATATCTTCTCTGGAGAAATATCTTTTCTGGTCCTTTGCCCATTTTTTAATTAGGTCATTTGTCTTTTTACTGTTAGGTAGTAAGCTCTTCAAACATTTTAAATACAAGTTCCTTATCAGATATATGATTTGCAAATATTTTCTCCCTTCCATGGGTTGTCTTTCCACTTTCTTGTTGGTGTCCTTTAAAGCACAAAAGTTTTTTTTTAATGTTAATTAAGTCCAATTTATTTTTCTTTCGTTGTTTGTGCTTTATGGTGTTGTACCTAAAAAAACCACTGCCAAATCGAAGGTCACAAAGATTGACTTCTAAGTTTTCTTCCAAGAATTTTTTGGTTTTAGCTCCTACAATTAGGCCATTTTGAGATAACTATGTTGAGCATCTTTTTGTGTGCTTACTGACCATTAATATATCTTTTTTTATTTTATTTATTTATTTTTAGAAGTTTGTTTACTAATATTTATTTATTTTTGTCTGTGCTTGGTCTTTGTTGCTGCAAGGGCTTTTTCTCTAATTGCACAGAGTGTAGGCTACTCTCTAGTTACAGAGCATGGGCTCCTCATTGCGGTGGCTTCTCTTGTTGAAGAGCACAGGCTCTAGGTTGCCTGGGCTTCAGTAGTTGCGGTGATGGGCTAAGAGTAGTTGCAGCTTGTGGGCTCCAGGGCACAAGCTCAGTAGTTGTGGGACACGGATTTAGTTGCCCCATGGCATGTGGAATCTTCCCAGGCTAGTGCTCAAACTTATGCCCCCTGCATTGGCAGATGGGTTCCTTACCACTGGACCACCGAGGAAGTCCTATCTACTTTTGTATCTGGCATCAGATAGGGTTCCACCTTCATCCTTTTGCACATGGATGCCCACTTGTCCACTGGTTAAAGGAACCATTATTCTTTTTCCATTGAATTGTCTTGCCATCCTTGTCAAAAAAAAAAATCAACAGACCATAGAAATATGAGTTTATTCTAGAGTCTCAATCCTATTCCACTGATCTATGTGTTTATCCTTTAGTCACACTATACCCACATTTATGCTAGACAATATCTGCTCTGACTTGATTGATGTAACAGTATAGTTAGTTTTGAAATCAGAAAGTATGAATCCTCCAACTTTGTTATTTTTCAAAATTGTTCTGGTTCTTTTGGACCCCTTACATTTCCCTACAATTTTAGTTTTTAATTTTTAATTCTTTTTTTAAAGGTAGCTGGAATTTTGAAAGATACTACATTGAATTTATAGATCAGTTTGGCATATACTGCCATTTTAACAATATTAAGCCTTCAGATCCATGAACATAAAACGTCTTTCTATTTATCTAGATCTTTAATATTCTTCAACAGTGGTTTGTAGTTCTCAATGTTCAACTCTCGTATTACCTTTAAAAAATTTTCTTATTATGTATTTTATTCTTTTAAAACATGAATTTTTTTCCTAATTTTATTTTGGGATTGAACATTGTGAGTGTAATGAAACATATTGGATTTTTGTATCTTGATCTTGTATCTTGTGATTTTGCTAAATTCATTTTTAGTTCTAATAGCTTTTCAGGGATTCCTTGGGATTTTCTCTATACAAGATCACAATATCTGTAAAAAGATGTGGTTTTACCTACTCCTCTCTTATCTGCGTGCCTTTTATTTCTTTTTCTTGCCTAGGTGTCCTGGCCAGAACCTCCTGTACAATGTTGAATAGAACACTCTTGATTGTTTCTGGTCTTAGGGAGAAAGCATTCAGTTTTTTGCCATTAAATATGTTAGCTGTGGCCTTTTATCAAGTTGAAGAAATTCGTTTCTAACCCTAGTTTCTTGAGTATTTCTAGAAGGAAAAGGTATTAGATTGTGTTAAATGCTTTGTGTCTGTATCTATTGAAATGATCATACACTTTCTTTGTTTAATATGTTAATCTGGCATATCACATTGATTGAATTTTGTATTTTGAACCAACTTTTTATTCCTGGAATAAACCTTGCTTGCTCATAATGAACCCTTTTTTATGCTGCTAGATTTGTTTCAGTAGTGTTTTACTGAGGATGTTGTATCTGTATCCAAAAGGAATATTGGTCTGTAGTCTTCTTAAGATATCTTTCTCTGGCCTTGGTATCAGGGTAGTTACTGGCTTCACAGAGTAAGTTAGGAAGAATTCCTTCCTCTTCTATTTTTTGGAGAAGTTTGTGAAGGACTGGTATTAATTCTTCTTTAAATGTTTGATAGAATTTACCAATGGAGTTATCTGGACTGAGGGGACTTTTGGGAGGGGATATTAAAAATTTATTAATTTATTAATTATTCTCTTTAATTGTTACAAGTCTATTTCGAGTTTCCATTTCTTCTTGAGTCAGTTTCCATTGTTTCTGTCTTTCTAAGAATTTGTCCATTTCATCTAGATTACCTTTCACTTGGTACACAGTCATTCATAGAACTCCCTTATCAGCTTTTTATTTCTGTAAGATCAGTTGTGATGTTCATTCTTTCACTCCTGATTCTGGCAGTTTGAGGTTTCTCTCCTTTTCTTGGCCTGACCACCGTTTTTATAACTACTACCTTCCTGCTAACTGGTATTCTTTAGTTTCCTTAATCCCAAAATAGAAGTATAAACCACCTTCTACCCCATCATATAATTTGTTTAGGGTTTCCCAACTGATTCTCCCACTAGTATAAGCTCTATGATGGCAGGCACCCTCAACTTTGTTCACTGTTTCCTAAACACACAGAAAATGCCTGGCAAATGATAAGGGTGCAGGCAGATTTGCTGGATGTGTAGAGGGATCTTAAGTAAAGCGAAAGAAACCAGAAAAGTTGCAAATAGTAACAATAATAATTGCAGGAATGATCTTAAAGCTCTAAACGTGTGCGGTCCAATACAGTAACCACTGCCGATGTGTAGCCCTAACAGCCTGAAATGTGGCAGGTCCACACTGAGATGTGCTATAAGTGTAAAAAGACACAATAGATTTCAAAAACAATATATTTTAAAATTTGAGATAGCTTAACAATAATTCTTGTATTGGTTATATGTTGAAACAATATGTTGGATAAACTGAGTTAAATACATACACTACTAAAGTTCTTTTCACCTGTTTCTTTTTAGTTTTTTTCAAGTACCAGAAAATTTTGAATTACACATATGCCTGACACTTGTGGCTCATGTTTTGTTTCTTCTAGAAAGCTCTGCTCCAGATGACTTGGATAGGGTCAAGGGGTAATATCAAATGTCTGAAAAAAGAAAGGCAAATTCCAAATGCATGGTCAAGTAAAGCTCTTACAGAGCCCAGGGAAGGAGCGGGCGCAGGCACCTGGCCTTGGGCAGAGGCCCCTTGTAGCGTCTGAGTCTGCGCTGCCCACTGATCACCACTGAGAGGCAACCACCCTCCTTGGGTCTGATTCATCAGGTCTGGGGTAGGGTCTACAGGTGCAGCTGGGGGCTAGGATCCACCACCCTGACCACCTTCTTCAGCAGCTACTGCTCCCAACTAGACCAGGACTCTTCACCACCCAGAAAGCCCCTAGCAGATGTCCCAGATCAAACCAAGGGCTTTGAAAATCAGGCTGCACCTCAATGTACAAGAACAAAAGCCACATGAAGAACATCACTAAGAAATGGGCAAAATGCTTCAACCCCTTGGCATCCAGCTCTGTGGCCAGCACCCAAGTCATGCCACCCTTCACCAGCTGACAAGACAGGTGGCCACTCAGGCTAGGCATGTGAAACCCCTGAGACCACCAGTACCTCCTGCCCCCAACCACCTGAAGGGCTCCCATCTTTTAGTGGGTGACACAAAGCCAACTTTGTTGGGCACCACTATGCACTGGGCACGGTTCTAAGCCCTGAAATTCAGCGTGGGCTGAGTGACAGAGAGGCAGGAACTGACCCTTGGCTCTTCACTAGAAACAGGCACCAACCTGGATATGCCCAACACCATGGAGGGTGTTACATCCCAAAACAGGACACTTTTCCCATTTTGTGGGAATGGTCACAGCATCTCCTCCCCTCCGGGCTCACTGGCTGCTCATAAAGCAGGGAAAGGAGGTGGTTCTCAAATTAGGCCTGTAGAACAGCATGGTTTATGTAGCCTCCAAAAAATGTTCTTAAATCTATGCCCAGCTATTGCCAATCTGTTCCTGAATTCAACAAAAGCTTGTATCTGGCTTAACAAAGAATCATAACTTTAGTTATTTTAGGATCATTATGTCAATGCAAAAAAAAAAAAAAAAAAACCAGTCCACCAAGAGTTTGGCCACTGAACGACCTAGTGACCCTCTAACCTAGGAGACAAAGGCCATGCAAAAGTTAAGAATCTAGGAACACCACTAGCTGCCAATAAGGATGTTTTCATTTTAAATAGATTCAGATCTTTATATGAATAAAATATACATTTCTCTGTAACATGCCAATATGGTAATTTTTGGAAAACCAAGTTGATACATAATGCATTTTTACATTTCTACACTAACAAAGTGACTTGCAGCTGTGAAAGATGCTTTAAAAATAACTAAATCGGATTCCATTTTGAGGTGGGGAGAGAGAAAGAATTAAAAATTTTGAAAATATATTTGAGATCTCCAGAAAGACCTCATCTCTTGCCTTGGACCAGGTGGCCTCAGAGAGCAGTGGGAGGGACAAGATGTTTCCAGGGAGCAGACGCTGTTCATGTCACCTCCACTTGGTCTTTCTTACTAAAGGACTTAGTAAATTCCAGGCAGCTCAATATGGACCCTCTAAGGAAACCATCTCCAATAGAATTTCACTTTAGGTAGAAGAAAGAAAATCCAATATTGCATCTCCCTTGCCTAGGCTCTTGGGGGATCCTGCAAATGTAAATAAATAAATAAATAAAGAGGAATACTTTCTTGGCTTCTTTTTGATCAAGACCCCTGTGCCCCAACCCAGGGCCCCACCAAGAAGTGCTCCTTCATCCACCATGATCATGTCCTCCTGATAATCCTGGAAGCCCCTATTTCAAACAGCATCCTCTCTTCCCTCTGTCTTGCTTGTCAGAGAATAGGCCGCCATTTGGGGTTTTAAAAATAAGGCCACCACATATACATCCATCTCTTGATTCTACGAGAACTGGCAGGCACTTAGCTGTAAGAAAAGTCTCTCTGACATGAGGGATCATCATGAAAAAGTGTTAGAAGCAAACTGCAGAATCACATATATGGTGATTCCATCGTGCTTTTAAACCATATATATGTGTGTGTGTGTAATGTATATGCATGTATACAAATGTGTACATATATATACACCACACATATCCTTATACTAACATTAAAACAGGCAGTCCAGGCTCCTAAGCGGAATGAATAAACTTGAGTGTGAAGGAGTCACATTTACTGCACATAGTTATATATTGATTTTTCTTTTAAGATATTATCCCTGTTGTCTATTTAATCATTAAAATCAAATAAGCCTTGCTGGCCCCAAATGGGGGTAGAGAATTGGTTGTCACAGAGGGAGGACCATAGGAAATGATGTTTTTCTAAAAAGGAGCCATAGGGCAATGCCTCGTGCTGGAAAAGCACAAAGAGGGCTCAGCGAGCAGCCTGTTAAGGACAAGTGAGACCCTGAGGAGCCCGGGGTCAGAGTCGACCACAAGCGGGCCATGAGTCAGCCAGGGCAATAACCGCCTTTTAAAAACACAGAATGGAGTAGGGTCGTGAGTTTCTGAGAGAAGCAGAAAGTGAACTCTAGTCAACAGCCTGGACTCAAACCCTAGCCCCATGTGGAGCGGCTCTGAGTCTCAGGCACCTCTTTTCCAAACTGGGAGTGATCACAGTACCTATTTCACAGATTAAGCACCTTAATGTAATAAGCACCATTTAATTGCTAGCGACTGTTACCAGGAGAGAAAGAGTGCAGGTAGCAAGCGCAAGATATATTCTTAGCTCTCAGCAAAGTAGGTTATGGTATAAAAATACCGTTCAATAGTAACTAAACTAGCCTCACCTTCATGTGCATCTCACAGCAGCCTCAACATGTGCGACTTCTTCTCTAAACACCCTACATTAGGCATCTGGACTCCAACCCTGGGGGCCAGGCCAGCAGGCAGAAGCCACTGGCAGGTTCACTCACCCCTTCCTCATGTGTGCAAGAAACTCCACTGTGGGCAGGGCCAGACCCCCACCCTTTGTGTCACATGGTGCCCAGTGACAGGGGAAGACAGAAGCAGGGGGAGGCTAGGTGGGGGAGGAGCAGGAAGTGGGCATGAGAACGTCTTCAAGGGAGCGGCCAGGGGGGTGAGCTTTGGGGCCATCAAAGGAGGGGGAGCAGCACTGGCGAAGGTCCTGGGGCAGGAAGTACCCGATGTGCTCGAGGGCGGGAGAAAGCAAACACAGTGATTCCTCCTCCACCCGAGTCCTCTCTTCCCTGGCAACCAGGCTTTGGAGCTCAGGAGGCTCACCATCGATTTGCTCTGAATTTCCTGAGTTTATCTATTAACCACCAAGCAGGCTGGTGGCTAGGGGAGAGGACGTCAAGAAAGCACAGAAGGTGGATGGCGATGATCCTCCTGCTGAGGGGTCACACCCCAGGACAAGACCTGATCGCCCCTGACTGAGGCACACTGGATAGTCAAGGACACACCAAGGTCAGCTCGGGGCCTGCCTGAGGTTCAGGGGAAGCTGGGAAGGATAGGGGTGCCCTGGACTGAGCGTGGGGGCCTTCCTGGCTGATGGGGGCAAGTTGTCCACTCTCTCTGAGCTGCAGTTCTGTGTCTACAAAATGGGGAGGGGGAGTATAAGGGGGGGTTCCCGAGCAACTCGAATCAAATAAAATCAGGTGTTCAAAGTGATGTGCCACTTAGAGGTTGTTACAACGGGGCTCACCTTCTCTCAAGGGGACGGGTCCATGAACCCCTGAATTACATCTGAAGCCATGTGGGAGCTTTCTCCTGGAGAGGGGGGATCACTCAGATTTTAAAGGGGATGACTCTCCAGAGTCTAAGCTCCAGGAGCCTGAACACAAAATGCACAAAATTCCTACCCAACAAACAGCCAGACAAGGAGGTAAGCACCAAGCCCAGGAAAGGTACTGTGGGAGAGTGGGTCCAGGGGAGACACAGAGAATGTCCAGACCCCCACTGGCACCCCCACCACCAGAGACAAACTCTGAGGAAACCCTCACCCCGGGGCACCAACAAACCCACTATGGGAATGGAAGAAACACTGGCGACATGGAGATTGCCACGAGGAGGTGAACATGATGTACTACAGGTACTATAGCCACTACACAGAGCAGCAGCGAAAGGTCAGACAGCGTCCCCACACACAGACGCCCAGAAGACTA
Organism: Antilocapra americana; assembly: GCA_007570785.1. NCBI lineage: Eukaryota > Metazoa > Chordata > Mammalia > Artiodactyla > Antilocapridae > Antilocapra > Antilocapra americana. The sequence continues at coordinate 11,233,451 of ML660772.1, forward strand.
AGCCAAGGGAAAGCACAAGTTTCCAAATTTTTATATAAAGTTAAAAAGAAAACACCCCTAAAGAATCCTGTATGTTAGTTGTGAATCTATCTGTTTGTAAATGAACCAAGAGTCTAAAAGGATAAATCTGAACGCATCACAGTTGTTGGCGGAGAATGGTTACTTAACATTTCTTGGTAAGGCTTTATTTCTGATGACTTTTTTTAAAAGAACTCTAAAGGACAAGGAGGCCTGGTGTGCTGCAGTCCATGGGGTCACAAAGAATCGGACAGACAGAGGGACTGGACTGAACTGAACTGAAAGCCAAAATGACAAAAGGAGAAACAGTTTCCAATTCCAGGTAGAAGAGATACAAGTGTTTATTTTATTACTCCTGGAAGTTCTTTCCATTAAAAAAAAATCTATCCAAAATGAAACATTTTTAAACCATGTTGCTGGCCAGTTCAGTGTTGGGCTGAGGATTCTGCAGCCCTGATCTATAACTGTCTGTAACTTAAAGCCAAAGTTAAGGCTCTTTACCTCTATGCTGGTGTTGGGGAGCCATGCCCTGGTCAGGCAGGGAAGGGCAAAACCCAAGAAAACAGCTTTTCCTGGCCCTTGAACCCAAAGCCCAGGCTCCCAAGGGCCAATCCCATGCAGAGACAGCAGCGGGAGGGGGGTGGGGACGAGGTAGAGAAGGGACGGGGCAGGAAGGGGACAGTCCAGTGGCCATGTCACGCGAGCAGCTGTGGGCCTGTGGCCCGGCCCTTCCCGGGCAGGGAGCTCAGTGTCGCCTGACTGGTGCCAGGGGCTGCAGCTTTAAATAAACTTGGACTCATCCACCTGGACCAGGAAGCAATACCAACTGTGCGCCGGGCAGGCCAAGCATTGTCAACAACTGCCGACATAGCCACTGAGGATCCCAGCCCTGGGTCAAGGTGGCGGCCCCAGTGCCGGACCCTCCCTCCTGACACCTACCCCACTGCAGCTCCTCGTGCACTGGCCCAGCCTCCTCCCCACCCAGCGGGGCTATGAGAAGCCCCTGGGCATCCCTCAGCGGGCCTGGTGCCTAGAGGCTCTGCCAAAGGGCTCTGGGCCAGCCCATGCAATGGAGTACCTTTCCCTCCTCTCCCAGGCCCCTGGTCCCCCTCAACAGCTACACTTCCTCACCTACTCATGCCTCAGGTCCCTGGCTCCCTTTCCACAACGGTTCACACTCCTGCAGACGGGAGAGGAGCCTGGCTTCCACTGCAGGGTCTACCACCACCCACCCACCCCCACTCTCCCCGAGGGCAGTCCCAAGGACCTCCATCCCCCAGTATGGGTGTGGATGGCAGCAGCCAGGACAACCAGTTGTGGCCACTGGAACTGAGGCCTGAGGTTGAGACGACCACCCTGTCGGGCCGCTGGCCCAAAGAGGTTCACAGAAAAGTGAAGGAACAGTCAGTGGAGCCAGCTTCAGGCTGAGGAGAAGGGGTGAATGGGAAGAGGCACTTCTGCAAAGGGGACCCGGGGTGCCTGGCGTGAGGGCCATGGCACAGAGAAACAACAAGAAGGTCCCCTAGAAAGGAGTGACCTTCCTCCCACTGCTGCCCCCTGCCTTGTCCCCATTTGAGAACCATCAGCCTCTCAGGCTTGGTCCCAGACAAGCCCTGGAAGCTTCCTCAGGGCCTCGGGTGTATATACAATCTGGGTTTTGGATCCCGCCCTCCCCTTCTCTGCTCTGCTCTCCAGGTCCCCCTGCCCTGGGGATAGGCACCCAACCAGCCCCCACCCGAGGGAGAGGAATTTCTGAGTCCTCAGGGCCCAGCCTCCTCCAACCCCATCATGGGCTTCCTCCACTCCACCCCTCCACTCCTCAGCCCCCCAGGCCTGACTGCCAAGTGCAGGGAGAACTGGGGAATTCACACGCCCCCACACTCCTTCCAGCTCTCACCCACAATTATCAATGATCAGCATCCCTAGCCGACACAAGGTATCACCACAGACGTTTCTTAATAAAGAGGAAAAAAGGGATCTGCCGCTGGAGGTGTAAGAGGAAACCTCGCCAGCGCCCCCACTATGCCGGAGGGATGGGGAAGGATGGCGGAGAGGGGGGCTCTGGCCGCCGCCAAGCTGGAACCAAGGGATTTCAGGAGTTCTGGAGCCAGACCTGGAGATGCCGGGTGAAGCCACCTTGATTCACAGAGTGGAGACTTCGAGGCCAGAGAGGAGCCCCCCGATCGGATTCAGGGTAGAGCCCGGTGGCAGAGCCCAGTCTAGGGCCCTACACTGCTCACGTCGGTGAGCAGAGCCCAGGAGCCACCTGTTCCCTCCATGAGGCCCTACCTGAAAAGAGCCTTCAAAGTCCGTCCTATTGCCTCCCCACAAATAACTCTACAGAACTGCGCCCCTACCTACCCCCACGACCCTGAAGCCCATCAAGCTCCCACTTCGCCACCTCATCTTTACTCCAGCGACCTGATCCCAGCTCCCAGACCTCAGCCCCCAGCTCTCCAGACTCCTCTTTCCAGAAGAATCTGGGGGGAAAGCCTTCAGAACCCCAGATCCCCTAAGGACCCACAGCAGAGGCTGTTCCCACGCGGCGCGGAGCGCAACGGGCACCCCCCGCGTAGATGAAGACACGCGGAGAAACAGGCGCAGAGCAGGTCCCGCCGCCCCCGCGCCCGGCCGCCCGGTGGGGGTGGGGACAACGTGGCCCGCGCCGGGGACGACACTCCGGGCCAGGGCCGCCCCCTCCCCCTCGCTCTAGGCCCCGCCGCCGAAACCGCGCGCGGCTCCTCTCTGACCTCCCGCCGCCAAATGCGTCACGTCTGCCTGGCGCTCGGGGGACACCTGCTGCCGCCCCCGCTGCGCCGAGCCCCGCGCCTCGAGTCGGGGCCTCCGGTCCGGCGATCGTGTCGGACAGGGCCCAGTAGGGCCGTACGCGCCGCTGTCCGGCGGCCAGGCCCCGGGGCCCGGGGGTCGAGGCGGCGCGGGGCCGTGCGCTCCGGGCCCCGAGCCGGGAGCAGCCGGGGGCGCGCGGGGCCGCAGTGCGCCCGGAGCCGGCGGCGCAGAGGGTCTGGGTCGCCAGGATCACCGCCCTCGGAGCGCAGCGCCCTTCGGGGTCCCCGGCCCGGCCCGCACGCGCCGCAGCTCTTACTTGCCAATATCCTCGTAGAGCTGGTACTCGTCGGTGAAGCGGGTGCAAGTCACCGTGGTGGCCATGGCGGCGACGGACGGGCTCGGCGTGCGCTCTGCTGCGCTCGGGCGGCGGCGACTCCGGCTCCCGCTCGCGGGCACGGCGGCGACACGGGCGCGGGCGCGGGCGACACCTCGGCTCGCGGCGCCGAGCGGGGGCCGGGCTGGGCTGCGCCGGGCGGCGAGCGCACGCGAGATCTGCGCGCTCCGTCCCCGCCAGGAGCGCGCCGCACACCTACGCGCGGGGAGCGCGGGCGCCGCTGTCACCGCCGCCGCCGCCGCCGCCGCCGCGCCCGCCCCGCCCGCCGCCCCCTGCACGCGCCCCGCACCCGCACCCGCGCCCTGCACACCCTCTCGCACCCACTCCTGCTCCCGGCATCCGCACCCGCGCCCTCGCCCTGTACTTGCTGCGCTGGCACCCGCACCCGCGCCCAGGCGCCTGGGGCCATGCACACGGGCAACCGCTGGCTCCCTGAGCTGGCTTCTCCGCTGCCTCCTGGCGATTCCCTTGCCGCGCGCGCATAGACAGGGGACTGACCGCAATGAACTCAGCCCCCGTCTCTGACGGCCTGCTTCGACCTGGACCTCAAGAGGGGACGCAGGTGGGGAGTGGGGGGGAGCCCTCCCTCCGCAGACTCATTCCTAACACTCCCACGAGGAGATGCTACAGGAGCCCTCCTGCCCGGTCCGGGTCTGTACCACTCCACACACCACATGGTCCTGCCTCCCTGGCAGAGCCACCCAGGAGCCTCCCAGAGCAGGTGTGCACACTGGGGACACAGGGAGTACTAAGGGAAAGGGTGGAGGCTGCCTGCTCCACCAGTCTTAGCCCCTCCCTCCTCCTAGCACTTGGAACTGGGGCTCCCGAACAGAGGTCCCAGGAACAGACATTTCCTATTCAGAAAGAGGTCCCTGAATCGGGGAACAGTGTTTGGTCCATCAGCATCTTGGGGTCCTGAGAGCTCACAGCCCCCTTGTCCAGGTAGAGGTACACCTCCTTCCTCTCCCAGGCATAGTCCACCTGCCTGCTCCCAGCTCTGGCCTGGAAGAAGACAGTCCATCTTGAGAGTGGCCCTGGAGAGGAGGACAAGTGAGCAGGAGGAGGGGCAGGAGAGGTTCAGCTGACCCCGTTTCCCACAGAAGAGCCTCTCCCAGGGCCACACCTAGGCGGCCATCTAGGACCAGGACTCCAAATTCAGCAAAGACAATCTACTGGGCTCCACACCCCCACACTCCTCAGAGAGGAGAGGGCCAGAGTGAGTCCTAGGCAGGCCCAGAGGAAATGAAGCTTCCAGCCGCCAGCCCTGGATTTGGGTCGTTCTGCTGCCCTGCTAGGAGCCACTTACTGCACCGCGGGCTCCCCAGGAGTAGGGTCTGGGCCTGTCCTGCTCATCTCTCTCAGCTTAGTGGCCAATCCAGGGCTGGCTCCAGAACCCACAATAAATGTCTCCTGGATAGAAGATCTAATGCAGGGATTAGGGGCCAGGGGTAGACCCAGGGCCTCCTCGACCTGGATGCCTTTGGCACACAGCTCTCAGGCAGGTGAGCACACCAGGTGGTGACCAGTCCCAGTCCCGCCTGGTTTTGCAGACCCAACTTGTACCCAAGAGAGGGCTGGAGGTCGAGGAACACTTAGGGGACAAGGAAAGATTGGGACTGGGGGCAGATAGGGCCCCATGGTGGGCATGGCCTTGATCTCAGCAGGGCAGGGCAGAGGTGAGACCACCTCCAGGCCTCAGTGCTGGAACCAGAGTGCCCCAGGTGCCTCCCAATGGGCGGCCGCCTGCCTCTCCTGGGGCAGCCTAGGGAGGACTGGAGGCCCCTCATGGACTGACAGAGGCTTGCTCTTGGGGTTGTGTTCTGCCCCACAGGGGCCTCTCCTCACACATGCTGGGCCATCTGCAACGCTCTGAGCTCTGGAAGGAGAAGGAGGCAGCCCCACACAATAGCATACAATTAGCAAACAAACAAAACAAAATTGCACCCCTCAGGAAATCAGGCTCTCTCCAGGCTACAGGCAGACCCTGCTCGCTGCCAGGGTGACACACACTCCTTCCAGTGCGAGTCCATGCCACGACATAGTGGCATTAAAATCATGATGGCAGCAGACAGTGACTTACATATATGCATTCTACGTGTATTATCTCATCCAATTCTCAACCAGTCCTAGGAAGCATATACTGTTATGATTCCCATGCTACTAGGTGGGACAGCAGAGCAACAGGGAGGTGAGGTAACTTGTCCAGTGTCACGCAGACAAGAAGTGGCTGAGGCTCAAACCTTATTTCCCCATTAAGACGCTTTTCTCTTTTCTTTTCACACACACAGATACACAATACATACCCAGCACACACTCACACACATGCACAATGTCCTACCACAGTGGGCAAGGACACCACAGCACTCTGGCTATCCGTTTTGAGGTCCTTTCCCCGGGGTGGGGAGGCTGCCCAGATCAAGTTTACATGAGAAGTCAGAGTCACTAAAAGGGTGTGATTTGAGGCCCCCATGCTGCTCTTGTGAGCACTGGAGGTCAACAGGGCAGACCCTCCTCTGGGCTGGGACATTAAAGGCATGACATCGAGTGACCCTGAGGGGGCAGAAATAGCAAGGTGATCAGAGCATCACAGTTGAGGAAGAGTGAGCTACCAAAGGGACCCAGATTGTCCCTGCCTATACAGCCCCACCCCCCAACCCCACTCTCCACCTCCAGACCCAGAAGTCTCCTCTCCAGCAGAGTGGAAAAGCCGGAAGGGAGAAGGACTGCCAGCCAAGATGCTTTCGGGAGTACCAGACCCCAGAAGCCCTCTCATCTGGCTTTGGCCTCCCACCCCTCCTGCAGGAGGGGCCCTCTTCCACCCGCACCCCCACGTCATCTCCACCTCCCACCTCATCCTTTCTAGCTGGCTTTCGTCAGTAAGGAGGGCTCTCCCTCCCAGGTGGCAGCTGGGGCGGGTGTGGGGAAGATCAGTTCTGAGAGGTTATTGTTAGGACGGTCACCATGGCAACAAGCATCACATCTGCAGAGCCAAAAGTGCTGCACATGGGGCTCCTTCTCCCAGGAAAGCCACGGCCTTCCCTATCCCCCTTGCCTCAAGAGATTGTTGTCATGGGAGGGATGCCAGTGCTGCCACTTCTCCCAGGCCCAGCCATCTGCCTGGAAGAGCAGGTTGCAGTACCCCAGAGCAGGAAGACCCTAGTTCATCAGTCTCCAGTCATCTGGCCCTGACACGGCAGGCCATGCAGGACATGGTGGCAGGCATGTGGGGAGAGGATGGTAGTGGTGGGGGATGGTGATGATGGTGATGGTTATGATAATGATGATAGACAGTGGTAATGATGGTGATGGTAGTGGTGATAGTGGTGATGATGACCATGATAGTGGTGAAGCTGGTGATGGTGATAATGGTTGTTGTTGCTGAATCGCTCAGTCATGTCCAACTCCTTGCAACCCCATGAACTGCAGCACACCAGACTTCCCTGTCCTTCACTATTTCCTGGAGTTTGCTCAAACTCATGTCCATTGAGTCGGTGATGCCATCCAACCATCTCATCTTCTGTTGCCCCTTCTCCTCTTGCCTTCTATCTTTCCCAGCATCAGAGTCTTTTCCAATGAGTCAGCTCTACACATCAGGTGGCCAAAGTATTGGAACTTCAACTTTGGCATCAGTCTTTCCAATGAATGTGCAGAGTTGATTCCCTTTAGGATGGACTGGTTTGATCTCTTTGCTCTCCAAGGAACTCTCAAGGGTCTTCTTCAGCACTAGAATTCAAAAGCATCAATTCTTCGACCCTCAGCCTTCTTTATGGTCCAGCTCTCACACTGGTACATGACTACTAGAAAAACCATAGCTTTGACTATACAGGACTTTGTTGGCAAAGTGATGTCTCTGCTTTTTAATATGCTGTCTAGATTCGTCATATCTTTTCTTCCAAGGAGCAAGTGTCTTTTAATTTTGTGCCTGCAGTCAATATCTGCAGTGATTTTGAAGCCCAGGAAAATAAAATCTGTCACTGTTTCCACTTTTTCCCCACCTACTTGCTATGAAGTGAAGGGACCAGATGCCATGACCTTAATTTTTGAATGTCAAGTTTTAAAGAGAGTGATAATGATGGTGGTAATGGTAATAATGATGGTGATAATAATGGTGGTGACGGTGACCCTACCATCACATCCGTGTTCCTAGTGGCCAGATAGCAAAAGGGAGGATGGTCTGAGGGCCCTCATCAGTTTTTGGTCACATGACCCTCCCGCTAATGGACCATTGTCCAGAATCTATCCATGACTTCACTTAGCTGCAAAAGATCCTGGGGGAAAGGTCTTAACCCAGCTGAAATATGGAGATCCATCTCTGAAGTAGAGGGGAGAATGCATCCTGGGCACTAGCAGAATTCTCTGCCACCTGGCCTGTGACATGGCCCACCAGTTCCCTGGGTATCAGTCCTAAAGAGTCAATGTCTGCAGAGCCCACTGCTATAGAAAGAGCAGCGTCCTAAGTACATGCCAGCTCACGGGTCTAATTCTGATCCCAACTGAGAGTCTATGCTTTGTGACAGGAGCTAATATCTAGTAGCTGTTAGGATTTACTGTTTTTAACAGATGCAAAATACTCTAAAAGAAAATGCACAGAATTAGGGACAGCCACTTTCAAGAGCTGTTTGGCAGTTTCTTATAAAGCTAACCAAATACCTTCCCTATGACCCACTAATTCCCCTCTTAGGTATTTACCCAAAAGAAAAAAAAAATGTATATCAAAAAGAAAAAAAAGACATTTGTGCAGCAATATTTATAGCAACTCTATTCATAGCAGCTGAATCTGGAAGCAACGTAAATGTCCATATACAGGAGAGCAGGTAAACAAATCGGTGTATGTAGATAAGAATCACTACTGATACACTTGACAACATGAGCACATCTCTCAGAACTCAAGTTGAATAAAAGAAGCCAAACACCAGACACAAAGAACACATGCTGCAAGATACCATTTCTACAGAATTCTAGAACTAACCCATGGTTATAGAAATCAGAAAAGCGGCTGCGCAGCAGAGGCTCAGGGAATGCTGAGATCAGCTCCCGGCAGCCTGAGGGAAGATTCTGGGGTGGTAGAAATGGTCTCTGTTTCTTTGTGATTACACAAGGGTCGGCTTCCCAGATGGCGTTAGTGGTAAAGAATCTACCTGCCAATGCAGGAGACACAAGTTTGATTCCTAGGTGGGGAATATCTCCCGGGGAAGGAGATGGCAACCCACTCCAGTATTCTTGCCTGGGAAATCCCCTGGACAGAAGAGCCTGGCAGGTTACAGTCCATGGGGTCACAAAAGAGTTGGACATGACTTAACGACTAAACAATGACAACACAAGGGTATACACTTGTCAAAAACATATACTATATGCAAACCATACTCTTAAAATCAGTGCATTTTTATGTGAATGTAATTTACATGCCAGTGACATATAATTCTGTATGTAAATTAACCCTAACTTTAAAATTACACAAAATGTTGGCATCATTTGTGGAGAGTACACGTTCTTCTCAGTCACATGCAACAGTCTGAGTGCTTGGCCAAGGATCAGAAAACAGAGCGGGTTCCAAAAAATATGACAAAAGCAGGCATCAGCAGCAACAGGGCAATGATATTAAAAAATAAATAACTAAAGGAAGCCAAATAAATCCATTGAGCAATAAATTTAAATTATAAGCTACAGAAACTACGAAAACGAAACATAGAAGGACATAAGTGAACCAGCGTGCCTCGTGGGCTGTAGGGTACGGCCAAGCAGTGTTCGTAGGAGATAAGCCAGCTTGATTTACTAGAAAATGAGTGAGATTGAGAATAGACCAAGATTTACAGCTGAAGATGCTGGCAAAGAATAACAACCCTGAGAAAGGCAAAGGGAGGAGTGTGATAAAACCAAAGAGAAATTAATGAAATAAAAAACAGCTAAGCTAAGTTCAACTAACAAGTAATACCAAAAATTTGAAAAGAATTTTCATAGTAAAATAGACAGACTTTTGACAAGCTTGGCCAATAGCAAAAATAAGTCCAAAAAAAGTTGAAAAGGAAGACAAAAATGAAACAAAGAGATAAAGATCACAAAAGAACACTATCCACAGCATTTTACCAATACATGGAAAAACATAGTTGAAATGGAAAATTTTCTAGGAAAATATAAATGACTCATGGAGACTCAAAAAAAAGAGTAAAATACCATAGAAGAAATGCAAAAACTATGGTGAATTTTGCACAAGAATATTTTCACATATTATACGTGTACTACAAAAAAGCCAATGAAAATATGAAGGGGAAAAAAAAATAAGCAAACAAAAGCAATAGCCATGACTGGAGAATGACCAGGGTCCATCGCACCTGACCTCCTCTGTCCAGTTGCACAGAAGAGTTCATTGCCAATTTAAAGGAATAAAACATTAGGAAATACTGGGTGCCCTTCCTTTACTTTTTGTTTGGTTTGTTTACGCCCGTGAACCTGGAAGAGGCTGCATTCCTGCCGCTGGTGCCCTTTTGCGCACTTGCCAGGCCAGCGTCCATAGCAAGGGTCTGTGCAGCGCAGGTGGGATGCGTCAGGAAGCAAGGAGGGTTTGGAAGATGCGCTCGCTGGGCACCGGTGCCTCATGGGGCTTAGTTATTCAGGGTTTCAGAGGAAAGAAGGATTTGTAATAAAGACATGCACAGCGGTGTTATTTATAAACCAGAAAACTGGAAACAGCCCAAATCGCCCCCCTCTGGGACTGGCCTGGCAGATCCGCGGAGGAAGGGATGGAGATACCGGGCCACGTGACACATGGGGAGGGAGAGCTCCGTGGATACAAGAGCCTTGTGCGTGGGGGGAGCCAAATATAATGCAGTTTGCACACAGCCACCGTAATTACGGGACACTGCAGGCATGCGCACCCTTACAGGTGTCAGGCCACAGCCAGGCAGCAAACAGCCAGAGTGACTCGAGTGAGAGTCTAGCCAGAGCCTTCCACATGTGGGCACGTGGTCACCACTTTGCTAATGAGGACACAGGGTTCTGAGCCGTGGGGCCGATAGTGGTGGGGCCCAGTCGATTAGGGGTAGGAGGGTGGTGGGGGAAGCCCTCCCCAGGCCTGGGGGCAGGTGATGCAGCCGGTTTGCGATGCCACCTGAAAGCAGTCCAATGATGGAAACAGAGCTGTAAGATCACAGGTGTTGGCCCCAGGGATGCAATGCCTACCTCTGAGTTAGCCAGGTCCTCCTTCCTAACTGCGGGAACAAGGCCTGGGTCTCAGGGAGCAGAGGGGAGGTAGCATTTTTAACTCTCCCTCTCGGACCATGATCCCTCATCCTGCCAGGACTCCCCTGGGCCCTGCTCTGAGGTGCCCGGGTGCAGGGCCTCCCCCTCTTGCAGTCATCCCATGAGGGTCTCCCAGATGTCTGGGCTCTCCTCCACCCAGAGTCCCTGAGGGCAGTGGGCGGAAGTGAAGTGGTGAGTGGACCCTGAGGCCCACAGAATGGAGTGGTCTCGCTCTTGCCCAGACCCCAGCCTGAGGTGCTTGGCCTCTGCCAGCTCTTGCCTGCATCTGGCCTTGCTAGTGGGTCAGGAGAAGCTTCACACCATGGATACAGCCCTCCTGCCACTCTCCCCAGTCTCTGACCCCTCTGCACCACACACCCAGGCTAGCAGGCCACAACAGTCTGGGGGCTCTCATACAGGACAGTCATGGGCTTCCCTGGTGGCTCAGATGGTAAAGAATCTGCCTGCAATGCGGGTGACCGGGTTCCATCCCTGGATCGGGAAGATCCCCTGGAGAAGGGAATGGTTACCCACCCACTCCAGTATTCTTGCCTGGAGAATCCCATGGACAGAGGAGCCTGGAGGGCTACAGTCCAGAGGGTTGCAGAGAGTCAGACATGACTGAGCAAGTAACACACAGACATGTACAGGACAGTCACAGAGGGAGGAGGTCCCTCTCCTTCAGGGAGGTGACTACAGAAGCCCTCTCCATTCAGTTGGGGTCTCAGGAGACTGGCTGCCAGGCCTGCTGAGCAGCAGCTTGGGCAGGCTCTAAAGCAGCCACCCAGTGGCAGCCAGTCCCCAGGCAGGCTCCCCTCACACCTCAGCAGCTCCCTCCCATGTGACTGGGTCTCTATCACAGTGACTGGTGTCCAGGTCTTCCTGCCTAGGGTTCTGCGGGGGGCCATGCAGATCCTCGTCCTCATCTAGGAACCAGGGTCTACTGAAACCGCCTCCCCTTCCCCTCACCTCCCAAGAGAAACTGTTGAAGGCCACACCCTGGAAACTGCACATCTGACCTTCTTCATGGTGTTAATACTAACAATACTAGTAATAGCTACTGTCATTGGCAAGGAGCTAGAAGATTCCCAGGTGACTCAGTGGGTAAAGAATCTGCCTGCCAATGCAGGAGAAACAGGTTCAATCCCTGGGTCGGGAAGATCCTTTGCAGGAGGGCACAGCAACCCACTCCAGTATTCTTGCCTGGAGAATACCATGGACAGAGGATCCTGGAGGGCTACAGTCCATGGGGTCACAAAGAGTCGGACACGACTGAAGCAACTGAGCACAGAAGGTATCCATTTGGAATTATGACTTGGTGGCCACTGCAATGGAGAAGTTAGAGGGAAGGGGAAATGCTGCATGACCACTCCTGCAGAGGGGGGCAGGGTGGGGGGAAGACATGAGAGAGGAACGGGTTTGAGGTATAGGTAGTAAGAGCCTCCTGGCACCACCACCTGCAGCGTCGGGGGAAGATAGGCCCTTAGGCCGGAGCAAAGATGGGAACTGAAGATCCAGGCCAGGGAATCACGTGAAGGAGGCAGGTGGGAGCCATATGAATGTCACCTGGAAGAGAGTGAAGGGCCATTTGTAGGTCTCCAGGGGAAGCCTGCAGGAAGGGGGTGGTCTGAGGAAGGGCTGTGAAAGAGATGAGAGGGAGAAAGCCAGGAGTTCCCTGGTGGTCCAGTGGTTAGGACTCGGCAGGCTCAACACCGAGACCTGGATCAGACCTCTGGTCGGGAAACTAAGATCCCGGATCCCACAAGCCGTATGTCGTAGCCAAAAAAACTAAAAATAAGGAGCAAACTGAGGGTGAGAGAACCAGAGAGGAGGCATCCTGGAAGATGTTCTCTGGAAGCCTGAGAAGTGTCCAGGCAGAGAAGTGTCATGGATGGTGGAGGCAGGGGGTGGAGATAAGCGTCACCTTCCCCATCAAGAAGTTTGCTTTCACTTTCCTGGTGGGCCAGTGGTTAAGACTCCATGTTCCATGCAGAGGACTTGTATTTGACCCTTGGTCAGGAAGTTAAGATCCCACAAACTGCAAACTAAATACCCTCACCACAACTAGTGAGCCCATGCACCCTAGAGCCCATGAGAGATAACTTTAGAGAAGCCCGGATGTTGCAATAAAGAGCCAACAGAGCCTAAATAAGTTAATAAAAATAAAAATTATTTTTTTTAAAAAAAGACGCTTACTTGTGACTTCCATGTCTAAATATTATGGACGAACTGAAACTAGAGTAACCTTTCCTCAGATAACCATAAAACTGGACAAAATGTATGAGATAACTGTTTTCAGGGTGTGGGTGACAGACCAGACTGGAATCCCAGAGAGGACAACTTACAGTCTGCAAAGGTTCCCCACAGTGGTTTTTACCAAGTTACATTCCCACCAACACTGTGAATTTGAGCTGCTCCATAGTCTAGGGAGTATAAACTGGTAAAACTTTGGGCCATTCAGTTAGGTGTGTATTACACTGTGATCCTAACTTTCATGTCCCTGATAACCCTCTCATACGTTTTAGGAACCTTTGGATATCTCTTTTTGTGAAATGCAGTTCATATTTTCCCCCATTTTTCTGTTAGTTGTCTGTCTTTTTCTTATGGACTTGTAGAAATTCTTATATATTCTGGATCAGGATCCTCTGTCATGCACTGGAAGTATCTTTGGTCACTCCGTGGCTTGCCTTTTCACCCTCTTGAACATTATTTCTTAATTAATTGATTTGTTCATCTTGGCCATGTTCAGTTCTCATTGCTGCACACAGGTTTCTCTAGTTGCCGGGCACGGGCTTCTCACTCTGGTGGCTTCCCTCGTGGAACATCTGCTCTTGGGCACACAGGCTTCAGTAGTTATGGCTTGTGGGCTCCAGGGCGCAGACTCAGTAGTTGTGATGTACAAGTTAGTTGCCCCACGGCAAGTGGAATCTTCCCAGATGAGGGATCAAACTCATGTCCCCTGAATTGGCAGGCAGATTTTTATCCACTGGACAAGCAGGGAAAGTCTGTGCACATCATTAATAGTGTATTTTGACCAGTATAAGTTCTTCATTTCAATGTGATTAAATGTATCAATTTTTTCTTCAGCGGCATTGTGCTTTTTACATCTCATTTAAGAGATTATTGCCTATCCCCAAGGTCATAAAGATATTCTCCTATGTTTTATTTCTTACAGATTTATTGTTTATCCCTATGAGTTAGTTCCACAATCCTTGTGAAATAGAGGTATGTGCATATGCGCACATGTGTGTGTATATATGTGTGTGTGTGTAGTAAGCATCAAAAGTATTTTTCCATATGTATATTCTATCCACCTAGCGTAATTTTGGAAAAAACTCTTCTTCCCCTAATTTATAAGCAAGTAGTAATTTTGTCGTACATGTGTGGGCCTGTTTCTGGACTCAGTTCAGTTCCGTTGGTCTATTTGCCTATCCTTGACTAAGGCTACCCTGGATATTTGCCGAAGCTTTGCAGTGAGTGATGCTCTGCTGGTACAAGTCCTACAGCCTTGCGTCTGTTGTTTCTCTGTTCCTCCTCCTTCAGTTCATCTTACCTTTCTCAGTTCTTTGAAATTTCAGGTAGATTTTAGGGTCAGCTTATCAATTTCACACACACACAAACACACAACTGCTGATATTTTGGGGGGGTAATGTGCATTAAATACATAACTCAGGTTGCAGAGAGTTGAAATTATTTCAGTATCGTCTTCCAATCCACAAATATGGTATAGGTCCTTCCATTTATTTAGGTGTACTTTAATAAAGCTCTTAATTTCCTATGTAAATGTTTTGCATGTCTTTTGTTAGTTTTATTACTAAGTATTTGGTGTTTTTAATCCTATCAAAAGTGATAATTCTTAAAATATTTTAATTATTTTTGATACATATAAATACAAATTTTAAAATATTGACATTATAGCCAGCGACCTTGCTAATTTTACATATTAATTCTAGTAAGTTGACTGAAATTCTTTTGGAAATTTTACTTACACAATAATGTCATATCTAAGTAATGATCATTTTATTTCTTCATTTTCAAACTTTGGGTCTTTTTCTACTTGCCTTTAGAACTGGATAAACTCTACAATACTTTGGCCACCTGATGCGAAGAACTGATTCATTGGAAAAGACCTTGATGCTGGGAAAGACTGAAGGCAGGAGGAGAAGGGGATGACAGATGAGATGGCTGGATGGCATCACCGACTCGATGGGCATGAGTTTGAGTAAGCTCCGGGAGTTGGTGATGGACAGGGAGGCCTGGCGTGCTGCAGTCCATGGGGTTGCAAAGAGTCGGACCCGACTGAGCAACTGAATTGACTGACTGAAGCTCTTCAATACAATGCTGAATAGTAGGGTGATTATAGATATCCTGTTCATTCCCAATCTCAGGGGGAATGTCTTCAATATTTCATCCCTAAGAATGCTTTTGTAGATAGTTTTTAACAGAATACAAGTTGCCAGCCATTCCTAAGACGTGATCTGAATAACTGAAGTCTCTTAATATGTGTTGAAACTTATAGTTCAACCATATGATCAAATTTTGTAATGTTCCATATATATCAAAGATATCAAGTTTGTTAATCATGTTATTCAGATCTTGTCCTTACTGAGATGTTTGTCTTCTTGTTCTCATAAATTAAGGGAGATGGGTTAAAGTCTTCACTCTGCCAACTTTAAATTTCTCCTTTTAGTATTGTCAATTTTTACTTTATATGTTTTGAGCTTACTGGATATATACAAAATTTCTAATTTTTGTGTATTTCTGGCAAGTACACTTTTTAATTATTATGTCTATCTCCAGTTACCTTTATTTTCTAAGTGTTTTTTTAATCTAATGATAGGATAATTGCATTAGCTTTTCTTTGGTTAGTGTCTGTATGTTATGGAATAAAGGCTTAACACACCAGATTTGGTTTGCCCAAATCCTGCACATTCCAAGAAAGGCCTGATCTTTGGCTGGCTTCTGTGAAATAACTTCTGAGCTCTTGGACTGTCCTTGCTAAAACTCGTGTTTTGATATTCCTGAGATCTTGGGCCATGCTCTATCAGTTTGACCAGGGTTATGAATTTAACTGTGTCCACTACAAATCCAGATGTTGAAACTCTAGTCCACAGTACTTCAGAATGTGACTGTATTTGGAGAGAGGGTCTTTCAAGATAAGCAAGCTAAAATGAGGTCATTTGGGTGGGCCCTAATACAATTTTGCTAATGTCATTATAAGGAGATGAGGACACACAGAGAGATACTACAGACGCAGAGAAAAAGTCGTGGGCAGACACACGGAGAAGGTGGCCCTCTGCAAGCCATGGAGGGAGGTCTCAAAGAAATCAGCACTAACATCTTGATGTTCCAGTGTCCAGGACTGTGAGAAAATAAATTTCTGTTCTTTAAGCTACCCAGTCTATGGAATTTTGTTATGGCAGCCCTAGCTGACCCATACAATCACATAGCTATGCTAATGTGACTTGTGGTGAATATCTGTTTCTTTAGCCTGAGGCCCTGGGCTATCCTGTGCTGGCTTTGTCTCTGGGGACTACAGAGCAACTAAGGCTAGTCATTAGACAGTGCAGCTAATTCCCAATACAAACCCTTGACAGTAAGGCTAGCGTGAACTCCTCAGTTGGCAATGCTTCATGTGTTATCAGGCTTTCCTGGTGGTTCAGACGGTAAAAAATTCTCCTGTAATGCAGGAGGCCTGGGTTTGATCCCTGGGTTGGGAAGATCCCCTGGAGGAGGGCATGGCAACCCACTCCAGTTTTCTTGCCTGGAGAATCCCCATGGACAGAGGAGCCTAGGAGGACTCTGCTCCACGGGGTTGCAAAGTCAGATATGACTGAGCAACTAAGCACACACAGCACACATGTGTATTATCACACTTGGTTATCAGGAAAATTAAGCAGCTTCACTGGGGGCTGCAAGAGGGCGGTTTCCCAGGTTATGCCAGTGGTAAAGAATCTGCCTTCCAATGCAGGAGACATAAGAGGTGTGGGTTCAGTCCCTGGGTTAGAAAGATTCCCTGGAGGAGGGCATGGCAACCCATTCCAGTATTCTTTCCTGGAAAATACTATGGACAGAGGAGCCTGGAGGGCTATGGTCCATAGAGTTACAAAGAGTCAGACACAACTGAAGCAGCTTAGCAGGCACACACACACACACATGTGCACACACACACATTGGGAGGAATACCCCTGGAATCTAGTGCCTCATTTCCCCTAGATTTTATTCATGCACCTTTCTCCTTTGCTGATTGTAATCTATCTCCTTCTGCTTTAAAAAAAAAATGATTGTGAATATAACAGCTCCTCTGCGTCCTGTCAGTCCTTCTAGTGAACCACCAAGCCTGAGAGTAATCTAAGGGACCTGAGACACACAAGGTCTATATTTGCCCATCCCTTTATTGTCAGACTCTCTGCATCCTTATATTTAAAGATATGCCTCTTGTAGCAACATACAATTTATTTTGATCCAGTCTATCTTAGTCTTTATCTTGGAATAATTCATCCCTTTACATTTAATGTGGGCTTCCCAGGTCACGCTAGTGGTAAAGAACTCACCTACCAATGCAGGAGACATAAGAGACTCAGATTTGATCCTTGGATTGGGAAGATCTCCTGAAGGAGGGCATGGCAACTCACTCCAGTATTCTTGCTTGGAGAATCCCATGTACAGAGGAGCCTGGTGGGCTACAGTCCATGGGGTTGCACAGAGTGGAACATGACTGAAGTGACTTAGCATGCACACACATTCTGCCAATGGAGATTTTAATTTTTTAATTTTTTAAATTTTTCCTGAGATATCTTCATTTCATCTTCACTTGTGAAGAAGATTTTTGCTACCAAGTTCTATGGTATTCTAGGTTGTTATTTATTTTTGCCAACACTTAAAAATGTTATTTTATTGCTTTCTGATTATTCATTTGTGTTGAAAACTCTGCTATGTCTGATTGTCACTCCTTTGAAGTTGCATAGTAGTTACTTATTTTTAGTCTGGCTCCTTTTAAGATTATCTTTGTAGTTATCCTTCTTGTGGGTTCATTGAGTATCTTGAATCTGTGGGCTGATAGCATTCATTTATTTTTAAAATCATCTGCCATTATGTCCGTTAATATTTCTTCACTTCTTTCTCTTTCTAGGACTCCAGTGTACACATTTTAGAACTTTTCAACATGCTCTATATTTTCTTTTTTTCCATCTTTGTACATCAGCCTTGATATTTTCTACTATCTTGGCTTCTACTAACCCTGTCCAATCAACTTTCATTAGTTCTTTATTCTCTTATGTTCCATCATAAACCCACTGACTTATTCTAAATGTCAATTATTATGTTTTCAGCTCTAGAATGTGTAATATATATTTCTCGAATGAAATTCTTTATCTCATCATCTGTTTTCTTTAAAATATCAGTAACAGTTATTTTAAAGCCTATCTGATAACTCCAAAATCTGTATCTTCTAAGAGTTTCTTGGTATGCAATAATTTATCACTGAATGCTGGACACTGTCCATGACAATTGACTGAGGTTTCTGGATTCTTCTACAGTTCTCCAGAGAGGGTTCATCTCATCCTCTGGAGGTAGCTAGTGTGTGGGCAGAGTACTTTAGTCCAAAGTAATGGGGGGCAGGATTTCAGTCCTTCTGTCTCCTTCTGTCTTTGGTTCATGCTCATTCCCAGGATATAGCCTTCCCAGGCCCCAACTCAGATCCTAAGTTCCGACGTTTGTCTCTTCATAACCATGAGATTATTTAAAATTCCACTCCTCGGTTCTTAGCCTCTCACCATGCATTTAATATACAGGCAAATGCTTTAGGGGCCACATCTGAGTTTGGAGCTTCCCGCCTCTTCAGTCCCAGCTAATTTGTTAGCACTATAATTAAAAATGTCTCCTCTTCTCCATGTACATGTAGAAAATTATGCTGGCTTCTGTGCCTTTTAGCAATAGTAGCCCTATGCTCAGATTTGTAGCCTCTCTAAGCCAAGAATTGGTACACATCTGGAGATGTAAGTGGTGTGCAGAATATCAGCTCATATCTCTCCAGTTCTCTTTTCTTGGGAAACTTGGTTCCTCAATTCATGGTTGTCTGCAGCTCTCAGATGCCTTCAAACCAATTTTTTCATCTGGATTTTCTAGTTGTTCACAGTGGTCCAGCCAAGTCCTCCACCATAGTTGGAAGTAGAAACTCGAGGAAGGGATGACATCAAACTGGACAGGTCTCTCTCTCACACACATGCACACACACAGAGTGAATAATGATGACTGCTCCCCTCTAAGGAGGCCTCATCGTGTGCCAGACTTGATGCTAAATACTTGTGTTATGCCATTTGATTTTTATAGCAGCCTCATAGGATAGGTACTATGTCTGTCTTCATTTTACAAATGTGGAAACTGAGACTTAGGAGGTAAATCAACTTGTCCAGGCAACCAGTCTATCCCCTGGAACTGAAATACACACAAAAAATTTTAAGTTGTTTTTTATTATAGTAAAATATATATATTATAAAAGTTACTATCTCAACTATTTTAAGTGTACAGTTCAGTGATATTAAGTACATTGTTGTGCAATCATACTATTGTGTCTTTCCAAATTTTTCATCACTCCCAACAGAAACTCTGTGGTCATTCAGTAATAACTCCCCATCCCACCACCCTCCAGAGACTGGTAACCGCTAATCTATTTCCATCTCTATTAATTTGCCTATCCTAGATATTTCAGATAGATGAGATCATACACAATTTGTCATTTTTTGCATCAGGCTTATTTCCCTTAGCATAATGTTTGCAAGGTTTGTCCACAATGTAGCCTGGACAGTAATCTCTTCTCATCCAACCATTCCAAGCTCCTCAGTAGATGGCTCAAACTGCAGATAGTACTGAGCACTATGTATATTGTGTTTTTTCTATACAGGCGTAGCTGTGATCAAGTTTAATTTATAAATTAGGCATAATAAGAGATTAACTATCATAATAAAATAAATACAACAATGTATGCCGCGTGTGCTCAGTTGTGTCCAACTCTTTGTGACTCTGTGGACTGTAGCCCACCACACTCCTCTGTCCATAGGATTTTCCAGACAAGAATACTGGAGTGGGTTGCCATTTCCTCCTCCAGGGCATCTGCCCTACCCAGGGATTGAACTCATGTCTCCTGCATTGGCAGGCGAATTCTTTACCACTGAGCCACCAGGGGAGCCAATTATAACAATATACTGTATAAAAGAATTATGTGAATGTGATCTCTTTCTCAAAATATATTATTTTACTTTATTTACTTTTCTTGTGATGACATGAAATGACAAAATGCCTACAAGATGAGGTAAAGTAGTGTGAATGGAGTAGGCACTGTGATGTAGCATCAAATTATTATTGACCTTCTGATGATATGTCAGAAGGAGGATTATCTGCTTAGAACATGGAGCCATGATGATGCCAGTGGCTGAATGTCATGAGCTGACAATGTCAATGATTGGGGATCTTGGACAGAATGGTGTGAGATTTCAACACACTACTCAGAATGGTAGAAATTTAAGACTTAGGAATTGTCTGTTTCTAAAATTTCGCATTTCATTTTTGAATTACAGTTGACCATGGTAACTGAAACCTTGGGAAGTGAAACTGTGGATAAGGGTAAACTACTATATCAGAAAGTCATTCATTTTTATGGATGAATTATATTTTGCTATCTGGATATACTATTGATGCATTTTACTTATCCATTCATCAGTGGATGGACATTTCAGTTGTTTCTGTGTATGCTAAGTTGCTTCAGTCGTGTCCAACTCTTTGCCACTCTATGGGCTGCAGCCTGCCAGGCACTTCTGTCCATGGGATTTTCCAGGCAAGAATACTGGAGTGGGTTGCTGTGCCCTTCTCCAGGGGATCGTCAAGACCCAGGGATTGAATCCGAGTCTCTTGCATCTCCTGTATTGGCAGGTGGTCAGTTGTTTCTACCTTTTGGCTATTGTGAATAATGAGGCAATCAACATGGGTGCACAAGTATCTGTTTGAACCTGTTTTCAATTCATCTGGGCATTTATCTAGAAGTAGAATTGCTAGATCATATGGTGCTTCTATGTTTATCTTTTTGAGGGACCACCAAACTGTTTGCTAGAGCAGCTTCACCATTTTTCATTCCCACCAGCAATATGCAAGGGTTCTAACTTCACATCCTCACCAACACTTACTTGCCTTTCTAAAAAAATTGTAACTATCCTAGTACAGGTGAAATGTACCTCATTGTAGTTTTTGCATTTCTCTATTGACTAATGATGTGGAGGATCTTTTCATCTGCTTACTGTTTATTTGTCTATGCACTTTGAGGATATGTCTATTGAGATCCTTCCCCCATATTTTAGTTGGTTTGTCTTTTTCTCATTGAGTTGTAGTTCTTTCTACATTCTGGATATTAAACACTTATTTTCTTCTACTCTGTATGTTGTATTTTTACTTTCTTGATAATGTCTTTTGATGCTCCCAAATTTTAAATTTTAATTAGGTCTACTTTATCTAGTTTTCTTTTGTTGCTGGTGCTTTTTGGTGTAATACTTAAGAAGCCAATATAAAATCTGAAGTTCAAAGATTTGTTTTATTCTAAGAGTGTTATGCTTTTAGCTCTTGTATTTGGGTAGTTTATCCATTTTGAGTTAATCTTTGTGTATGGTGTGAGGTAGGGGTCTGACATTATTTTATGACACAAGCAAGTTCATACAGACAGATTAGTGGTTGATGAGGCCTGGAGATGGGGGTGGGTGGGTGGAATAAGAAGTGACTGCTAATGGGTATGAGGTTTCTTTTGGGGATGATGAAAATATTCTGCATTTAGATAGTGGTGATGGTTGCATAACTGTGACTATATTAACAACCGTGAATTGTACACTTTAAAAGGGTGAATTTTATGTATGTGAATTAGACCTCAATAAAGCTGTTATTAAAACAAACAAACAAACAAAAAGAACAGCTGGTGGCCCGTAGGAGGGGGACAGGCCTGGCAGCCCCGCCTCCTGCTTCTAGGAGAGCAAGCATGCTGCCCTCCTGCGGCCTCTGATGGCCGCCAGCCAGGCTCCAGGACTGCCAGGGCTGTGCTCTAAATCAAACTCGCAGCCCCGACCCAGGATGCGTTCTCCTCTGCAGTGTCACAGTTTGGGAGGAAAGGGTCTTCTTTCTCCAACTTTTCTCCACTTTGGTCCCAACCCCAAATGCGACTGCAGTGGGCTTTTAATCCTGGCAAATCAACACGATGGAAAGAGCACACAGACAGCAGCTCCTGTGCCGTCTTTCTCTCCCAGGGAGTGGAGGAAGTGCGGAAGGAAAGGCAGGAGCACGAGTGGTCCCAGTGGATCCGTGGGTGAGGCCAAGATCGAGCGCTGCCCCGAGTGCCCTCTGTGCAGGGAGGCACTGGGACTCGACCTGTGAGCACTTGAATTCATGGACAGCCTCTAAGGAGCCCCAACTTGCACTGGCCCTTGGCACGAGGCTGCTTTGTGGGCCCTTTTGTGGACTGAAGGGATGGGAAGTTTTCTCATGGCTCCTGGGCATGGGGTCTCAGGAAACCCACTGCCTTCCTGCACTTGGAGGGGTAGGGGCTTGGGGCAGGGCTGTCAGCATTCTCCCAGGGACTTTGGAGATGCAGCCTTGGCAGCCTTCCTAAGCAAAGGCTGTAACAACCTGGGCTAGAAAGGAGAAGGCGGCAGGCAAGAGGTGAGGACTGTGGCTGAAAGCCCATGGATGGGTCCCTGGGCCACTCCCAGCCCCCTCAGTATGACCAAGGCTCTAGGTTGGGAGCAGGGGGCCTGGAACCAGTCTGGTTGGTACCACTGCTGAGTGGTCCCCAGGGGGCTTCTGCCTGGGAGGCTTGGGGTCCCTCAAGCAGGCCTTGGAGGCCCTGAGCCCTCTCTTGACTTTCCTGCCTCCCAACAGGGCCAGAGCCCAGGGAAGCAGAATGTGGGACTCTGAGTGCAAAAGACAGGCTTGAGAAGAAGGTCCTCTGATTCTCCCTGTGAAGTCTGCAAGGCCAGGAAGGAGAAGGACCAGAGGGTACACTGCCAGGAGGGCACAGCCCTCCCCTCTCCTGGCCTGAAGGCCCGAGGGGCCTGGCTGGCCCGCCGCCCCTGGTGTCAGGCACTTGCGGCTCTTCAGTAGGATTCAGGAACTCCTGGCTGCTCCAGAGCTGCCTTGGCATTTTAATTACAGTCATTAAGATGCCTCCTGCCACCGCAGCCCTGTCAGCAGTTCCAGGCTTTTCCGTGTGGGGCACCTCAGCCTCAACCCCTCCGCCTGGCTGCTAACGCTCTCCCCTGCCCCTCCAGGGCTCACAGTCCCCTGGGGCTTCTGGGCCCCCAGGTCCCACCTCCTCAGATGGACGGGCAGGGTTTTAGGCGGCATCTCCTGCTCCCCCACACCTCCGCCCCACTCACACTGGCCATCAGGTCAAGCCCTGGGCAGAGGCTATGGTGACTGGGTGAGGGTAGAAGCACTTTCCCACAGAAAGGTCCTCAACGGTGTCCAGACCACTGTCTGCCTTGTGCCTCTGGCATTGGGAGCTCTGCCCAAAGGAGTTCACTGTGGTGTCTCCTGCCCCCAGCCCACTCAGCCAGCCCCAGCCCCTCCCTAGTGGGACACCTGGGCTCCAAGTTCTGCCTCCTCATGGAATCTGTAGAGTGGGGACCTCTTCCACAGGACCACCCCACCACCACAGTTCAGGTGTAACAAGCACCCTGTTTGTCTGTCTGCCCCCTCACAAGGCTACAAGCAAAGCACCTGTCTCCCTATGCCCCCTCTAAGATCTAGGCCTGAGTCTGAGAATCTTAATTCCCAGAAAAAGCTGTTCAGCCAAACTTAGCACAGAATGGCAATTCTGGGGTTGAACTCTACCTAGCAACAAGATTAGCAGATGATTTTGCAAACTGGTATTTTTATCCCTGGGACTAGAACGGCTCAGAAAAGTGGCCTCCTCCTGCACCACCTGGGGACCCCGCCTCCCCAGACGCTCGTCCTGGCCCCATGCCTGGCTCTGCCTTCCCTTCTTGCTTGTAAGGGTCTCTGAGTTCTGGGAGGTATGGGGGAGGATCGTGACAGCTCCCAGAGAGGAACGTCAGTCTCTCGGTCCGTGAGGAAATGCTGCATAGGTGCTGAGGCTCCCAAAGTGACCTGTCCTCCTCTCCTCACTCACTGCCTCCCTTTTTCTTTTCCTCATCCCTCTGTCTCCACATCCCAGATCACTGATACTTTCCATGTTGTGCTGTGCTTTGTGCCCCATCAGCCGGGCGATCTGTGGGGCCAGCGTCAAAGTGGGCTGGGCAGCTGTAGGATGCTCTGGACCACTTCCTCGCCTGCCACTCCCAGCTCCTCTCTGCAACCCCCCCCCACCCCCTCCCCCACTGCCCACCACAATGATCGGAACCTTCCGGCAGCCTAAAGCCCTAGTGCTGTTTGTGTGGGCTGCCATCTGCCAAGCTGTCATCTAGGAGTCATCATGGCTCCTTGTTTTAGAGAAATAATATTGTGATGGTAAAGCCTCCTGGAACTGGACTTTCAGTTCCAGAACAGGATGGATGGCGTGGACTCCCTTTTCCAGCCTCTCTTGCCTGGACATAATCCAGCAGACACCCATAAAAGGACCATGAAAGCCGGAAAGGAGAAGGCAGGCAGCCTGGGGTCACGGGACTTGAGAACAGCATGCTGTGTGTCCCTGGGTTTCTTTTCATCTCATACATACCCAGGGCTGAGCAGAGGGGCTTGCAATCTGGATTGACACCAGACATCAACAAAACAGACAAACAACAGGAAAAGCTACTCTCAGGCTAAAGGATGGGAGAGGGGAGGCCCAGCAGAGCTGGTGCTCTGTGTGTACTCTCCCATCAGATGTCAAGGCCAACAGCATCATGGAGCCCTGGGTCTCCCCACCTCCATCCAGTGCCACGCAGAGCCCCAAGCCCAATAGAAGTGTGCCTGGCCTCACAAGGCTGTGCCACCATGCAAGAACTCTGAAAACTAAACACTATTCAGTTCAGTTCAGTCACTCAGTCGTGTCCAACTCTTTGTGACCCCATGGACTGTAGCACGCCAGACTTCCCTGTCCATTACCAACTCCTAGAGCTTGCTCAAACTCATGTCCATTGAGTCAGTGATGCCATCCAACCATCTCATCCTCTGTCGTCCCCTTCTCCTCCTGTCTTCAATCTTTCCCAGCATCAGGGTCTTTTCCAATGAGTCAGTTCTTCACATAAGGTGGCCAAAGTATTGGAGTTTCAGCTTCAGCATCAGTCCTTCCGATGAATATTCAGGATGAATTTCCTTTAAGACTGACTGGTTTGATCTCCTTGCAGTTCAAGAATTCTCTCCAATACCACAGTTCAAAGGCATCAGTGCTTTGGGGCTCAGTTTTCTTTATAGTCCAACTCTCACATCTGTACATGCGGTAAAAACTGTTGCCACAATCTATAAAAGTAAGCCTGAAAGTATACATTAAACCTGAGAAGGGTGACTACCTGCTAAATAGAGGAGTTAAGTAAGATTAAGACTCAACATAATAACCAAAATATCTAGGATATAATAAAAAAAATAGTCCTTCATCATACCAAGAACCAGGAAAACCACAATTTGAATGAGAAAAGATAATCAACTAATGCCAATGCCAAGCTAAGCTGGCAGTTAGAATTATCAGGCAAGAAGTTTAGAGCAGCCATCATGAAAATGCTTCAATAAGCAACTACAAGTTTTCTTCAAGAAACAAAGAAATGGAAAAAAAAACTCAAAGAAGTTTTGTAAATTTTTTAATAAAAATTTTTCTATAAAGAAAAGTATTTTATATAAAGTAAAAATTATACCCACAATTGTTGAGTTTTTTTTATCATAAATGGATGTTGAATCTTATCAAACTTTTTCTCTGACTCTATTGAGATGATCATATGGTTTTTATCCTTCATTTTGTTCTTTCATGTGCATTACAGTGACAGATTTGTAGATGGTGAACCATCGTTGCATCCCTGGAGCAAACCCCACATGACCATAGAGTAGGACTCTTTTAATGAATTGCTGAATTTAATTTATTCATATTTTGTTAAGAATTTTTGCTTCTATATTCATCAGGGATACTGGCCTGTAATTTTCTTGTGGCATCCCCGGCTGGTTCTGGTATCAGGATATTCCTAGCGCATGAGTTTGGGAGAGTTCTCTCCTATTCTGTTATTTGGAAGAGTTTTAGGAGGTGTGGTATCAATTCTTCTTTGAATGTTTGGTAAAATTCACCAGTGAAGCCATCCAGTCTGGACTTATGTTTGTTGGGAGATTTTTTATTATGGATTCAATCTCCTTACTGGTCATCAGTCTGTTCAGATCTTCTATTAATATTTCATCATGACTAAGTCCTGGTATGGGCTTCCCTGGTGGCTCAGACAGTAAAGAATCTGCCTGCAATGCAGGAGACCTGGGTTCAATCCCTGGGTTGACAAAATCCCGTGGAGGAGGACATGGCGATCCACTCCAGCATTCTTGCCTGGAGAATCCCCATGGACAGAGGAGCCTGGCGGGCTACAGTCCATGGGGTCACAAAAAGTTGGACATAACTGAGTGACTAAGGACAGCATAGCACAGGTCATAAGTTAAGAATTTATCAATTTTTTCTACGTTGTCCAATTTGTTGGTCTATAATTGTTCATAGCAGTCTCTTATGATCTTTTGTGTTTCTGTGGTACCTCCTCTTTCATGAAATTCTGATCTTATTTATATATTCTCTCCACTTTTCTTGGCAAGTCTAGCTAAATGTTGGTAAATTTTGTTTACCTTTTCAAAGAACCAGATCTTAGTTTCATTGATCTTTTCTATTGTCTTGGTAACCTCTATTTCACTTACTTCTACTCTAAGCTTTGTTATTGCCTTCCTTCTACAAACTTGGGGATTTCTTCTTTTTGTTGTTCCTTGAGGTGTAAAGTTAGGTTGTTTAAGACATTTTTTCCCCTTGAGATAGATATTTATTGCTATAAACTTCCCTCCTAGTAATGCTCAGCTGATCGCAGCCCTACAAGTGTCAGCAGCCAGCATGGAGCAATAGAAGAGGCTGTTCTCCCTCTGCCGCAATGAGAACGACTGGCTCTGAACAAGATCTGAGGAGCTGGAACAGCAGTGCAATGAGATGAACAGAGAGAAGGAGAAGAATATCCAGCTGAAGAGAAGAGGTGAAGGTCTGGAGTCCAAGAAAAAGAGATGAAGCTGAAAGGCCTCTGAAAACAAAGTGAAATCACACCTCCACTCATGTCAGAGGGTGAACACACCTCTGAGAAGTTACAGGCAGCAGAGACGGTACGAACCTGGAAGACAAGGTGTGTTCTTTGAAGACAGACATTGAGAAGAGCAAGTACCAGTGCCACCACCTGAAGGTGGAGCTGAAGAGCTTCTTGGAGGTGCCGGACGGGAAGATCTATGCCCTGCGAGACTTTCACCAGGGCCTCTCCAAGCTAGGTGCCGGCAACCAGGGCCGCTCCTGAGCCCCCAGGGTGTGTGGGGGAGAGGGCGTCTCTAGTAGCAGCACTAGGATGCCCTCTCATTTGTGTTGCTTCTGTAAATGCAGGTGGAGTGTGTCATGTTTCCAAACTAGAGGTGCTGTCCACTCGCCTCAGAATAGAAGCCTCCCTTCACTTCTCTGGCCTTATGAGGTTGTAGATAACTGAACGATTCTGACTCAGGAATCCAAAACTAGGTCTACCTTAAACATTTATGCTGTCAAGGCAGGGATGTTTGTATCTCTCTAAAGGGTTGTTGCAACCACATGAACTAAAAAAAAAGTCTCTTCTAATCCAAATAGGAATACCTTCCTTTGCCACTTCCTTTTTTTGAGTAGTGTTCAGAGTATTCGAATGTCCATCAGGTACCAGTGCGTGGGGATGTGGTGACAGCAACTTCCCTCTCAGTATACATGGAGATGTTTCAAACCAACCACTTAGTAGAGATTTGTCCCAAGAAAGAAAACAAGTTTCTGGTGGGTGTGTTTTTTGGCACAGGAATCGCCTGCATTCACTCTGCCCACTTCCACCCACCCCTAGTTTGTAGGGTTGTGACAATTTTCTTTATCTTGGTTTCATTTCTGAGCAGATTACAAGGCTGTGGGGACACTACACAGTGAGGGTGGGTGCCTAACACAGTGCCTGGCACAAAGTAGGTGCTTAGCAAATATTTGTTCAATTAACCGTATTAAACGAAACACTTCCCTCTTCGAACTGCTTTTGCTGTATCCCATTAATTTTGGCATGCTATTCATACATTTTCATTTTTGTTTGTCTCAAGGTATTTTTTTAATCTCTCCTTCAATCCATTGGTTGTTCAGTAGCATGTTGTTTAATCTCCACATATTTATGAATTTTCCAGTTTTCTTCATGTAATTAATTTCTAGTTTCATACCAGTGTGCTTAGAAAAGGTGCTTGATACGATTTCAATCCTCTTACATTGATTAAGTCTTATTTTATAGTCTGACATACAAGCTATCTTGGAAAATGTTCCATGTGCACTTAAGAAGAATGTGTATTCTGTTGCTTTTGGATGGATTGTTCTAAAAATATCTGTTAAGTCCATCTGCTGAACATGTTGCTTAAAACCAATGTTCCCTTACTGATTTTTCTGTCTGGAAGTAAGTGGGGTATTAAAATCCCCTAGTACTATTGTGTTGCTGTCTATTCCTCCTTTTAGGCCTGTTAATATTTACATTACATATTCAGGTGCTCCCATGTTCAGTCCATATACAATTGTTATATCCTTTTGTTGGACTGACTCCTTTATCATTTCATTACATAACACCTTTGTTTGTCTCTCATTACAGCCTTTGCTTTAATGTCTCTTTTGTCTGACATAAGTATAGCTATTCCAATTTTCTTTTGGTTTCCACTTGCATGGAAATATCTTTTTCACAGCTCTTCACTTTCAGCCTGTGTGTCCTTACATTTAAAGTGAGTCTCTTGTAGGAAGCCGATAGGTGGGTATTGGTTTTTGTTGTTGTTGCTCATTTGTTTTTTCAGCCACTCTATGTCTGGAGAATTTAGCCCAGTTATACTTTTTATTGACAGACATGTGCTTATTGTCATTTTGTTGTTTTCTTGCTGTTTTTGTAGTTCCTCTTTGTTCCTTTCTTCTCTTTGAAAGGACTCAAAAAAAGTCCTCTTCTTTTGTGACTTTATTTCTTAAGTAGTATACTTACATTTCTTTCTCTTTATCTTGTGTATTTACTGTAAGTTTTTGCTTTCTGGTTACCATGTGGCTTACATATAACAACTTACATCCTTAACAGTCTGTTTCAAGTGGATTAACAACTTATGTTTGAGCCCATTCTAAAACTCAACATTTTTGCACTTTGTCACCCTTGGCTTAATGTTTTTGATGTCACATTTTACCTTGGGGCTCAGCTGGAAAAGAATCTGTCCTGCAATGTGGGAGACCTGGGTTTGATACTTGGGTTGAGAAGATCCCCTGGAGAAGGAAAAGGCTACCCACTCCAGTATTCTGGCCTGGAGAATTCCATGAACTGTACAGTCCATGCAGTCGCAAAGAGTTGGACACAGCTGAGAGACTTTCACTTTCACTTTCAACATATCCCTTAGCTAATTACTAAACTCACTTTTGCTACTTTTGTCTTTTAATCATCATACTAGCTTTATAAGCAATTAAACCACTACTATCTATTTACCCTTACCAATGAGATTTATATTTTCATATATGTCCTTTTACTACTTAGCAGCCTTTCTTTCAGCCTTAAAAAGGTCCTCTAACATTTCTTGTTTAGTGGTAATGAACTCCTTTAGCTTTGCTTGTCCATAAAACTCATCATTTCTCTTTCAATTCTGAATGATAACCTTGCTGGGTAAAGTATCCCTGGTTGGAGGCTTTTTTCCTTTCATCACTTTGAATATATCATGACACTCCCTTCTGGGCTGCAAAGTATATGCTGAAAAAATCTAATGATGGTCTTATAGGAGTTTCCTTGTATATACTAAGCTGTTTTTCTCTTGCTGCTTTTAAAATTCTCTCCATGTCTTTAACTTTTGACACTTTAATTAATCATCTGCCTTGCTGGGATCTCTTTGGAGTCCTCTTTTTTGGTACTCTCTGGGCTTCTTGGATCTGGATGCTTGTTTCCTTTCCCAAGTTAGGGAAGTTCTTAGTCATTAGCTCTTCAGATAAGATTTCTGCCCTTCTGTCTCTCTTCACCTGTGGGACTTCTAAAATGTGAATGTTAGTCCATTTGATGTTGTTCCATAATTCCCTTAAGTTACCTTCAGTCTTTTCATTCTTTTTCCTTTTTGCTACTCTGCATTGTCCTCAAGTTGATTCTTTTTTTTTTTTTTTTCCTGCTTCATATAGTCTGCTGTTGAACACTTCTGATGTACTTTTTCAGTTCAGTTACTGTATGCTTCAGCTCTGTTATTTCTATTTGGTACTTTCTTATATTTTCCATCTCTTTGTTGAAGTTCTCACCATGTCCATCAATGGATGGAAGAATGCTTCTCCTCAGTTCAGTGATCATTTTTATGACCATTACTTTGAACTCTTTATCAGGTAAATTATCAGGTAAATAACTAAATACTATTTAATTATTTAATTAAGGCTTTTTTTCTGAGGTTTTTTTTACCTTCTTCTTTCATTTGAAAACTATTTCTCTGTTGCTTCATTTTGCTTGACTCTCTGTGTAGGTTTCTATCCAATAGATAAAACCACTTCTCCTAGTCTTGAAAAGAGCTACCTTGTATAGAAGAGAAATCTTGTTCAACCCTACCCCAGCTTTTTGTTGTCTCTCAAATTTTGTGCTTGTCCAAACAGCCTATTACATTTTTAATAGCTCCCAGTAGTTGAGAATGTGCCAAGACAAGTCAATGTCCCAAAGAAGAGGATCTCTGTACCTAGGTTCATGCTGGCTGGAAGCCAGACCCTCAGGCAACAGCTTTTAAAATACACAAATATACATAGCTCTGTGGAACTGCAAGGGTAAGCCTCACTGGCCACCAGAGTTAGGTGATCCAGAGTTATCCCCTGGGCCACAGCCACAAAAATCAGGGCTCCAGATGAGTGTAACTCTTTTCTTGGTGACTCCAGTGAGCTGAAGCAAGACAGATGGAGAGTGTCAATATGGGGACAACAGCCTACATTCCTTGAGAGCAGCTCTATAAGCCACTAAATGTGTCCCAAACCTGATGTTTGCCCCTCAAGCTGATGCTCTAAGATAAGCAAAGGAGCCTTTTTCACAGCAAGGCTGGAGGATGTGCCTCAGTTCACAGCCTCTGCAGTGTCCTGGGAGTAGCAGCCTCACAAGAAACATCTCTCCAACTGCCACAATCCTGTGGGACCCAGGAATACAAGCCCTCCTGGTCATCAGAACTGGGTGATCAAGAGGTGCTTCTTGGGTGGGTCAGTCACAGAAAAACGGGCACCAAACATAAAAACAAGGGCACTAATGTAGGTAAAATCCCTGACTCCCTACCACCAGAAGACATGGCCACTGTAGCATGGCAGGGGGTAAGTAGAAAAGTAACATCCACCCTCCAAAGTCTCTGGAGAAAATTACAGTTAGCCCCTAAATGCACATCTAATAAGAAACCTACCCCTTAGGCCTCAGTCACGATGATCAGCTAACAGGTTTTCTTCATAGAAAGGCAGAGTACCTGGGTCTATTACTTCTTGCTCTGCCTGAGAGTGGTTGTTTAAGAACTCTTTCTCCATTGCTTACAATCTTCAAAAAGATATATGTTCCCTCATGTTCACTGCAGAATTATTTACACTAGCCAAGACATAAAAACAACCTAAGTGTCCACTGACAGATGAATGGATAAAGAAATTGTGATATATACATCTGATGGAATATTATTCAGCTATAAAAAAGAATGAAATCCTGCCATTTGTTGACAACATGGATGGATCTCAAGAGCATTATATTAAGTGAAATAAGTCAGAGAAAGAAAGACAAATACCATATAATGTCTCTTATAAGTGGAACTTAAAAAAAAAAGCTCAAAAATACAGAGAACAGACTGGTGGTTGACAGAGGTGGGGTTAAGGGTAGGAAAAAATTTTATCTAAAAAAATTAATATTTTCTATGAAGTATAAATTATAGAACTGAAAAATACACTAACCAAATTAAAAACTTTGCTGAATAAATTCCCAGTAGATTGGAGATGACAGAGGATAGAATCAGTAAACTTAAAGAAAGATCAATAGAATTTACTCATTTTGAACAACAGGAGGAAAACAGACTGAAAAATAAAATGAACAGATCTATGGAACAAGGACACAAGATCCAACATTCATATTGTATCATTATTATCTTAGAAGGCAGAAAGAAAGGATATGGGGCTGAAAAAGTAATTTAATAAATGGTGTCTTTTTAAAAGTCCCAATTTTTACAAAAGAGATAAATGTACAGATTCAAGAAGTTGAGCAAACCCCAAATAGGAAAAACCTAAAGAGATCCACACCAAGACATCATGACTAAACTTCTGAAAACAAAGAAGAAATCTTCAAAATAGTCAGAAACAATAAATTTCTAATAGAGGAATATCATTCAAATGACAGCAGATTTCTCACCCGAAACCCTGGTGGCTCAGTAGTGAGTGGCACAATATATTATTTTTCATGTGCTAAAAAAAGAGAACAGTCAATTGCAAAATCCAGTGAAATTACTCTTCAGGAATGCAGGGGAAATAAAAGTATTCCAAGATGAAGAAAAACTCAGAGAATTTGTTGCTATCAGACCTAACTTTAAAGAATGGCTAAAGGAAGCTCTCCAGATATAATGACAAAAGAAGGCAAGGACCTTTTTCAAGGAAAAAAAACAATGGAGAGGACAAATATAAAGAAAACAAGGAATCCCTGGTAACCCAGTGGTTAGGACTCTCTGTTTCCACTGCCAGGGGCTGGTTTTAATCTCTGGCTAGGGAACTAAGATCCTACAAGCCATGTGAAGTGGCCAAAAAATAAATAAACACAACAGACTACTTCACTTCATGAATTTCTTTAATAACATTTCATGGCTAAAGTAAAAATCCTAATACCATCTGATGTGGTTTCTCAATGTAGAGGAAATACTGAAGACAAATGTATTTTAAAACTTTGAAGAATAAAGAGACATTAACAAAAGTAAAATGGCTAGACTCACTCAAAGTGAGAAAATGTGAACAGCACTGGACTGTGATCAGTTATATATGTGTATGAGATACCTAGGGTAATCACTAAATAAAACTATACAAGGCAATATACCAAAAAAATGTTATAAATAAATCAGAATAGACTTATTAAAAAGGTTCAAGAAATGAAAAGAAACCCAATGAAAAAGAAAGAGAGGAATGAGAAACAAAGGAACAAAAAACAGAAAAGAAATATTAAAATGACAAATAAAAACCTAATATACCAATAATTACTTTAAATATATTGGTTTAAATACACCAATTAAAAGACAGAGACTGGTAGAATGGATTTAAAAAACATGACCCAACTATACACTGTCTACAAGGACCTTAGCTCAAAACAGAATGATACTGAAAGCATGAATTATAAAAAAATTTTAATAAATTGGACCTTGCCAACATTAAAAACTTTAGCTCTGAGAAAGTCTGTGCTAAAAGATTAAAAAGATTTAATCACAAACAGGGAGAAAATATTTGCAAATCACATTTCTGACAAAGGGTTTTTACCTAGAATATATTTTAAAAATTTAGAACTTTTAGAAACAATCAGTCCAATTAGGAAACAAGCAAAACATCTGACAGACATTTCACCAAAAAAGATATATGGATGGCAAAAGGCACATGAAGATGTTTACCACAGTTGGCCATTGGAAAAATACAAATTAAATCACAATGAGAAACCAGCACCCACCTATTAGACCAGTTAAAATATAAAATATTGACAGTGTCTATCACTCATGCATGTTAATTTCCTACTGCTGCTTTTAACAAATTACCACAAATTTAGTAGCTTAAAAGAACACATCTGGGACTTCCCTGGTGGTCCAGTAGTTAAGAATTTGTTGCCAATGCAGGGTACATGGGTTCAATCCCTAGTCGAGGAACTAGCATCCCACATGTCACAGGGCAGCTGAGCTGGTGAGGCACGACTACTGAAGCCTGTGCACGCTAGATCCTGTGCTCCGAAATGAGAAACCATCACAGGAAACTCGTGCACTGCAACTAGAGAGTAGCCCCTGCTCGCTGCAACTGGAGAAAGCCCACAGGCAGCAACGAAGACAGTGCAGTCAAAAATAAATAAATAACTTTTAAAAAAAAAAAAGCATAGTTATTTCCTCAGAGTACTGGAAGTCAGAAGCCCCAGATGGGTCTAGTGGGGTGAGAAGCAATGTTGGCAGGGCTGTGTTCTTCTCAAGGCTCTGGGAGGGAATCCTTTTCCTGGCCTTTTCCAGTTTGGAGAGCCAGCCTGCATTTTTTGGCCCACAGGCCCCCACCACCTTCACAGGAAGCAATGGCTGGTCAGGCCTTCCCGTCTCTACAGCACTCTGATGTGAACTCTCCTGCCCCCACTGCCAATGCCTGAGAGAGTGTCGGTGGGCAGTGTGGAGCCAAGGGGTTCCAGCAGCTGGCTCTGCCCACCTGCTCCAGCCACAGCTGCCTAGATGCCACCCGCCTGGGTTGCCAAGCTGTCAACAGAGCCCAGAAACTGAGACTTCTGTTAAGTCTCACTTCCAAGACCTGCAATGAATTTTTTAAAATTTTATCTGATATGGAATTTCGCTTTGGGAAGACAAAGAAGTTTTGGACGTGGACAGTGGTGATAACTGCAGACCCATGTGAATGCACTTAATGCCACTGAACTGCACGGTTCAACACGGGTAAGACACTAAGTTCTATATCACACATATGGTACCACAATAAACATGTTAAAAGGTATGGTCATCTTCCTGCCTTGAGATCAGGAGAGGAAGGCCTGAGGAGACAAAAGTGGAGATGGGGAATGGGAAGGGGAAGGGAGAGAAGTATGAGAGCAGAGGGGAGAGGGGAGCGGAGCTGGAAGGGGAGCAGAGGCCAGGAACTGGCTGGGTAGACTCACAGGTGCACCCACCTCTCCAGGTGTGAAGGCAATGGTGTTGGGGGGGGCAAGCTTGGGGTCACGATGCCATTGGAGGGGTCAACAGGTGCCTTTTCAGGACCTGCCACCCTGCACACCTGGCAAAGGCTTTCAAGACCTGGACTTCTTGGGCCCTCACTGGCCCATCCCCGGCCCCAGGCCCAGGGGTGTGTGGGGTGCCTGCCCACACCCTGGCCTGCCCTAGATCTCTGGGCTTCATGTGAGCCACTAACACAGGGAGTTGGGGGTCCCAGAGACCTTGTCGCTTGTTATTGACCATAAACACAGGGATGTGCTCTTGTGACCGGCACTGGGAGATGCTGATCTACAGAGTCCCGGGAGGTACCCAGGATGTCCTGATGGTGTCCAGTCCAACAGAATGGAATAGAATGTTTCAGAAACACCACCTGCTTCCCCCTAACCAAGGATTTGAACACAAGAGCCCTCTCCTGTCACTGGGTTGATGCACTCAAGAGACAGAGCATGGGTGCACTGTGGACCCCGGGGTAGTTGGGGTGGGCAGGAACCCCAGGGTAGGTGTGGCAGCAGGTGGAACAGGCCAGTGGACTCAGAGTTCCCATGGGGAGGGGTAAGCCCTGCTACCCGCTCCACTAGAGGAAGCCTCTGACGGTGTCCTGAGGGACCCCGTACCCAACCTATTGACAGGAAAGTGGTCCAGAGACTGGGAAGGGGCACAAACTCCCCACCTACCTGCTGCTTGCTCTCCCTTTTTCCTTCCTCCCTCCCTCTTGAACCCTGAGTGTCTTGAAATGAGGTAGAAGGAATGTGGAACATAAGAACGCACCCTCCCTCTCTAGCAAGCACTGCAGCCCTCTCCTGAAGGCACGCGAGGGCCAACACATTGTCAGTGGGCCCCAAACACACTGCTAACCCAAAGGTTGGATCTAGGGTGCTCCGCCAGGGTGGGTGGACAGCACTGCTCAGACTCTGGGAAGCATCTGGATTCCCACCTAGTTTCTGGCCCTGTAGGTCACACCTTAAGTCCTTCCTGGTGCTGGTACTGATGTTGAACCACCGATGTGTGTGCTGACACTCCCAGAAGGAGCTGGCACAAACCCCGCACACTCAGGTGGCTCCTATGGATGCATTGTGCTCAACGGATGGAGCTGTTTAAGAACCTAGCTTGTGCAGGGCGCAGCAGGGCCCTCCTCTCCCTCCTTCCTGCCCCGCCTCCACTTCCCTTTACAGTCCTCTGTCCTCTGCTGGCACCTTGTGCCTTGGCCTGTGCTCTTCCGCCCCTGGGTCCTCTGCACCAGCCAGGCCCTGACGGGTGGTCATTGAGAATGCTGGCACCTTCTCCCATCAGAGGCCCCGCTCTGCACCCCCGCCCCGGCCGCAACCCCAAATCCTCTGTCGGCACTCTGTAGGCCAGACATACCCTCTTTGGGGGCTGCTGACTCCCCATGCCACACCTCTGCAGTCCGGGCCCACCAGAGGACACTCTTAACTCTAACATGATGTTCCTGACACTGGTCCCTACAAGGTCATAACCTGAGCAGCTTCCCAATGACCCTGTCCCTCAGGCAGCAGGCTCGCCATCCCTGCAGGAGGGACCTCTGCCAACCGCCCCACCGCCCTCCCCCCACCTCAATTGCTCCACTGTGGCCTCTGAAGTGCCATCTGGGGCCTCTCGGAGTGTCTGGGCTGTCAAGGTTTCAGTAGACAAGTGGTGTTGGGGGTGCTTTGCCCCCCCTTCAGCATCTATATCGCCAGACCATCTCTGGGGCAATGCAAGAGCAGAGGCAGGGAGTTCCACTGGGAATGGGGGCAGGAATGGGGCCCAGCTCATGGCTCAGTGGTGACACTTCCCCTGTGGCCATTGTACACCATGAGTTTGAGCCAACATGTCCCTAATGCCCCAGCCAGTGCTGGCCAAAAGCCTAGGATCCCTCCCTAGAGAAACCAGGACAGAGGTGATGGAAGGTCTGGCCTGAGCTCCCTGGAGAAGCACCCTGACTCACCCTGGGGTCCAGACACCTCTCTTGCAAAGGCCTCCTCCAGAGAGAACAAGCCTGAGCCGGCTCTGCAGGAGGGTGGCCACCTCAGGCCCACGGGTGCCCCGTAAACAGGTGGCGTCACCTGCTCCACCAGGTTGACCCCTCTCAGCACCACCAAGTCTGAGTCGTAGTAGCCAGACTCCCCTAGCGGGGGCTGGAGAGTGTGATTCCAGCCCTACCCTCTCCACGCCAATGGCAGCAGATGCCAGATTCTGCAGAAAGGGCTGGGAGAGCAGGGAGTTGCGACCAGCTCAGGGCTCCAGGGGC
The DNA here is from genome assembly GCA_007570785.1 of Antilocapra americana. Taxonomy (NCBI): domain Eukaryota; kingdom Metazoa; phylum Chordata; class Mammalia; order Artiodactyla; family Antilocapridae; genus Antilocapra; species Antilocapra americana. Next base: position 11,270,215 of record ML660772.1, read on the forward strand.
AAGGAGATCTAAGGCCCCACCTGGCATTTGATGCTCCTTTCTTCCCTTTGAAAGCAGGCCAGTGACCTAACCTTGAGCTATAAAGAATAAAACCAAGGATGTAGATAGAGCAGATACAACCAAACTCGTGTGGACAAGCTAAGGGGTGAGCTGAGCCTGAAATGGCTGACTACTACTTTTTCCTCACCCCTGAAGTTGTGATAAGGGCTTGAAGGAGAGCCCTTGGGATCCCTAACCACGTCCAGGGGGCATCAGCGAGCCAAGCGACAGCATGCCAACCTTGTGTCCAGGAGAGGTGTGCCTGGGAGCAGCCAGGCTTGGACAACCTGATTCCCAGGCCACGGGGGACCAGTCCCATGTGTGCACCACTGTCCGGGGGAGGGAGCTCTGCTCTGGAGTCTGCCCTCTGTCCAAGAGGGAGAGAGTGCTTACTGAGGACTGCTTCCACGCCCACACTCCACTCTTTATTCACAGAAACAACTTGTCCGCCCTGGGTTGGGATTGCTGCCAGCTGGCTGCAGCGGGGGAGCAGATTGGAGGTGGGTTTGGGTCTGCTCCCCAGACTGCTCTGAGTGGTCAGGTCTCTGTAAGGCAGCTGCCACCTCCTGGACACATTTGCACACAAAATGCTCCTGACTTCTCCCTCCTGCACACTTTGGAGGCAAACTGTTGAAGATGGCGCTGTTCTTCCTGGCAGATTATTTCTGCTCTGGGAGTTTGCTTGGTAATTTCACTGCTGGACTGTCTACATTCTTCATTCATTCAAGAAATACCCAGCAAGTTCTGCCCATTGAGCACAGCCCCTGGAATGGGGATGGGGGTTGGGGAGAGGCCACACTGGAGAGGCTGCAATGTGACTGAGGCACAGGACGTGCCACAGGCCTGTTATGCCTGGAGGGGTGCAGGCACAAGCATGAGCCCAGCATTCTGGGGCCACTGCAGGTAAATGGGGCACCAAGGACCCTCTGGCTGAAGTCTTCTGAATCCTGCTTGGAAAGGGATGTGAGCTGTAGAGCTACAATCTTTTTTTCTGATCGAAAGCTTATTATGTTTCTGAAAGCTGTGTGAAGTCTTGCCAGAATGCAGGCTGGATGAGAAACAGCTTTGGGAGCTATTTAGGAATTCCCATTTTGGTGTTTGCTGTATACATGGGCCTGATGGCTAGAATTCGGGTAATGACCACATAGTGAAAACCATCTTGGCAAAAAATATCACACACAGACCCAGAAGTGCTTAAATACAGATTTATTGCAAACCAACACGGGAGACAGGGTGATTTCGCAGGCGGGCACCCCATCTTCCTTGGACCTCAGCTGATGGAGCTCAGTGGCCAAACTGCTCCTGCCGTGTCTGAAGAGAGAAAACAGGCAGAGTGCACAGGCTCCAGGGCCCAGGCCAGCAGCGAGGGGCACAGGCCACCCACAGATGGCAATCCCCCCTGCCCACCACTCCCAGATGCCAGCAAGCTGCTGTTACCCCCAGTGGGGTGGGGAGAAACACAAACACTTGAAAATAAAATCAGGCAAAAGGAAGACAACTGACCGTGGAGTCCACAGCTCCCAAATAGCCAAGGTGCAGGTCTCATACCCCACCTGGTGACGGCAGAAGAGCCCCTAGGGGTCACGGAGGGGAGGAGACAGAGGCATGGTGCCAGGCAACGGTGCTAGAACGTTTCTCACACAGACCACCGAGACCTCTCACTATGTGGGACAGGTGAGATCCGGAGAACGCTGAAGGGGGCCCTCAGCAGCTCCATGACCAGCCTTGGTGACAATAGCCAACAACGGTGCTCCACGCCCCCTTGGTGGTGCTCCCACCAGTCACCAGGTGTACACACCTCCCATGATGGAATCAGAGCGAGCAACTGCTTCCCAGGGATGTGTCTACAGGGCCCTGTGAGCCAGAAACCTGCCCCCACACACTGCAATGAACCAGTTCCCACCCACGCAGCTGAAGGGGGAAGTTTCTAGAAGGAATGTCCCCACCCAGGGCTCCTTCTCCCCCAGTCCAGCACACAGAGCTCTTGAGGGCAGGTTCCAGGGTGCAGAGGCCTGCAAGGTAACAGACCAAAAGCGCAGCTGCGCAGTCCTGGCAAAGAGCAGGGGCTCTGGGTCCTGGGAGAGCCGCGGGATGGGGGCCACAGCTCTGGGCAGCACAGTCTGGCTTCAGTCAAGAAAGGACCCGGGGCTGCAGTGAGCAGTGACACACCACGGGGTCTCCTAAGGGTGCCGGGCCCAGCTCGCTCTGACAAGAACCAGTTCCCCAAGGGGAAAGTGCTAGGCCGGGTGGCAGCAGAAAAGACCAATCAGAAGACAGAGATCCTGCTGTGTCACGTCTGAGGCCACCAGAGACTCTTCCAGCATCCAGAACCAGAGACCAGCACCCTGGTTTCCATGGCTCCTCGACAAGGCTGAGGAAGGCAGTGGACACGTACAAGCAGACAGGCAAGACTACACAAAAACACACCCAGCAAGAGGGCAAGGCAGCAGTTTCCCCAAACTGGCCCTGAGCCTGGCCCTCAGTCTGCATACCCCTGCCTGCGCGTCCACAGCCGAGGGGCACCCATGCACGCAAGAACAGCAAGCAGAGAGCACATGAGCAGAGCAGCAAGCAGAGGGAGGGAGGGAGGGAGTGGCGAGTGGCGCCGGCAGGGCCCAGAGCTGCACCTGCTGAGATATCCCCTGCTCCCCAACACCCCCTCGGCACACAGCCCCGCCCTGCTCTAAAACAGTCTGGAGACGCAGGGCCAGCGTGGAGGCCAGGTTCACCCTTGAAAGAAAGGATGGCAAAGGTGAACTAGACAGCGAGTCCCCGGCAGGAGGGAGCTGAGGGGCACAGCCGAGGCCCCGCTTCCCTGCCGGCGAGGGCGTCCTCTCCTCCAGTCATTAAAACTGCACAGCCCCCGGGGAGATGTTGAACATGGATGGGTCGAATCGCTGGCCTCGGAAGGGAGAGCCTTCAGCATCCCACCCCTTCTTCAGCATCTCATGGACTTTCTACAAACAGAAAATAAAGAGGTTAACTGTAGTCACCAGGCCTGCACATCCCAGAGCAGAACTCTGCTCTGCTTCCTCCGGAAGAGGACCTGCCTGGGGTGACAGCACACCCTCCACAAGCCTGTGCTCCCCACATTCGGGTTCCACCCCATCCTGTCCCCAGCACACCGGCCATCTTCCTAGTTTGGATGCTGTCCCTTCTCACCAGGAGTCCAAGCTCCCAAACGGCCTGAGGGCCACAGCCCACAGAGATGACTGAGCTGTAAAGAGAGGGTCTCTATTCCCCTTTCATAGGGACAAGGTTAGCGGTCTCTAGGCCTGTGTTCTCAGATAGTCCGGGAATGACCTAGGTTGTGACTCAAAGGGAAAGACCTCAGGATGTCTGACTGTGCACCCACCAATCACTGATCCCATAGCCACTGGGGACAGGGGCCAAAGCTGTTATCAAAGGTGGGATCAATCATCCCAGTCTGGACCACCAGCCTTCGGGGGCGGCAGCAGGAGGCTGCGCAGTGAGGGAGGCCCCTCACTTCGCTACAGGCCCCCTGTCCCCCCAGGTCCCCACATCTGCCCTTCACGTCCTCCCTGCAAACACACTGGGCTGGTTACCCTCTCCCTTTCCTTCTGACCAGGAGAAATGAAGACTCAGCCACAGGGCCAGAAAGCCCTGCCCTAGGCCGACAGACTGAGCTGAGGGCAAAACTCCTGGTGTCTGACAAGACTGTAGGGGCTCCTGACGGGGCCTTCTCTGCCCCGTTACTACACCTAAGTGATGCCAAAGACACGCAGTACGTATTACTCCTGACTCAGTACACCTGACACACACCAAGGACCTTAAAAGGAGCACCTGGCACAGCCCCGAGAAGGGACCAGAGGCCCAGGCCCTGCCCACCCACGTGACTCCAGGTGCCAGCAGCCACAGGGTGACCTGCATCCTGTCCGCCCTCCTCCAGCTCGTGCCCACTAGCCCCTCTGAGCCTCCTCCTTCTCAAGGCTCTCACTCCACTCCCCTCATCTGAGTGTCTTGCCTCTCCAGTGAGCTGACTTGAGACACAGTCTCTGGGCTCGACCCACAGCAATGTCCCTGTGCCGAGCCTCGTCATGGGCAGCCTGACGGGCCCTCTGCTCCAGCCCCACAGGGTCCTCAGCCTGCTCCCCACGCTGGTCCTGCCCCAGGCCCCTCACCACCACCTCCTACTTTCTTAAGCCGCCTCTCCTCCCACCACCCTCATCCAAAGCCACCAGCAGCCGTGCTGACTCTTCTCCTTGGGACGCTTTCCTCAGGGGACCACGGTGACACCTCACCACCCCAGAGGCCAGCTGCCTCACCACCAGGCCACATCAGCCCTGCCGACTCCTCAGGCCTCCACGCTTCTCTCTCGGTTCCGAACCTGCTCCCCACACTGCACGACCCTCAAGGCCCTGTGTGCTGTGGATGGTCCGGGGAAGCCCGGGAGGCCAGGCCCTGTATGCAGAAGTTCGTTCCCAATCCCTGCTGAGCCCAGAGTCCCAGACAGCAGTGCTGGTGCTCCTGCCTCTCCTAACACGGCCCTGAGGCGCCGAGCCATCCAGCAGCAGGTCAGCTGGACGAGGTGTCACCACTGAGTCCCACCGCCTGCACCACCACTCAAGGGCTCCCGTGCGTCCACTGTATGTCTCCACAGGCCACTGCACTCAGCCAAGCACTCATGCCATCACGGTCAACACTGCCCGGCCCATGGCAAATCCTGTCAGAACCACTTCCGACTCAAACCACAGAAGTCTTTCCATCAGACCAGTGTCTTTGGGTTTCTTTTTTAGATACTTCTTGGATCGGTGGATCCCAGCCCTGAACTCATCAGCAGGGACCTCTTGCTTCTTATTTAGACCTCATGGCCAAGTGCCTGCCAACTCTGGGGCCAGACATCCAAACTTTCAACAGCTGCCCAGGGCCCTCTCCCATCAGGTCGGTGTTCAGACTGCTCTTTCATCTGGTGGCTGCAGGCAAATGCAGCATTAACTGGATAAAACTACCACCTAAACGTGCACAGAGATGGTTGCACTCCACGTCCTGTGTCAGGCCAGCTTGGGGATTACAGCCTGAGGCCACTTCCACAGATGAGACCACCAGGTGCCTGGGAGCCAATGATCAACTGTAGTCCTGGCCTCCAGCCCCGTAAGCCCAGGTAAGGTTGGTAAACCAGATTAAGAGATGATTCAGAGACTCAGGGAGGAATGACAGACAAGCCTGACGCCAGCTCAGGGTTCAAGCCCCACCCTGCTGCCAGACCAGCTATGGGACCTTGAACACATGCTGTGACGTCTACACCTCAACCCTTCTCTCAAATCCCTGTGCGGTTCACTTGGGACACTGAGAAAGGAACTCTTCTCCAAACAGCCACTCTTGGCAGTATCAAACAGGAGAAAGACAGCACGTGTCTAATCCTCCTCTCTGCCACCACAGGCTCCGGACGAGCCTCCTCTCCAGTCACTGATGGCCTCCTGCCCTTCTGTGGCTGCCGGCCAGCCACACCTCTCAGGCCTCTGACTTCAAAAGTGATTTGGAAGAATTTTCTTCCTTTGTGGTCAAACCTACACTGGACCCGAGGCAGGGCTGGGCCAGGCTGTTCCTCCTGTATTGAGGGTCTTGGAGGGGCCAAGAGAAGGGACAGCCCCAGGGTGTGAGCTGGGAACACGTGACATTACCAGGACCCTCTGGAGAGGCACATCTCGGCCCTGCCACCTGGGCTCGGTCCAGGCACGGAACTGGAGCCCCATCCCAGGCAGTGACCAGGCCTCAGCTGCCATGTTGGGACCCAGGAGGCAGCTGCACAGGCAGCAGCATGCCCTGTCCACCCCAGCTCAAGCCCCAGGAAGGCCCAGGAAGGGTGCGTGCCCATACCAGCTCGTGGCTCTGCGGCTTGCCCTGCAGCTTCTGGTGGTAGTCAAAGGTGAGCCTGTCCAGGACGGCGTGTTCCTCCTCGTCCACCGTGGCCATGGAGCGCTCCTTGTTGATCTTGTCGATGTCGATCTGCTCCTCACCCTCCAGGATGGCGCTCCACCAGTACTCACCCACCTTGTTCAGGCTCACCTGGCACACAAGGGCAAAGACAGGGTCAGGGCTGGGGAGGCGACACTGGGGATTTCACTCTCCAGAACTAGGACTGGGTGGTACCTATGGTCCTTGTCCCCAGGTCCTCTCAGAAGAACAGTGACCCTCCATGGGCATCAGCAACCCCACCTGCTCAGCCACCGGAAGCCCAGCCTGCTCATTAGAGTGGACATTTCCAACTGCTCTGAGCTGCACCATCCGTGGTAACTGGCCCCTGTCACAGCCTCCTGAGCTGCCAAGGGAAGCTTGAGCCCTAACAGCTTTTTTCAACATCCACCTGCTAAGCCCCCACTAGCTCACCATTCCCTTAATGACCTTTCCTGCTTCCAAGTGCAGCAGCCAGTCTCCTGCCTGCTGCGGGGACTTGGAACCCAAGAGACCAAGCATTCAACCTGATAGACTCCCCCACAACGGACACCCAGGCTTCTTTGTCCCACTGTCCTCCCTGGCCTGGCCAGGATGACCACTGCGTGTGACTCACTTCCCACCCAACCTCATGGTGTAGCCCAGGGAGGGGACAGAAGAGTCGGGGGGCATGAGAAGTCAGAGACAAAGATGGCGGAACAGCAGGGCTTGGCCTGAAGGTGAAGCCAAGTACATGCGTCCCAAGGACCACACAGGAGGGCCCAGGCCACACCTCTTCCTACACCCAGTGGCTACGTTCTTGGGCAAACAGTACCAGCTGACTGAGAATTGACAGGTGAGCTGTGATGCTACCTCACACTGCCCACTCTCGGACAGGATGAAACCACCAGTCACGCCCAAAGGGGGGTGCGGAGGTGATAGAGATGACGAGCCCACAGCAAGAGTGGCTTTTACTCAGAGGAGTGTCAATGAGGACAGTGTGACTGGCTAGTGGGCAATCCTGACAAGTGACATCTGTGAAGATACTGCATGCTCACTGTTCCTAAGTCAGCCCACCCCATGGCTCAAGGGCTGCGGGGGGCAGTGCTGCCAGCTCCAGCCCTCTGCCCCGGTGCACCAAGAGCCCCTACAGAGCCCAGGTCCAGCAGAGCTCAGCCCCAGGCGCTAAGAGCAGCTGAGGTATGGGTGCTGATAGAGCAGGTCACGCAGTGGAGACAGCTCCAGAAAACCGTGACCGTGGCATCAACATCAGTATCTCAGCCCAGTACACAACAAGGCTGCCCCACTTCTGACCATCATGGGTGGACATGGCTGTGCAGATGGCAGGGGTGAGGGAGCAGGGGTCCTGTCCTCCTGATCAGATGAATGACCTCTACCCTGCCAACACCACAGTTTCCAGTCAGAGTGAAGTCTCTGTGTCCAGATGCTCTGCCCAGCTGCTCAGGCAGCTTTTTGCCGACTTACTCTCCTGCTTGCATGCGTGGACCTGACCTGGCCCTCCAAGACCCCAGTGCCAAGCTCTGAACCCCATCTTCATAGAACTGCATATCTCTGGGCCAGTACAGTGAAAAGCTTCTGAGGGGAAAATCCACTCTCTGCATACTACTCCAGGAGAGCTTCTGAGGAACAGTCAGCCCTCTATCCACTAACTCAACCAACTTCAGATCACAAATATTTGGGAAAGAAATTTCCAGAAAGTTCCCAAAAGCAAGACTTGAACTTGTCTCCTTTAGCAACAACTGTTTACACAGCATTTGCATTGTATTAGGTACATGCCATGAAGTGTAAGAGAGGATGTATGTAGGTTATGTGCAGACACGACACTAAGAGACGAGAGCATCCTTGGATGTGGGTATCCTTAGGGGGTCCTGCAACCAACCCCCAGAGGATACTGAGAGACAACTGTACTTACAGAATATAAATCTCCAAAAAGAACACTTCAGATTTATTTTATTCGTGTCTTTGTTAGTGTTCACTGATCTCATTATCACTGTTACCTCTACCTGGAAATCAGTGTCTCACCTGGATCGCCCAATGCCACAGGCAGAACAGACCCACACTCGGGCCAACAGCCCTTAACGGCACTGTGGGGGGGGGGGGGGGGGGCCCCCCCCCCCCCCCCCCCCCCACAGTGCTCTGCTGCTGGTCCTTCTCACACAAACCACACGTGGTGTGTCCCAATCAGGTCCACACACACCCAGGCCTAACACGGCTCGGGGGCACTACGGGACTGATCCTGACGACAAGCTTGGTGGGACGAGCTTGGTGGGCCTCACTACCTGTGCCTCCTGCCTCCACAGAACACGTCTGCATGGGCACTCTGCACACCCAACAGGCATTAAGATGAGCCTAGCACCACCTTCAAGGCGAAATTTCACATCAATGTAGAATTAGCCATAAAGAATCAGCCGTAGAGAATGCATTCAGCACATTCACAGAGGCTGTGTCTAGTTCCAGAACATTCTCGTCATCACAAGAGAGAATCCGTACCCATGAGCGGTCACTCCCCACTCTGCCCAGAGGCTTGCCCGCCCCTAGCCCTGGCAACGAATCATTTATTTGCCTTTTCTGGACACTTCCCAGAAACGGACCCAAAGGCTGTGTGTCCCATGCCTGGCTTCTTTCACTCAATGCAGTGTCCTCACGTACCTGTGCTAGTGGGTCAGAACTTTATTCCTTTTCCAGGTTGAAGACTACAAAACATAGCACCAAGAGGACATGGGGAAAACGTTCTTGGAATGGGGCTCAAGGATTCAGGTCTAAAAATATCTTTGATAAAGTAGTCTGATGGTTTAACATTTGGTGTTGATTTTTTAACATTGTTATTTTTTTTAATTGGGTTTGTGGAGGCGTAAGCTGGCACATAGTAAAACTCACTTGTGAGAGGAGGTGCGTCCTATGAGTTTTGACAAATGCAGCCACGTAGCCACCACTATCAAGCCACACCCTAAAGTTCCTGGTCCCCTTGGTCGGTGATCCCCTCAGCCCGACACTTGCTTTGCCGTCTTGTTGGTCTGTGTTTTGGTCTGTTCTTTTCTTACCATAGTGGTCCGGCATTCAGCCACGCTGTACAAGCATGGAGGGGTAACCCCTTGACAAGGTGGGCTGACACACCTGTGGGTGACCAGGTGGGCGTTTCCAGGGTTCGGCAGTCACCTACAAGGCCGCCTGTAGGGCTATGTGTAAACGTGTGTCTCCCTTTCCCTTCGTTAGGTGGATCCTACAGTAAGTGTGTCACTTTATGGCCCTCCTCTCCACAGGGGAGCTCCAGGGGCTCCACACTCTTGCCAGCACCTGCTACTGTCAATTCTCTTCAGGAGCCAATCAAATAAATATGAAGTGACATGTCACCATGGTTTTAATCGGCATTTCCTTAACAACTAACAGTGTTGAGCATCTTTTCATGGACTTAATGTGCCATCTCATTTCTTAAAACATTTTATCTGGAATAATTTCAATCTTACAAGTTACTAGAATTGTTCAAGTACAAAGAATAGCCACACACCCTTTTCCTAGATTCACCCACTGTTAACATACTACCCCTTTTATCACATGCGTGTGCCTGCACACACTCACTGTGTAAGTTTATATATAATATGTAGTAAATTACATGACACTCATTTCAGAATCTTGGCCCTTTACCCCTAATACTTCAAGGAGTGCCTCTTCCTTAAGATATGAAAGTTCTTCACTATTGGGTTGGCCAAAAAGTTTATTTGGATTTTTCTGTAACATCTTAAAGAAAAACCTGAACTTTCTGGACAACCCAGTAGAGTTCAGCTCCCCTTCCCTCCAGCATAGGATCCAGTCCAGAGTCCCAACTACGTCTTAGTGGGCCTGTCCCCTTTAACCTAGAACATTCCGCCGCTGCTGTCCTTTGTTGTTAAAATCCATTCTTCACCTGAGGTTTGCCTGGTGCTCTGTCCTGATTAAACTCAGGGACGGACCCCCAGTAGAACCCTGCACAGGTGATGCTGTGCCCTCCTGCGACATCCCACCCGCAGGCATGACGTCACGTGGCTGAAGGACCTGGGTGCTCCTCCCAATGGCAGGGAGACAACACATCCAGCCCCAACAATGCTTCTCTCAGCACCAGCTCCTGGAGGTCCAGCATCTCAAGAGCTCTCACTTGGTCCAATCCCTGACCGTGTAGCACTCGGAGTGCCCCAGCCTGGCTGGTCAGGGGTGGCTGTTGTGACCTGATAACTCACCCTCATCCCTCGGCCTTCCTCCAGGTTCCTTGTAGCAACTGGTCCGGATCAAGAATCAGTTTCTCAGGGAAACCCCCAGAGTGCTGGCTGAACAGTTTTCCCAAAATGTCCTTGCAGAAACTTCCAACTCCATGTGGATCAGCTTACCTCAGCACCCTAATCTGTGCTGATGACTCACCGACACTCATCTCCCTCCCCTCCTCACAGAACCCTGTTTCTATTCAGGGAGAAAGTGTGCCCGGCAAGGAAAATGGCTCCTCACAGCTGCCCGTATGTGGGATCAAGTCTGGGCCAAGGAGGTATGTGTGAAAATTGCAGGTGATGTTTCAGGGGGCTGCCTTGGAACCAGAACAGAGGACAGGGAGAGACAGCATGGGGCCTCCTCAGCTCCAGGCACTTCTGCGGGAAGGGTATGATCCCCAGCCAGACCACTGACCTCTCAGGGCTTTGCCAGAGGCAGTACTGCTCTGGGGAATCTCCCAGTCTTTGATGTTAACAAATTTTTTAAGCTTTAACGTTAAAGCGCTGAGGACCAGACAGGAGCTGGCTATGATGGGGGTGTGGCTGGGAGGCAGTGACCACATGCTGCCGAGCTTCCTCTACTCTCTCCTCCCACGTGGGTGGAGGGGGGTGCCTGCTCTGTCCACCGGGAGCGTGATCCTCTGGTTCGGCTTGGCACATCCCTCCTGTTCACTGGGCAACTTCTCCAGAACGCTGCCAGAACATGATGGTTTAGGCCACCTACTTCTCAACACCAGGCCTCAGCTCTTCCTGGCTAGGACCTGGGTTATTGGTAATGATGCCAAAAATGTGACCAGCCTGAGAAACATGACAGGTCCCGGGAGACATGGGTACTGAAAGCCAAGAACTTGTATTTCACTCCTAGGACTAATTTCCAGGCTTGGGCTCTTGCCAAAATACTAACATAACTTAACCTGTATTTTAAGCTGAACAACGGTCCCTCAGGGCCAGGAAAGGGGGCAGGTGACCACCCACAACAAAACAAAGATGGTGAACCACTTCACAGAGAAACACATATCCTCCCTAGAAAAATGGAAAGGAACAAATGGGAGAAATGCAGATAAGTCAGCAAAGACAAGTTAAAATTAACAAGCCCAGCGCTGGGGCGCAAAGGGGTCCGATGACATCACAGAAATCTGACATCCTTCTGGGGAGAGCCATGGCAATGGCCAAGGACGACAGTCAGCCTGTAACTCCACTTCAGAGAACTGTAATTTAAAGAAATCACCTAAACGTGGGGGTGCAGCATGCATTAAAACACTCCCAGGCGCAGGTACCAGACACACAGCACTGTGAGCTTTAAGGCAAGTAGACAAAGGTCTGCAAACACTGCAGCTCCTGCACTGACTTTAAATGGCTCGAGTGTGGGGTCACGTCAGCATGTGAACGGGCTTCACCTCACAAATGGCTGCAGATCAGAGACATGGAGCATCGTAGGCACGAGGTCACGGCCTGTGGGCACCCAGAGCCTGGCCATTAGCCCCACCTGCAGGGAGAAACCAAGGCAGTGAGCTGATGTGGGTTCTGGGACAGAACAAGGTACAGGAGGAGGCCCTGGTTTCATGTCTCCGTAACCAAGAAAGGAGCTTGCTTGAGAATCAAGCAGCCTCGTTTAACATTCTCAAGTGTGGGAGGGAGGGAGGCAAGAACTGTCATCCGGTTTTAGCTGCCACCCCTGCCTGCTCTGAAAGCCTGCTCAGGCGTGTCTGATGCGGATCCCAGCTCAGGCGAGGAGGGAGCAGTGGCTGGGAATCAAGGGGCATGTCTGCATCAGCCTGCCTGGGAGGTGAGGACTCAGGCCATGGGCTCTGGCGAGGTGACAGGCATCCTTGTCCCAAGTGGCCCCCACAGAAACCGTGCCTTGTGACACAGCCTGTGCTCGTGTCCCACGGCAGCCATAACAAAGCCCACGTATGAAGGGCTTGCAACAAGACATCTATCCTCTCTGTCTGGAGGCTGGAAGGCCGATATCGAGGCACTGCAGGCCTGCACTCCCTCTGGAGCTTCTAGGGACCTTGCCTGGCTGTCATGTCACTCTGTGTGTCTGTGTCTTTTCTTCTTCTAAGGACACCTGTCACTGGATTTAGGACCCACTTGGATAATTCAGGATCATCTCGTCATCTGCAAAGACCCTTCCTCCAAATAAGGCCCTATCTGCAGGTTCTGGGGTTTGACGAGGACATCTGGGGGCCCTTTCCAGTCCACTCAGACTTTAGGAGGTGGGCCCTTGATGATTTCCCTCAAGCACCCCAGTGCCTAGCACAGGGTCTGGCACTTGGTGATAAGCACAGAAGGCTCTGAGCCTCAGCCTAAGACCAAGGAACAGAGGTACCGTGGGGCTCACATGGCTAGTGGGACTGAGGCAGAGAGCAGGCCGGTGACCACAGAGCCGCGCTGCTTCCTCCAGAGGCTCGAGGGAGTGGCACTGGTTCTTCACAACATTTGCACCGGGGTCTTCGCATGTCCAAGCAGCGTGCTCATCGCACTATATCTCAGACACATGGCACTCAGCATCATCAATAAAATAACTACACTGAAAACACACCAAACCTCCAGCACAAGCAGCAGTGTCTGCACAACACACAGGCATTGGCTGTGCCAACGGTCGGGAGGAAGGCAAAGGTAAGCAGAGCCCCGCATCTCAGGAGAAGGTGCATGCCAGGCGAGCAGGGGGCTGGCTGTCGAGAAAGCTCCAGAGGAGGATACGATCTCTAAACAAATCCCCTTTCCCTTCTACAAGTGGTGAAGCAGCGTTAGAAACTGACACCATCCACGGATGACAAAAGCCACTCAAAGGAACCCGGGGAAAGAACCAGCACAGCACCTGCAATCCCCAGAGGTTTCTATGTGGACCCCATGCGGTGAGCAGGAGCGGAACTGAGCCACGCTTACGGGCATGGTTTCTACAGAAACGGGTTTATACAGAAACCTTGGTTTCTCCCTCGGTCCACAGCCAAGGCTGCTCCTTTATGACTCCTTGAGCAGCAGGTGCTTGGCAAAAGCAAACTGAAAAACTAAAAGGTGGCCAGGGCACAAGGCTCCTCCTGGGCCAGAGGAGGACCTGGGATGACCATGGGGCTGGGCACATGACCGGCCACCCAGGCCACCTCAGCAAGGTTGGCAGAGATGGCGACACCCCGGGCGCCCTGCTGGCCCAGCACAGCCTCTCACAACCACCACCACACTGCTGCCAGCTCTCCTCCCCTTCCTGCCCCCTCCAGGGTGCCTTTCAGTTGAAAGTCAGAGGAGGAGGGAACAGGAGGCCTCTGGGTCTGGGGTCTGGCTCCACCCTGAGCAAGCCCTTGACCTTCTCTGAGTGTCAGCATTCTGGTTTGTAAAACAGACTTGCAGAGATGAAACAGCATGGCCAGGCACCTCAGAGAGCCAGGCCAGAGTGCCTGTACTCAATAGATGGAGGCCTGAATTACAAGGAGTTAATGCCCTGGCCACAAGCCACATCCGTGTTCAGATGTAAGTTGTACAAAACACACAAAACGACACAGCTCTGGAACAGGCGTGAAGAAGTCAGCGTCACCTCTAGTGACAAACACCCTAAAGAGTGAGCTACCTGGTAACAACCTCATTTTCACAGAAGTTAACGTCAAGTAAAGGGAATCCTCAGTATCCTGATTACAGCCCTGACAGACCAAGTGGGCTGTAAACAGAGGCTGTGAACCTTCAGGGTCCAGCAGGGACGTGAGTTTACAGGGCTGAAGATGGCAGAAGTGCCCCTCAGAGGGAGACCAGCAGAGCAGCTGCCTGCTGGGACTGCTCTGGATGGCCCATCAACCTCACAGGGGTGATGTGAGGCCTGGTGCCTGTGAACAACAGGGCACCCAAGACCATGAGTCCACATTTCTGGGACCATTTGAGCCATCACAGCAGCACCTACAGAGGGTAGCCTGCCAGCCACTGGCTTCCACTGGCCACTGGCATGACCTCAGTAGGCAGGGGGATAATGAAACTCTGGCTTTCTACCTCCTGCAACCATGCGAAGTACAGATGAGACCATGACCATGAAGGCATTCTGCAAATGGAGGAACTGGTGATAAGAACATGGGCCATAGTTTGGGGAACGGCACTGCAAGTGGGGAGGCACGGGGGTGAAGGGATGAGGGACTGAACCCCAGGGCAATGAGGGTGAAATCATCACAACTGTCACACATTCATGGTGAGCAGAAGAAACCTTGGGAGGACAGGGGATGTGCAACAGATCAAGTTCTAAACAAGACTGGCAGACCTGGCCAGCACTTTATCACCGGTGTCCCTGTCACACAGAGGCGCCGCTGTGTGCTCATGGGTCCCGAGCACGCCGCGACCTCCAGCCAACCCAGCACTGGTGAAATCCTCTCTGTTCCATCTGGCATGTGTGTCTGCAAGCTGAGAGAAGCCAAACAGAACCCCATGGTCCTTGCCGGTTAGGACCAAACAGGCAGGCCCATGGGCGTCTACTTTCCAAAGACAAGTAGATCTTGATGAAACTGTACGTAAAGAACGCTTCTATATAAAATTCTGAGGCTTTTCTTTGTCCAAAGACTTTAACATGTTATCTTTTCATCTTTACCCCTTTCACCATGTCCCAAGTTAAGCACTCCAGGAGGAGGGAAAAAAATGAACCCAAATATACAGTCTCCCTTTGCTGGAGGAAGCTTCCCTGCATGCTGCCCACTGAACAGGTGCAAGCTCTTACAAAGGAAGAATCGAGTACCCAGAACACATTCCCCTTCATCTGAATCCCACACCCTCGGTTAGCTTAGCCAGTTGAGACCCCCTTTATCAAATAAGCCTGTCTGAGTTTATTAACTCTGCATCCTCCAAACTGGCATTCATGAAAATGATGTGCCTTTTAATTTTTAACTTATTTGGTTTTGCCTTTTAGATGTAACTGAATCCCTGAAGAGGGAAGCCTCTGAGACTGAAGAGATACATCCAATGTGAGCACAGCCGCACTGTGGGGATGGTGCCCGCCAGGACCTCCTCCGTGGTCACCGTGTGTGGTCTGCATGTGGGCAGGAGGACGGATGGCACTCAAGGGCCCCTGAGTTTCTCACTGACAGGGGCTCCACCTCAAGGAGCCAAGCACTGGGACCCCCAGGGGCCAAGGCTGCAGATGCAGCAGTGAGTCAGTGGAGGCCCAGAAAAATACCTTCTGAGCTACGTGGGAAACAATGAGGCAACTCCCCCGCTGGCAGGAATCAACATGCTCACTGCCTCACAGCCCACACTTACCAAGACGCACTTCCCGGGTTCGAGGCTCCAGAGGGAGCTCTCGGTGTTGATCTTGTGGGTGAACTTCCCTTCCATGAGGACACGCTCCCCATTTTCCTCCAGCACAGCCACCCGGATGGAGCTGCTGCTGAGGGTCACCGAGACCTGGAACAGAGCGAAAGAGAATCATCTTGTGCTCCAAGACAGGAGGGGACAGTGGTTTCCAAGATGCCTGACTGCACACGGCAGGAGAACAGGATGCAAGACCATGCCAAGCATCACCAGGTCCACTGAACCAAGAAAATAATACCAACCAATTCACACGTGAAGGAGACCGTGTCATCATCTCCTTCAAGAGACTGCACTTACAGTTTTGATATTCCTCACAGTAATAGGGGGTGCTTTGTGGGAGCGGAATCTCTTCTCCAGTTAGGGGAGACCAACTCCCTAGACGGAAGGCAAGCAGGGCTGGTGTAGCAGGGGGCTACTCTCTCCACGCCCACCTTGCTGTCTGGGTTCCACAGCTGTCCTGCCCCAGAGGACATGCCCAGGGGCCAGAGCAGCCAGCTCCTCTTCCCTCCAGGAGCTGCTGTGCCCACTGTGGCCACAGCTCAGCTTTCGCCCAGGAGGGTGAGGCCAGGCCCTCTGGTTTTTACATTTTGTCTCCTCCCATATCCTCACTTGCTGGATCTCTGCTCTCACACATCTGTCTTCACACCTGCGCTGGAGCTGCTGGACTAAGGGCTTTGCTTCATACGTGGACCCTGGCAAGCAGCATCCCAAGTACATTCAGATCAGTAAACAGTCCAGGAAAGAAAACAGAACTCCAGGGATTCACCACCCTCCCACCACCTTCTCTTTAATTAAAAATTCTAAATTCTGTGTTTTACAATGCAAAAAATCTTTTTATAATAGTATTGATACAATGTATTCATTACATGAATAGGCTGGCTAACTTAGACCTTTCTCACGGAGTGTGGGGTCAGTCAAGGGGTCAAAACAGTTCGGAGGTGGCTCTCCCATGTCATTTGGTAAGTGCTTATTAAATGCTTATAAAGCACTTGAAAAGATTCCCTCAGTGTCATAGAATTTTCAAACTAGAGTTCACACACACATTTATGAAATCTGATACTATAACCTACCTGAATTTTAAATAACCATAAATGAGTGATAGAAAGGAAAACGATGTCTGCACACATCATGCCCACAGGCAGGCCCCAGTGGGGTCCTGTGAGCCCCAGCTCCACTTACACTCAACTCCTGGGAGAATTACCACTTTCTCGACTGATTCTGCTAAGGCACAGGCACAACTCACTTCACTCCCAGCAGCCCAACAGCAGCCCAGCTCACTCCTAGATGGATCCAGATCATCGCTGGCCAAATTGTGCCCCTGACCATGAACTCACATGTGCAGAGAACACTTGACAGAGTGGGCCAAGGCTCTATCAGTTGGCCTCCCAGGAACAAGATCACTTTAACAAATAAAATTCTCCAGCCAGCTTTACTGAACAGGATAATTTCTAAATCTGGGTGAGCTTCCACAACACTTGTCTCTTGTACAAAGGGGATGCACCCAGACACCAAGGGGAAACTAGGCAGGAGATGCTTCCAAGAGCTCCAGTCCAGGTGTCACTCTGAGAACAGGTGGTCATCTTCTGACCCACAGAGATGACAGGAACAAAACACAAACAGAAAAACCCCAGACAACACGGTAAGTAGGGAGAGGCTGGGACAGACAAGCTTTTGACAGCTCTATGGAGAGGAAGGAGAAGTGTGTGGGGACAGACACCACAGAACAGGGACAAGCACAGCTGCGTGGGGCCTCCGGCTGGCAGTCGGCAAGTGCGGAGCGTGGAGGCAGAGCAGCTGAGTCAGTCCACAGGGCAGCTGGGCCAGCGAAGCCCTATCAGGACAGACTGGAACCCACAGTGTGCCACTGAGCAACAGGAGGCCCTGCTCCAGAAAACCTGGCCAGCAGCTGAGGGGACTGGGTGGACAATGGCCCAGTACAGCATAAGGCAAAGCCAACCACCAGTCAACCCCTCAGCTATGAACAGCAATGGGAGGAGCAGACCTCAGACATGTAAAGGAGAACAGCATCAACATTCCACACTCAAAAGAATGAGGAAGATTTATTTTTTTAATAAAAAAAACTAATAGGGAACTAAGGATTGTATCCTATGAGAAAAAGCAGCAGCCCCAAAAGCCAGACTTAGGTTAACAACAACAAAAAAAGGTAAAGATTACAGAGCTATCTAAGAAAACAGGCAATTTTAAAATATGTCCAATTTACATTCTGAGAGACCTGCAGAACCAGAATAAAACAAGAAAACAGAACTAGACAAAACAAACAAAAGACACTTAGAAAAAAATAGAGTGAAAATAAAATTTTCAATAGACCAGCTGGAAGATAAAATCAAAAAAATCAAGGTAAGAGTAAGAAACCAATCCAGGATATCAGTGTAGCATCCCAGAAACTATGACAAGACAACAACCAGTGCTTAAGACAAACATGTCTTCAGTTTGAAAGAACCCAGAGGGCTGAACAGAAGGAATGAAAAGATGACAATTCATATCACTGAGTATTTATAAAAAGTTCCAAAAAATTCTAAATAACGGGGAAAGTTTATACACAAAGAACCAGAATAGAAGAGATTACTAGAATCAGTAACAGTGGATGTAAGAAAACAAAAGAATGACATCTACAATCTTGTTGGGGGAGTCTGCTTGTTTGTTTTTGCCATACAATGCAGCTTGCTGGATCTCAGTTCCCCTCCTAGGGACTGAATCTGGGCCACAGCAGCAAAAGCCCAGGTGACCAGGGAACTCCCAATAAAGTATTTTTTAAAAGTTAGAATTCTATATAAACTCAAATCATAAAATAAGTGAAAGGTTAAAATAACTGTATTTCTTCTGCTTTACTGACTACGCCAAAGCCTTTGACTGTGTGGAAAACTCTTCATGAGATGGGAATACCAGACCACCTGACCTGCCTCCTGAGAAATCTGTATGCAGGTCAAGAAGCAACAGTTAGAAATGGACATGGAACAACAGACTGGTTCCAAATAGGAAAAGGAGTATGTCAAGGCTGTATATTGTCACCCTGCTTATTTAACTTATATGCAGAGTACATCATGCAAAATGCCAGGCTGGATGAAGCACAAGCTGGAATCAAGATTGCTGGGAGAAATATCAATAACCTCAAATATGCAGATGACACCACACTTATGGCAGAAAGCAAAGAACTAAAGAGCCTCTTGATTAAAGTGAAAGAGGAGAGTGAAAAAGTTGGCTTAAAACATTCAGAAATGTTTCAACACTCAGAAAACTAAGATCATGGCAATCGGTCCCATCACTTCATGGCAAATAGATGGGGAAACAATGCAAACAGTGAGAGACTATTTT
The DNA here is from genome assembly GCA_007570785.1 of Antilocapra americana. Classification (NCBI taxonomy): domain Eukaryota; kingdom Metazoa; phylum Chordata; class Mammalia; order Artiodactyla; family Antilocapridae; genus Antilocapra; species Antilocapra americana. The sequence goes on from ML660772.1 coordinate 11,289,012, forward strand.
GGAGGGCTCCAAAATCACTGCATATGGTGACTGCAGCCATGAAATTAAAAGATATTTGCTCCTTTGAAGAAAAGCTACGACCAACCTAGACAGCATATTAAAAAGCAGAGACATTACTTTGCCAATAAAGGTCCGTCTAGTCAGAGCTGTGGTTTTTCTAGCAGTTATGTATGGATTTGAGAATCGGACCATAAAGAAAGCTGAGAGCCAAAGAATTGATGCTTTTGAAATGTGGTGTTGGAGAAGACTCTCGAGAGTCCCTTGGACTGCAAGGAGATCAAACCAGTCAATCCTAAAGGAAATCAATCCCGAATATTCACTGGAATGACTGATGCTGCAGCTGAAACTTCAATACTTTGGCCACCTTATGTGAAGAACTGACTCATTGGAAAAGATCCTGATGCTGGGAAAGGTTGAAGGCAAGAGGAGAAGGGAACAACAGAAGATGAGATGGTTGGATGGCATCACCAACTCAATGGACATGAGTTTGAGTAAGCTCCGGGAGTTGGTGATGGACAGGGAAGCCTGGTGTGCTGCAGTCCATGGGGTTGCAAAGAGTCAGACACGACTGAGTGACTGAACTGAACTGAAAACATTCAGGAGCACTGTATTTATTACCACACCATCATTTTGAGAAAGTTACTTGAGGCTATAACATAACAAAAAGAGGATGAAACTAAAACAGAGGAAGATCCTGGGTAAGGGAGGGTCAAAACAGTACAAACTTCTACTTATAAAATGAGTAAGTTCTGGGAATCTAAAGTATAGCATGGTGACTATAATTCACAATATTTGTATATTTAAAAGTTGCTAAGAGAGGAAAACTAAAAATCCTCATCATAAGAAAAAAACTGTGACCATGTGAGGTGGTAATGTTAACTAAACTTATGGTGGAAATTATTTTGCTACATATATGTGTATATATATACACACACATTTCAAATAATTATGCTGCACACCTGAACCTACTACAATGTTATATGCCAATTATATCTCAATAAAAATAAAAGGGGGGGGGGTGAGGAGGAAGGCCCAGAAAGGATCTAAAACACAGTGAATTTAATCTAGAAGTGAGGTAAAAAGAAGTTATAGGATGCAAGCTATATAATATTGAACTAGAAAAAAATCAGTCCAAATGGGAGTTATGGGTGAAACGGTCTGCAGAGAGTGATTTCTAGACAATACAGAGTACCAGTGAGAATCTGGGTAATTCTGAGTTTATGATGATAGTGCACTATTTTTGACAAGATAAAAAGCAAGACAGCAAGAAACTCCAGAAAAACAAAAAACTAGATAAGAAACTCTTGATCCAAAGGGATGTAGTGAATGTGGAGTAAGGACCACCGAAACAGCCTGACCAGAGTAAAACCAGAGACTGGAGCCCTGAGGGGAAGGGGCAGTAGGCTCAGGCACACACACTCTCGGGGTCTTGACAGATGAAGCTGGACATCAGGGGAAATTCTAGGTCCCCTGAGACTTTTCTGGGCAGCCACCTGCTGGTTGGCAGGCACAGCTGAAGCACGGGGAGGAGGGCAACAAACATAAGTGACCAGAGCCGCCCTGGTAGGGCCAATGTGGGGAATGGGAGTGTATCATCTGTTGGGCCATGATGGTATCGAGTCATATTTGACAAGATATACACAGAAAACATCTGGCAGGACTTCCCTGGTGGCTCAGTGGTTAAGGGTTCCCCTTCCAATGGCGGGGGTGCAGGTTCAATTCCTGGTCAGGGAACCAAGATCCCACACTTCTTGAGGCCAAAAAATCAAAACATAAAAACAGAATTAACACTGTAACAAATTCAATAAAATATTTCAAAAACCTTTAAAAAAAGGAAAGAAAGAAAGAAAACACCTGCCAAAAGATCCCAAAAACTAGTAATGTGATTTCTGAGGTTGGGGTGGGGGCTGGAATAGGATAAAAAGACAGAGGCAGGAGAGAAACTTTTCACTGTACATTTTTATTGTTTTGAACAGGTAAATGTCCTGTGCATTCAAGCAAAAAAAAATTTTTTAATAGATAAATGCAACCTATTAGCCTTTTCTGCTATGCAAGTTTCCTATAATAAAAGTCTTCCTACATTTTTTTCTAAACGCCTTCGAAGAAGGGAACATTGTGTTGCAGAGCTTTTTAGCACAAATTCCAACAGCTGCACTGAGCTCTGGGGCACAGCATCACTGTACAAGACACGCCCAGGGGTCTTGGTGCTCTTCTGGAAGGTTCCCATGGGGAGGCCAGAGATGGCACACAGCATGGCCATGAGCCCACCAGCCCGCAGGACCTCATAGTCAGTAAAGACCATGCACCATCTCCGAGAGGAAAGAGAATACTGCAAAGGAAATTAATTCACTTATCACTCACTGTCATCCAGTCAGGACTGTGCACAACAACATCATGATATTTTCCACTCAGAAGATGACTAACCAAACAGAGAAGGGGGTGGGAGCTGGGTCCTGCTCTCTGCTCCACCACCATCTGACCGGACAGTGTGGGGCCTTAGCAGTTCACATCTCCAGGAGAGTTTTCTCATGTGCCAAGTGAGAGGTTAGACTAAAATTCTCAGGAGTTCAATTTTCCAGCATTAAAATCCTATGAGTCAATGAAAGGCCATGTTTATAACCAGCCCCAGCTGACTTTTGCGATCACACAAAGATCTCCGTCCTGACTGCAAAGTTCCCTCTCCCGACTCCATGGCTATGCTGAACAAAGAATAGGGAACTTGGCTGCTTTTCCTGGGCAGAGCAAAGACCTAACTATACCTCACGAATGAATGATAACAAAGCTTCATTTTAAGAAATTTTCCTTTAGATTCACCAGCAAAACAAGAGAAATAACAAAAATTTAAAAATGGCTGTATATAAAATAACAACACTTGAACATAAAGCATAACCCACATGCATTTAGCTGTCCCCCACTACACCTGAGAAGCATTTCCACAGAAAAAAAAACCAACAAGGAGTAAAGGAGAGTCAATGTTCTGAGGCCTCGAGCACCAAGCTACAGTTGAAGAAGAAGAGGGGGCCCAGGACTGCCCTCCATTAACACTCAGTGCCTCCCACATCTACCCTTATGCCCAACATGCCTGCTCCCTCATACAGAGCTACTTACAAACCCAGAACAACTGTGACTCCATCAGCGGAGCTGCTACCATCACAGCTACCATCATGATGGTATCTGAAAGGTGCCACAGACAGAAACCAAAAATAAACACTGCTGTGACAGGTACCGCAGGGAACAGCTGGAAAGGAGCCAGTCCAGAAAGAAAGTGGCAACTCAGAAAAAACCCTAAGGCCAGCAAAAGCCAAGAGACACAAAATAAACTTAATCCCAAATTTTAAGTGAGGCATGACTAAATCTCTTAGATAACTAAAAACTAGAGATCACGAAATTTTAAAAGAAAAACACAGAATTTGAAAGTTGCTGAGGAGAGAATCTTAAAAGTTCTCAGCACACACACACACACAAAAAGTTCTATAATACGGTGAGGATGTTCACCAGACATTGTGGTGATCATTCCACAAAACACACAGGCATCAAACCATTATACTGTACACCTGAAACTAACATTGTGTATCAATCATACATTTTTTTTTTAATGTCATGGAGAAAAAAATACTACTGAAAGAGAAGAAAATCCAGCCACACAGGAAGTCAGTGCCAATTAAATCAGCAGGCATCACAATGTGCCAACACTAGATAAATAAATGCCTTACAGAGAATGCGCCTCTCCCAGTCCCAGCACCACACTCAGGTTCATCCACCGCCCCTCGAGTGCAGGGAGCACTGGCTCCAGAAAAAGCCAGCCTGGAGACCCTGACCCACTCTGTGTTTCCTCCTGTGAACCACAAAGCCTCAAGGGCTGCTGGGGGAAGCGCCCGACGGGGGCCTGGCTACACAGCGCGAGTTAAACGAACAGCCCGTTTACGCTCCACGCAGCCTGGACTGTGCTGGTGCACCTGCCGTCGTTACCTGAGCGCCACATGTCAGCTAGTACCAATCTGGGACCGTCACGTGCTCAGTCAATGTCTAACGCAGAAATGAGCAAAACCCAGGGCCATCCACGGTGAAAGCGAAGCCACCTCATCCCAGAGGTCAAGACAAGTGGAGATGAGAGGCAAGGATGCGACAGGGGCATGACGGTCCGTCCCTTAGCACAATGGGATGAAGGACAGGCCCCTCACAACACACTGCTGGTGGCAGAGCCTGGACTCATGAGACTGACACCCCAGTGACTAGTGAGCACATCTGGGATGCTGTTTTCAATGGGTAGGCTTCCCAGGTAGCTGTGGGAAGCTCTGCAAGAGCTGTCAGGTGACCTAGGTCTCTTAAGTGAAAGAAGGGAAAACTAACTAGTTTGGGGTTTTGGGCGGGGGGAGTGGGTTTTGCCTTTTGTGGGGAGGCCACACTGTGCAGCCTGCAAAATCTCAGTTCCCCAATCAGTAAAACAATGGGAGTCCCAATCACTGGACTGCCAGGGAATTCCCCAAAATAACTAGTTTTAGGTTGGGTCTAACAAAAGTCCTTCCAGAGAAAGTTCCCGAAGCTCATGGAGAAGTTAGAAGAAGTTAGAAGACATGCTAGACCAGGAAACGCTAACATTTTTAGCCAAGTAATTTACTGTGTAACCAATACTTTTCATAATTTATTTGCCTACATTAAAGGTAATCCTACCAAAAAAACAAAATGAAAATCAACACCTGACCCAACTAAAACTCTAAAGCATGCTAGGCAACTCACCCTAACAGGAAGGTCAGCCTGCACCGGCTCTGACCTACCATGTCAGAGGGGACACGGGCATCAAAAGTAGAATTCTGTGGGGATGACCCCTAGTTACCCAGTATGAGCTGGATCCTAAAGTCCATTGGGTCAGGAGGTTGCTGAGCCCTAGTGAGATCTCCTGGGCTGGGGTGGGAAGGAAAGAAAGGGAGAGATGGGTAGACAGTGCCGCTGCAGCTGACACACACCCACAGGGAGCTGTGAAGACCCAGAGATTCTGGTCCTGCTCCTGTGTTTCATGCTGCAGGATGAAGTGCATCCTGACACTGGTAGGAAGTTGCAGTCTTCTAGAGGCTTCCCCAGACCCACCCAGACGGCTGCAGAGGGCAGGCCTATTTTAGGTAGAGCCTGGGTAACCCCATAAGGACCAGGAGAGACCTCAGGATGGAAGTGGGCTAAGGGGAAGGTCTAGAAGGGCTTGCTCACTGCCCAGAGCCTGGATCTGACATGTATCTAGACCAGCAGGAGCCACTTCACACAGTGGTCGTTTCTCAGAAACATACATGGAACTCAACTGCCGTTTCACATGCTCTGGGACCGTCCCTTTTAAAGAAGGCTGCAGTTATTTCTGTTTATAAAGTGAAGAGTGGGACAGAGGGAAACAGCATGAGCTTTAGAAGCAGACACACCTGAATCAAACCATGGCTATACCAGGGCACCCATTCAGTCACTCACTCCTCCTAAAACATTCAGACAGTGCTCACTATTCCTGGCATAGCAAGAGTGAAGGAGACACATGGTGACTTTTCCATGTCAACTTGGATAACTGAGTAACTTCTCTCGGCCTCAATTTCTCATCTATAAAACATGAAAGATACCACTTACTTTGCAGGTTGTAGTTTCTTATGACAAATGAAATAAGAAAACAGTTTCTAGCATATACAAGAACTTTTCACATTGTGGATTAGAGTAACAATGTCCCATTTCACGTAAGAGTTTTCTTTTAATACGAAGCCTGCCTACTTACGACGAGCTGTAATAATGTTATTCTCAGCAAGGTCCCCAAGTAAACATCTCTCTCTCACTAAAAGATTAAATTTCCACTCACTCAAGCTCGTTAAGATGGAGAAATCCACTCAAGCTATAAATGTTACAGCTCCACAGAGCACAGGACTGAAGTCCACTTATCACGACAGAACCTGCGGTGCTCTGCTTTGCCTCTTAGGACTCCATCTTCTCCAGTGTGAAATGGGTGTTAACAACAACTGCCTTGCCTACTCTTACTGCTTCTGCAGAGACTAAAGACAATAAATTATATGAGAATACTATAATTAAAAAGAAAAAAAAAAGCTCAGGTGCTATTCTCATAGGAGGCTAAGTTGGGTCTCATACTTGACGTGGTTTAAAGAGGGTGGAGATTGGCATGCTTGTGACTGAAGACAAGCAGCAGTCTCATGCTGATGGCTAAGCAGCCCCAGTGCAGCCCACAGCCTGAAGCCTTTACTTCAGGAAAGAAGGTGAGCAGATGAAGCTAGAAGAACCTGGCGGTTACCTGCTTGCCCTTCACCACGTGCTTGGGCACCGGCACCTTGAGCTCTAGGTCGGTGTAGTCCTGGGACCAGGTGTAGTTCTCACGCACAGCACCATTGTAGCTGTCGGGGTTTCTCTGGAACTGCTCCTGTCTCCTGAGGAAAAACAAGAAGTAAGATGACAGCCCAGGCCCATAGGCAGGGCAGGAAGCCCACAGGGCACCCAGGAGCATACTGTCTCCAGGTCCTGAGAACGTTCCCCTAACCTCGCTTGGTTCTGCATCTAAAATTCCCCTTCCCTCTGGCTGATTTCCTTTCTGACCACCCAACCTGGGCCTCCTGGGAAGTCACAGGAACAAAGCTAAGAGCCAGGGAGAAGACCCTGTGTAGTACCCTCAAGGTTAGGAAAAACATCTGTCACTGCAGTCCATGGCACAGCCTGGCCCTTCTGGTCTTCACAAAGCTTAGAAACCAAACCAGTCCACAAGCCAAAGAGCCTCATTAATAACGTCCTGGGGCTTGTGGGTGCCTGGTTTCCCATAAACTGCTTGGCAGGGCATATCTTTTAAAAAAGGAGGGGGGCGGTGCAAAAAACAACTTCAGTCTGTAGCTACTCAACTTCATTTCTAACCCAACCCCAGCCTCCATCTTCCCCTGGTAAATAAATCAAAGCCAAGGCCCTGCACTGAACTGCAGGCTCTCTTCAGATGTGAGCAGTGTGCTTATGAGACAACCTAGGAAAGAAACTCCGTCAGCCGAATCTTCTTGTACATGCATTACCAACCCAGCACAGATGCAAACAGGCACGGCCAAGAAGCTGATGTCAAAAATAAAACACAAAAAAACACTTGTCACAAAATTTAAGTGTTAATAATAGTAAAAACACCACATAAAAATAAGTTGAGAGTCCATCATAGTAAGTTTTTGATCTAAATTAAAAGACAGAAACCTAGCTGAGGGGGAGACAACACCTATGAACACGCCCATTCCAACAATAGGTGCATGCAGCCCCCTTCTCCGCGTGAGGAGCCTCCCTGATGCACCTGGGGGGAGAGACTGATGGGTGGGCTGCCACATTCACCATGCACGCCTACATGTCTGCAGAGCAAAACACACAAGCGGGTCAAGGGCTGTACCCCATAAGCCTCTCACCTCTGCTCAGGAGGGGCTGCAAGTGGTAGTTAACAAGGATGCACTTTTCAGGTGAACATTTTAAGCCAAGAACACATTTACTTCCTGTGGGTATGCCTTCAACACCTTAAATCTAAGGCTGGCCCTCTGTCACAGCCCAAGCTCTCTGGGCTGGTAAACTGGTGGCTGCTATGGGCTGAACTGTGTCCCCCAAAATGAATGTGTTTAAGTCCTAACCCTCGGCACCTCATGCAGAGACACGGTCTATACAGTTAGGTAATCTAGTTAGAATGAGGTCATTAGGGTAGGCTCTGACCCAATGTGACTGTGTCCTTAAAGGGCAGGGGCTCTGGACACAAAGACACATGCACAGAGGGACAATGTATGTGAAGGACCTTGGGGAGAAGACAGCCATGTGGCAGAGGTGAGTGATGTGGAGCTGGTGTTTGTGGAGGGCGCTGGCCAGGCAGCATCACAGGGTGGGCAGCTCAGCAGGCACGTGCCCCTCCCCGCCCTCCCGACCCGCCCCCCCCCCCTGCCTGGCACGGACCTGCAGCTTCTCCCCAGTACAGATCAGCAGGTTGTTGGGTGTTTTTAACAGTCTAATTCCACATTCTCTTTAAACAAAGTTGATTATTTCCAGCCGACAGTGTGCAAAAACTAAGTCTCTTGGCATGTGCAGGTGCTCCGAGCCCCTGCCCTCATCCTGTCCTCCCAGACCAGCCTACAGCCACACCCATGCAGCTGCTGGCCAGCATGGGGTGGGAGGGGGAAGGGGGCGGGAAGGGTGAGAGGAGGAGCATGAGTCAGCAGGCAGGGTGCAGACAAGGAGCAGGCCTCACTGCAGCACCCACGTCTGATGAGCCGGATCAGCCCAGATAATAGGGTTGCGACAGTGTTAAAGAAAAAGCCCTCTCTAAGGGAGAGGCTCTGCTGGGCAGGCACCCACAGCCAGCGTCACCTGCACAGATGGGAAAGGAACTCAGGCCGCCTCCCCTCTCCCTCCCTCCAAGCCCCTGCACCATGGGGGTGGCGGTGTGGGAATTAGAACAGCCAGTGGCGAGTGGGAGAAGTGGTGGGTAAAACGGGTCACAGCTCCCAAATAAAGGCTCTTGTGCAGGAGACTGGAGCCCATATAGGGAACAGGTTATAATTCAGCAGGGGGTACTCTCAAGCCCCTTTTCCAGGTTCCCAGGGTTGGGGCGGGGGTGGGGGAAGGGCGGATTCCCCACTATGTGGAGACAGGTGCTGGCCAGCACTCTCCAGGTTCCCAGAGCCAGAAAAGAGCTGCTTCCACCCTGGAACATCCTGCCTCCACTGCCTCACACCTGCCCCTCATGCTCTAAGGCAAAGGCTACCTCTCCTGGGTGTTCAGTGGCACACAGGTGTGACAGCTCCCCACCCACCTGTGGATGCCACTGTCCATGTACCCAGGGGAAGGGCCAGGGCTTGTGCGTGAGGCACGTGGTGTACGTGTGTACATGTGTGTGGAGTACCCAGTGTGTGAGCACTTCCATGTGCATGCTTTCCCTTGTGTGCATGTGTGATGTGAATGTGTGGTGTGAGCATGTTCGTGCTGTGTGTGCATGCAAGCCTGTGGGGGAGGGTGTACCCAGCAGTTAGTAGACAGTAGTGCATCCTCTCCCTTTACAGAGCAGCTCCATCTCTCATCAAATTCCTGCTCTTCTCACTGATCCTACCATATCCCATACCTGGAGCTCGTGCTCTGCAATAAGAGAAGCCACAATGAGAAGCCTGCTTACCATAACTAGAGAGTAGTCTCCACTCGCTTCCACTAGAGAAAAGCCCGTGCAGCCAAAAATAATAAATAAAGGTATAACAGAATGAGATAATCACCACTGGGTAACCTACAATGGAAACACTGAGTCTGGGCAGCATTCCCTGACGGATGCTGAGAGCTAGATGAGAGGTGGACAGGAGTCTGCTCACAGAAGGACCGGAAAATCTTGCTTTGCCAAAACAGCAAGATACCAAGCACCTTCTGAGAGAGCCTCACCTCTGTGGTAGTCCTGCCCTAATGCTGAGCCATAAATCCACTCCACACCACAGGTCTAATCACCAGACTACACAGAGCAGAAGCGGCAGAGAACATATCCATCAAAACCACCAACATAAAACCAGCCAAGTCCAGCATCTGGTAAATTACAATAGACAAAATTCTACGTTTCCTTACAAACAAATGGCTACAAACAGCATCATAAAATGAAAAAAACAGAAGAGGAATTATTCTAAATTAAGAGACTTAGAAGATACAGCAACCAAATGCAGTGTTTGGACCTGCTAGACTGCTATTTTGAAAAAAACAATTGTAAAAAGACATTTTAAGACAATGAGGGAAACGTGAACGTGGTCTGAACATTAGATGATTATAAGGAATCATAAATTTATAAGTTGTGATATTAATTTAGTTCATTTTTCTTTTTTACTGAAGTATGCATGGGTGAAAGAAAGTTTGTGATTTTGGGGCTCTGTCACATCAAAAAAAAAGGGGGGATTAGGGAGAGAAAGGAAACATGAATTCTGACACATTGTTAATGAGAAAGTGGGGGAACCTCATGGACATTAAGTATGTTATCCTCTCTTTTTTGTGTCACCAAACCTGAAGGATCTGTCTTAGCTATTCACCCAGGAGAGGATCTGCTGGGTCAAGGGTATAAAAGAAAGCATCTCAACCTTAAGAGATAGTGGGAAACTCATTTCCAAGGGCCTCCCCAATTCTCAAACAGCGGCGTGCACAGGGTCCTGCTCAACACTGGAACACTTTCTCAAGTTTTATCAAGTAAATATATACAAAAATTAGTGTTTCCGATTGGTCTTGATTCACATTTCCCTGAATATAACGTTAACTGGCCATATGCGACTCATTTCTGCAAAATTCCTGCCATGGCTTTTGTTTGTGCTTTCCCTTGTTTGAAGAAGTTCTCCACAGATTTTTAATAAAATTCTTTGTTCATTTCCGAGTATACAGACACCTTCTCCTGGCTGATAAGTTGTCTTCCTACTTCCTTCCAGATGTTTGATTAACTCAAGCACCATCACTATCATCAATCTCACAGCTCCTTCCCTCCTTGAAGTCTGAAGGGCATCACATCTGTTTTCTAACAGGAATACTCTAATATTTTAATCTCTGGTTTTTGGAGTTATCGTGCCCTTTGCATTCAACCTGGCTTCCTTGTGTAGTCTTTTCTTCTCTTGACCGCTTGGACCAGGAGCTTGACTAAATACGAAGTCCAGCTGAGGAACACAGGGGCCAGCCGGGAACAGGACTCGCCTATAGTCACTGCGTGCACCAGCCCAGCTCCTCTGGGATACCTTCTGGTCCTTAGCGCCCACTCGCCACCTTAAGGAAGGCTCAGTTTAATAAAAAACATTTTCTTAAAACAAGTGTATTTTGAAAATGTGCTTTTAACATTTTAAAATTAATTTTGCAGTACAGTTAAAAATATGAGCTGATTCTATATTTACCTAAAATAAATGAGGCAAGGTGCTTGGAGTCTCATGATACACCCATGAATCACTTGACAGGTGTTAATGCAAATTTAGGGGACGTCTTTGACAATCTGTATCAGATGGTCAGCCAACAAAAACATAATCAATATTTACTACAAACTCTTCTAATTAACAAAAGATATAAGTTGGCTATAGTGAGACATTTTTTAAAATCATGTTAATTACTTTAACAAGGGAAAGAGACATCCCAATTTTTTTACAAGTATATAAATGTGAAAACAAAAAGATAATTTACTCCATAAATATGCTGAATTCTTAGTCTTTTAAGTCAATTTTCTATTCCTAGTCATCCAAAATCAGGTCACTTATGACCAGCTTTACCATTTCAAGTCCCAACAGACTTCCTAACTGAAGGATACAAGTGTATCTCAGAGATATGGTGGGTTCTGTCCCAGACCACCACACACCCCAATAAAGTGAGTCAAAAGAATTTTCTGGTGTCCTGGTGCATGCAAAAGTTATGTGTAGTCTACACTCTACCATACAACTATTCTGTGTTAAGTGTACAACAGCACTGTGTCTAAAAAGAAAATGTACATACTTTAATTAAAATTACGTTATTGCTAAATAATGCTGACCATCATCAGAGATTTTAGTGAGTCGATCTTTTTGTTGGTGGAGGGTCTTGCCTTGATGTGGTGGCTATGGACTGATCAGGGTGATAGCTGCTGAAGGATGGGGTGGCTGTGGCGATTTCCTGAAAGGAGGCAACAATGAAGTCTGCCACATGGGATGACTCCTCCTTTCATGAAGGATTTCTCGAGCAGACAATACTGTTCAACAGCATTTTACCCACAGGAGATCTTCTTTCAAAATTGGAGTCAATCCTCTCAAATCCTGCTGCTAAGTTTATGTAATATTTCAACGCTCTGCTGTCATTTCACAACAATCTTCACAGCATCATCACCAACAGACTCCATTTCAAGAAATTACTCTTTGCACATCCATAAGAAGCAACTCCTCATCCATTAAAGATTTATATTTATAACATACATAATAATAATGAAAAGCTTTGAAATATTAGGAGAATTACCAAATCATGACACAGAGACAAGAAGTGAACAACTGCTGCTGGGAAAATGGGGCTGAGATACCTGCTTGACACAGGATTGCCACAGACCTTCAACTGGTATGCAACACAGTATCTGTGAAGCACAATAAAGCAAAGTGAGATAAAATGAGGCATGCATGTAATGGAACCAGAGGAAACCAACACCCAGACTTTCAGGAGCTGCATGTAATCAGGGATGCAATCAGCAACACAGCCACATGTCAGAAACATCCCATCATTAGTACTGAGAAGGCTAACGTAAATTTTATTTTGTTCTATTACCTAAGTGTTTTACCAAGACACTGTCTGAGATACGACAGGTCAGGGGTTGGTAAATGACAGCCCAGCACCTGTTTGGTAAATAAAGTTTCACTGGAATGAGCTACAGTAATCCATTTACAAAGCATCTCTGGCTGCTTTGGGCTCCAGAATACATGACCTGCAAAGCCTGAAATATTTACCAGCTGGCCCTTTAAATTAGTTTATGCAATTTTGGAATCTGGGGGTTAGTTCTTAATGAGGTTTGGTTCATTTGGGCTTTTTGTTTTTTTTATTTTTGAAAACCCATGTTTCAAGAAAACTTTTAAAAGGCAACAATTTTAATCAATAAGAAAGCACATGAAATGAAAGGACTCCAATCATTGGGACATGTGGAGGCACCCCACTCCCGGTGCCTCCAACCTAGGAAGGGTCAGCATGGACAGCAGATGGGCCAGGGGTCCAGGATGATGAGCTAGACCACTCACACCCACTCTGGGCTGCAGGCTCTTCATCCTGTCACCTCCAAGGATTCTAGGGTGACAATCACGTGGAAGTGCATGTACACAGTGCGCGCGGCAACACGCGTGTTTTGTGGGGTTTTACCTAGTGTTTCCCTCCCATAAACCCTCCCAACACCCCATCCCTGCCCCTGTCCCAAGGAAGAGAGCAAATGGTCTTTCATTCTGGAAGCTATCTGCTGTCCTCTTCTCTCAGCACCTTCCTGACTGTCCCCCTGACTAGACAATCTCACCCAGCAAGTGAGGTGGGCACACTCAGGCTTCGGGCTTCCACCTCTCTAGTCCAGACCTTAGAGGGATGAGGATGAGGCTCAGGAAAAAAAACAGAGGTAAGGGAATTAAAATAGAGACCATAAGGGATATCAAAAATCACCAAAATGATTCTGAAGGAGACAAACTGGGGCAGGGGCGGGGAGCGGGGGACGGACACAGCCCCTGCAGATGTCAACTGTGGCCCTGGCACGCAGGGAACAAATGGTGAGCAGGGAGACCACCCCACCCTGAACCAGTGCCTCCCTCGTGGACTTGGCTAGCACACGGGTGAGGAAAAATGGCTGTCTGACAAAGGGCGCCAATCACAACACTAAACCTAGAAGTGAGAAGCACACTCACACTTTAAACGTTCTGTGGGAAATATTTTTACCACATCCAAGTAGAAAAGTATTAATAAGAAAACATATTGGATGTAAAGAAAAATACATCTAAATTAAATGTGATACTTCTGGATGAGAAGGCCCCCAAAACACACAAAGTTAAGGACTTCCCTGGTAGTCCAGCGGTTAAGAATCCGCTGGCCAATACAACAGACACAGGTTCAATCCCCAGTCCAGAAAGATCCCACATGCCTTGGGCTAACTAAGCCTGTGCACCACAACTACTGAGCCCACACTCTAGAGCCTGTGCTCTGCAACAAGAGAAGCCACCACAATGAGAAGCCCAAGCACCAGACCAAGAGTAGCCCCCACTCGCCACAACTAAAGAAAGCCTTCTCGCAACAACCAAAAATAAATAAATAAATAAATAAATAAATTTTTTAATATAATTAAAAGGTAGGCCAGAGTGAGGAGGAAGGTCTATGACACATAACCAACAAAGAACTGAAATATATAACTGATTTCTACAAATTAGTAACAAAAACAGGAAAGTCGGCAAGGGCTATCAAGAAGACATTCAGAGAGGATGAACCTGAACTGCAATTATGAGGAAAATGATGGACTCACCTATTGACTGACAAAAATTAAAAAGTAAACCACTGAGATAATGAGAGTGCAGGGTGAGAGGAACATAACCTTCCATACACCCCCCTGGAGAGTGCACACCCTACAACAGCACTTTTCAGAGCGTGGGTCATAAAATCTACGAGTGGAACAGAACACAACCAGGAACAGAAAATGGGAAGCTGTACTGCAGAGAAAGAGTCAGCACAGCTTCATGGAGCTGCCCCCACGTTTGCACTGGGCATCTGAGGGTGCAGCCAAGAGAGTGTGCATGCTGCTGCCCAAGAGAACCCATCACACATGCAGGAAAGGAGCTGTACCACGGCCAGGAGTGGTCATGGCGTCAAGAGAGGGTCACGGGGCCAGAAGGAGGGCCCTGGGGTAGAAAGGGGGTCACAGAGTAGGTAGGACATCGTATCAGAAATTTATCTAATATCCGGTGGGGGTAAACATGACTGCAAGTTCAATCAGTGGTCCAGTACATGAGGCTGAACAACTGGAAACACAGTTTAAAGACAAAGGATGACAACTGAGAGGTGCTTGTGTTGGGGGGTGGATATATCCCTCACAAGACAAGACACAAGACAGAGAGAGAAGCTCACAGCCAACCAGTCAATCACAAAAGCAGAACACCTCCCTTCAAAACCCATCCAAGCTGGGACACAGAATTCGCCTACTACAAGGATTGGCTTATCCCATTGCAGGTTATAGGTGATAGGAGCCCTGTTCTCACTCTCAGAGAAAGGTACAAAGATTTCAATGTATTTCCAGAAAAAAAGATAATAAGCACAAATACTGACAGGGCATTGGGAGGGGGAAGCAGCAGAGGTTCTCAAAAGTAGTGAGCTCATTCACTGCCACGTATGGTTTCTAAATATTGGCTGTAAAGAAAGTAATCAGGCTCCTTGGAGAACAGGTGGAAGAGAAAATACGACGAGATGAGCCTGGAACCAGGTAATGCCAGAAAGCAAGGAAGTGCTCAAAAAGCCACAGGATGCAGAACATCAAGAGGACAAAGAAGCCAACCAGACAGCTCCCAATGGGGCAGAGCTGGAACTGATGTGAGTGGCTAAATATACAACACGGTGTTGGACTATAAGACACAGAACAAAGTGATACCCGTGAGTCACTCTGATACAAATGACAGACTGAATAAACAAACAACTAATTAATAAACAGAAGGAAGGAGGGAAATATAAAATCAGTGTTAATATTACAGTGATAACTGCTGTAAGCAAGATACACTGATGATGCCAAAAATAAGATTTTTTAGGGGAAGTGGGATATTTACATAACTTCACAGTATCTCCCCCCAAACATTCATCAATTAATAATGTGGTTTTAATCTATGTTGAGAATTTAACAAACTCTCAGCAACTCCACTACCGTCCTAGGAGGTGGAGATGGACTCAGTGGCCAGAGAACAGAAAGGGAACAGCAGTGACATTAGGTGAGGACACCTGCAGACTTATCCTTAACCAGGTGACCAAGCTAACATCACAGTCTTAAGTCATGTTCGTATTATGGACACTCATAGGATGTGAGGGGAGGGACACATCACCTCTGTGGTCTTCATCCCAAAATCCATATCCCAGTTAGATCATGAGAAAAGACCAGACCAGTCCAAACTGAGTGTCTACAATACCCGATGTCTTCAAAAGTTCGACAGTCACAAAAACCAGAAAGACAGAGAAACTGTCCCAGGCAGAAAATGACTAAAGAAACAAGATGACACGCAAGGTGGCATTCTGTTCCTTTCTGGAATAGAGAGGGAACGCTAACTAGTGAAGGGGTGGTGGTGGTGGGACAAAAACAGAAAAACCCCCAAAAGACAAGTGCACCAGCTCACTTGAGGGGCAGAAAGGCAACTCCACTCTTAGACTCACTCTACAGCCACGAACTCAGGCCCTGAGATTCAAGCCACCCCAAAGTTGGAATCTTGACTTTCACTGGGGCAAGGGTGTTATCTGATCACATGTCTCAACCCCTTTAAAGCCTGGATTTCCTCACCTGCTTACTCACAAGGCTGCTGACTTACATCAAATATTCACAAGACCCCACCCGGTACTCCATGTGCAGCAGCTCTCTACGATCCAGGGTTGTTAATAATAGACATTCGCTAACATTTCCTGCCCGTGATGCTGAACCAAAGCCCAGGCAATGAGGCTTGGCATCATCTCCAATTCAAGATTACTGTATTTACTCTTCTCCCCCCTCCTTTTCCTCCCTATCTCCCAAACTTCTCCAGTCCCACCGATTTTGAAAAGGAAATAAAAGGGCTTTTTCCCTCTGCATAATTTCCCTGCCGACTGCCATTGTTCGTAGCACTTGATATAGCAAATTCTGGCAATGTTTTCCCATTTGCTTTATGTGGAGGGTGGTTCTTTACTGCTCCTGCTGTTCGGCGGGGGGGTGGGGGGTGGGTGACAATGCCAGGGATCCACAAATAGCGAAGTGTGTCTGCACAACAGTCAGTCCGTGCGGGGCACCGTTGAGCTGGCTTCCTAACTTGAACCTCAGCTTGATGACAATGGACCTAAGGGATTTTAGCCTGAATTACTCCAATCTAGACTGAGAAAGATGGTCCTTTGTTTTCCTGCATGCACCAACTCCTGGGAGGAATTCCAGCAGAAGAGCTATGCAATCTGCTGGGAAACAAGCCCCACAGCGTCAGCATCAACCTGCCCCGTCCCGAGTAAAAGGGTCACCCACATCAAAGAGCCCAAGTTCTCGGCACACCCTGTCAGACTCCCAGCCCTGCTGCCTGGTATCTGCCTGGCACTGGCCTCCCTGTGCCACCCTCTCCTCAGGCCCCCACATTCAGCTCCGTCCAGGCCTGGCCACCAGCAGTGCCAAAGCCAAACCCCTGTAACCACAGCATCCACACGCTTGCTGCTGAGGAAGTGCCAGCTGAGGACCACTATGCCTACACCACTCTGGGCACCGGGGCCTGAGGGGGGCATCAAGGGCAAGGCCCACCTGAGTAAGGCTCAGACCATGAGGGCCAGTGGTACACTGAGGTAATAAACGTGACTGGGTGGCCCCGTGCAGAGCCTCCAGGGCCTCCCACCGAGATCTGCTAAACGATAGGACAGGCTGCTCAGAAGGTCACAGAGCCACATCTCTGGTCAAAGCAGTCACTCAGAGGCTTGGCAGGCAGAAGGGTGCCTGTGACCCCGGCAAGTAGGGGAGGCAGGCGCCCAGCCCCAAGCCAGCTCTGCCAGCAACTTGCCATGTGACCTTGGGCTGATGCCTCAAGCTTCTCACCAGTAAAATGGGGACACATCAGTACCAATCTCAGAGATGTGAGGATTAAATGAGTCAAAACATGCAAAGCGTTGAGAGCAGTACCTGGCCCAGAGTAAGTGTCACCATCACGAACATCACTACTAACCTGCATCATCAATTCTATAAACAGTCACTGTCTCGTCAAAAACAGGAAGCAGTCGTGCCAGGCAAGACCTGGGCTTTTAAAACCAGAGTTTGGAATTTAAAGTGATGGGTGGTTACCAGAGGGTTGGAACCAGGAGTGATATCATTTGATTGCTTTAAAAGGTCCCTGCAAGGCTGCCATGTGGAGGTGATCAGATGGCAGGACTTCCCAGTGTGGGAAAGGAAGCTGGTCAGCACCGGTGGGGGCGGGGTTGGTGGGGGGTCAGCCGGGACAAGAAAAGGTTGGAGGAAAGGGTGCTGGGGGCACCAGCCAGCAGGTGGCATGGGAGCCTAAAGGGGTGGTGAGAGTAGCAGGAGGCGAGCACCTGGAGGGCTGGCAGAGCCCAGACACTCAGAACCTGGGGGCTGAGAGTCGGGGACTGGGTGACCCAACCACACTGGAGGCATGCCTCACCTTACCCACCTGTTTTCCTCAGCCTGCTCATCCATCCTTTCCTTTCCCCACCAAGCCCTTACCAAGACCAAGCTTGATCCCTGATGATAAGAGGGGTGAATCTCCTTCACACTCAACACCAGGACACAGAGGACACTGCAGACACACACAAAGCAGGCTTGGTGTTACCTGCTCATCTCACACTTACAGCTGGGCAGCAAAATGCACAGCTGTAACGGGGTCCCACATGAAACCACGATCTTCCACAAGAAAAACCACACCTAACATGGGGTCTGCTGTACAGCTGGACAAGCTTTGAACACATTAAATGTAAACCACAGAACTTATAAAATACATTTATCGTAATCTTAAAGAAGACATTCTCACTCTGTTTCTTTTAAATCCATCCAAAAAGCTTCAAGTTACCAATGTCTGAGCTTCGTTTTCCATCTGAGAAGGACGCCC
Source organism: Antilocapra americana (assembly GCA_007570785.1). Lineage (NCBI taxonomy): Eukaryota > Metazoa > Chordata > Mammalia > Artiodactyla > Antilocapridae > Antilocapra > Antilocapra americana. The sequence goes on from ML660772.1 coordinate 11,307,257, forward strand.
TGGAACTCTAAGCAGAGAGGAAGTCCATCTCCTCAGCTGTGAAGGCCCAGAACCATCTGGGGTGGGGAGGGCTGTCCACTGAAGCAGCCTCAGGTCCGATCTGAAGCTGTCCTGTTGCAGGTTGGCCACACGTCAGCCTTCTGCGAGTGCACCAGCTTCCTCTCAGTAAACTCTAGAATGCCTTTTCAGAAGGCAAAAACTCGCACCTGGAATTCAAGAGTCCCTTAGATTGCAAGGAGATCAAACCAGTCAGTCCTGAATATTCCCTGGAAGGACTGATGCTGAAGCTGAAACTCTAATACTTTGGTCACCTGATACGAAGAACTGACGCACTGGAAAAGACGCTGATGCTGGAAAAGACTGAAGGTGGGAAAAGAAGGGGATGACAGAGGATGAGATGGTTGAATGGCATCATCAACTCAATGGACATGAGTTTGAGCAAGCTCTGAGAGCTGATGATGGACAGGGAAGCCTGGTGTGCTGAGGTCCATGGGGTCACAAAAAGTCAGCCACGACTGAGCGACTGCACTAAACTGAATCCACTAAATTCCAGTAAGTGAAAATCGATCACAAACTACAGGCCAATAACCTGAGACAGGGTCTGGCACAAGGCTGGCTGACCAGCATGGGGGCAGCCACAGGCCCAGGCCCCATCCAGCCATTTCTATCCTCTCTGCTCTCCAAGTTTCTGAGATGGAACCGGCCTCTCTCCTCCATTCTCACCTCAGGTTCCTACTGCCTCATCCAGTGGCTCTCATCCACTGCTTCAACTGTAAATCCAAACAGAGAAAGTCAAGGCAGGGGAATTAGCCCTTTTCTCACCCAATCACCATCTTGACTCCCTCCACACCCTCTCCACCCTCTGCCAGGCCAGGAAGCAGTGCACCAATTCCAAAGTCCTTCACACTAGTGTGGCGGGAATATACATCTCAAACAGAACAACTTCAACGAACTAAGGGGCTAGTTAATGGGCTTCCCTGGTGGCTCAGACGGTAAAGAATCTGCCCACAATGCAGAAGACCTGGGTTTAATCCATGGGCTGGGAAGATCCCCTGGAGAAAGGAATGGAACCCACTCCACTATTCTTGCCTGGAGAACCCCCATGGACAGAGGAACCTTGCGGGCTACAGTCCATGGGGTCACAAAGAGTTGGACATGACTGAGTGACTCACACACACACAAAGTGAAGCTTTCATTTGACACAGCAAAGTTTCACTCCTAACAATGCTATGGAACACAGAATTTCAATGTTAACTAGAAATGCTGAGCCCTAGGGACCTGGGATGCTTCCTACTGCCAAGGTCAACGTTGCCAGGCCCCCTGGCTGCCTCCTGCTTGACCCTTCCCATGGATATACTGCCTCTCACAGCTTCCAGCTTTGCTCATCTACTGCTACCCACCTCACCCCTCAGCAGACCTTAAAAACAAACAAGGACTTAAAAACCCCCATTCCCAACCAGCATTCCCTTCAGGAAGTCAATTCCTCTCCACCTAACCCTCCAGAGCACCCCACTGTGAAACCCTCTGGCAAGCCCAGCAACTTCCAAGTGTCACAGCAAAGCAGGGCTTTTGTAGTTTCAGAGCCTGCACTCCCTCTACAATATCTGACATCAACTTTCTGCCCGAGACCTGGAGCCCTCGTCTCTCTCCTCTATCATCACACTCATCACCACCCAGTCCCCAACTCTCTCCCCCACCATCACACCCATCACCACCTGGTCTCCACTGGCCAACCCTTCCTCTGCCCCATCCTCTCCATAAGCTCCAAGGGTCACAGCACTAACCCTGCATCTTCCACACACACCTCTGGAAACACTGCCAGTGAGATATCCTGTGTGCAGCCCCGGCTGTGTCTGCTCCCTATTAACTTGCAAACAAGCCACAGTACCAAACTCTTGAGTTGGAAACCACTAGCGATTTCTCACAAGATAGACCCACTTCTTCAGCATGACATTCAGGGTCCTTCACCAGGGCATCCCAGTCCCCACGTACAGACAAGCCCTCTCTCCTCTGACATCCCACAGGACCACAAGAACACCAGCACACCAGTATAGGAATTCCCCCTGACAGGGCTGCCTACCCTTTTCAACCTGCTGACCTCCCTGGGAGGTTGGGCAGGGTCTCCCCACTAACTATGCCTGGTGTTTCTGTCTGTCTTGTTTTGGAAGGGGGGAGGGTTGTTGGGGTATGTGTGCACACACACATGTGCACAGTAGAAGATGCATTCCAGACTCTGACACAGCATCGATGGTACTCACAGTGCGAGAACCAGAACTGGCAGCTCTGAGCTTATGTAACACTGAGAAGCAATGAGCACCTGACCCTAGAGAGAGAGTGGAAGACCAGGCAAAGGGGTTCACATCTCTGACTCAGTCAGAGCAAGGAACGTCTTCAAAGGAATTCAGATTCTTTTTTATTTAAAAAGTAGAATAATTTAGTGCTCAAGGACATAGACTCTGGAGTCAAAGTCCCCGCTGGGCCACCGACCAGCAAAGGAACCACGGACAAGCTGGCCCAGTTCTCCAAGTCTCGGTGTGCTCACTGGCGCAATGGGAAGCATAACCCCTCACTGAGGAAACAGCACGGGCTTGTGAGCTAACATACTGGCAGTAGCTGACCCCCAGAATCCACCTACAAGGTGTGCTGGTCCTTATCCCCAGTTTACACGCGAGACTGCACAGTTCAGGTCCAAATACACACTAACTGTGGCCTCTGGCGCTATCCACCTGCCTGAGCTCTGAGAGTGTGTGGTCAGGCTCTCACACTGACAAAACACACTTCTCCACACACATCCAGGGTCTTGGTCAGAGTGTAGCTGTTTTCACAGCCTGACAACAGCTCAACGCGGAAGAGATGGCGGCCCAAGAGTTCAGCCAAAGAAACAACATACCACGGGAACACTAACGCCTGCTGGATTTCAGTCTCTGCAAATAGTACTTTCCGTTCTCATTAGTTACAGGCTGCCAGGGAATTTTAGCTGCGAACAGAATGAAGACAGGCTGGAGAAACACTCCTACTATTTATAAAGCTCTGTGTCAGAGACTCAATCCTCCCTAACAGCCCCCTCCTCTTACATATATACAAGCTGAGACCCTCCAGGCAGTGCTGCTTTGAGGGGGGCTGAATGGATGGCTGGACAAGACCCAGGCCACAGGCTGGCCAGGTGCTCCCGTAGCCCCGGGGTTGTAAACAGTAGCATGATGCCACTCAGCCTCGCCGAGCTATTTTGCTGTTTGGCTCCCGCTGCCTGTCCCCACACAGCACTGTTAAATTTTATTGCCTCCCAAAAAAAATGCTTTGAAGGAGCCTCTTAGACTACTGTATATATTTGCAACTCCCATACTTTTACCCTTCAAAGTAGCGGAACTAGATACTCTATCAAATGTAATTACCTCATTGGACTAACGATGCCTGAGGAACACAGCCCTGTTTCTGGCAATGCAGACTGGAGAGTTCTATGTAGAGGTTTACGGAGAAAGATCTTTCTTTACTATTGGGAGAGTCACAAACAAAACCAGCATCAGAAAGGCAATCTTTCAAATATGGCATGTTTACTCACGGAAAACCACTGATGAAAAACCACTCCTCCTTTCATGGAGGACACACTCTGCCTTCCTCGGGGACAGGCCCTGGCAGGGGACATGAGGGTGCACAGGTCAAGGCCCTGACAAGGGAGCCCTCACCTCTCAAGGGATGGAGGAGCCAGAGAACCTGTCCTCGGACACCAGAACATGGTTCCCAACAGGCATCCTGCCATCCTCGAGACCAGACTCACACATGGCCCACCAAGACAGGCCATCACTGTCCTTGGTCATGCCCAAGAAGGAAGGGGCTGGGACTCAGTTCCACCACATGTCTGGTGTCACCAGCCACCCTGACACACAGGCCCCATCACATCCCAGGCATGCCTAGAGTTAATACTGGGATGTTAGGGTTAATGTTTCATGTCAAGATGCTAGGCTTCAAAATCAGTCTTTACATGTAGAGAGTAAGGTTGTTTCGAGTCAAGAAATGCAAATAAAAACCAATGATACCACCTCACACCTGTCGGGGGCTTCCCTTGCAGCTCAGCTGTAAAGAATCCACCTGCAACACAGGAGACCCGGGTTTGATTCCTGAGTTAGGAAGTTCCCCTAGAGAAGAGATAGGCTACCCACTCCAGTATTCTTGGGTTCCTGGTGGCTCAGACGATAAAGAATCTGCCTGCATTGCGGGAGACCTGGGTTCGATCCCTGGGTTGGGAAGATCCCCTGGAGGAGGGCATGGCAACCCACTCTACTATTCTTGTCTGGAGAATCCCCATGGACAGAGAAGCCTGGCAGGCTATAATCTATAAAAATACTGAATCACCACGTTGTACACTGGCAACTAATACAATATTGTAAGTCAAACACACTGTAACATAAACCAGTCATCTTCCATGTCAAAGCAGTAAGCAAAGAGCACATGAACAAAGGATGTGCTGATCTACCAAGCTCTGTCATCCCAAATGTGGCCACATGGTTCAATGGGTGAGTTCAACTCCCTGAACTCACTTTCAATCCACTGAGACCCACCTGACCCCTCCCGACAGCTCTGCCCACTGTCCCAGCTCAGGTCAACGAGTCCTTTCTAAACCCTCTTGCTTTCAGATCCCTCTATCCATCAGCCTCTTCACTGATTCTTCTTCTTCAACCATCCCCAGAGCTTCAGAACACTTTCCCGAATCTCTCATTGGCCACAGCCCTTCTCACTCCTTTCAGACACAAAACTTCGTTCCCACGATTACAACCACCACTTCTAAGATGATGAGTGGCTCCAACTTTTGCTCCCCTCCCTAAACTTCAGACTGACACGCGCCCATCGGCTAACTACTTCCATTCACAGGTCCCCAGAGTCACCTCATACCTGAAACCAAACACACCCTCCTTGTAACCACAGAACCTCCAAAGGCTCTTGAGGTGGGGACACAGTTACTTTAGGAAGTAGAGAAGTGGGGCTAATTACTAAGGACAGGATAATGAATCTGTCTAGGAAAAAATCAGCCCCCTCCCCTATTCCACGAAGCAAGCAACCACTCCTATCTACTCTCCAAAATCTCAAGGTTTACTCCACAGGGAACTGAAGATAGCTAGACACACACACACACACACACACACACACACACAAACCCCTCCATGTTCATATATATGTCCATCCTCTCACAAGAGTGAGATGATACTGCAGCCTTGAAGAACAGAATATTATGTCAAAGGACAGCAACAACCCCTTTCAGAAAACAAAGAAAGAGCTTGTGGAAATGAATAATGATAGCAAAGTAAAAACTAACTCAATGCAAAAGGACTGGAAGATGCAGATGAGGATATCGTGCATGAGTTTCCCAGAAAAAAATTCAGAGACAGAATACACAGGCATTATCACATTTTTACTGCATTTTGCAGATACTGCTTTTTTAAAAAAAGAAATTGAAGCTTTATGACAACCCTGCACTCACTACCAGGTAAGGGTTAGCATTTTTTAGCAAAAAAAAATTATTTAATTAAGGTGTGTATATTAGTTTTTGATATATAATGCTATTGCACACCTAATAGGCTTATAGTGTAAACAACTATTATATGCACTAGGAAACAAAAACATTCATATCACTTTATCTTGACATTTGCATTATTGCAGTGTTGGAAACAAACCTGCAATATCTGCAGGGTGTGCCTGTAGCCAAAAAAAAAAAAAGAGTATTGGAACAAGAGATCCAAATTCCTAATAACAGAAAAATTAGATGAAGAATAAAGAAAATAAAGGGGAGAAGATAACCAGAAAGAATTTAAAGACGTTTTGTAGAGATGAAGAGTATCAATCTACTGTCTGACAGACCCACCAGGAGCAAAGCACAGTGAACTGAACTAGAGCCAAACCCAGAGAAGCAGAACACACTTTTGGAACCGCAGGAACACAGGGAAGAGGAAGTGTCTCAGGAAGAGCAAGAATCAGAATGCCCTCTGACTCTCAGGAGTGCACTGTGAGCCAGAAGAAAACAAGGGAATGCAAGGCACACTGCCAGCCTAACACTCAGCATAGAGCCGAACCACCAATCCAGTATAAAGGCAACACAGGCATGTTCAGGCACTTGGGAGAGTGACCGGCTTGCCCCGGTTTGCCCGGGACTTTGTTGGCTTCCGCAATGGATTCTCACATCCCGGGAACCCACTCAGTCATGGGCAATCCTCTGCCCATAAAACAAAAGTCCCTTATCCCAAGAACCCCTTAATCCCAGGAAAATTAGGAAGGCTAGTGACATCTCAAAAACATTCTCTCATGGACACTTTCTCAGGAAGTAACTAGCAGGGGTTCTCAACCAAAAGGAAGACTAAGGTCCACAGTTCACATCACATTTAATGGTGAAGTCTGAATGCTTTCCCCACATTTGGAACGAGAAAGGATGTCCACTCTTACCACTCTAATCAATGTAACACTGAAGGTGCTAGCCAGGGCAATTGGGCAAGAAAATAAATAAAATGCACCCAGAATGGAAGGAAGAATTGAAAATATCTCTATTTGCTGAGGACATGATCTTGTAGACAGACAGATAATAGATAGATCCTTGAGAATTCACTAAAAATTATGAGCTAAGCAAAGTTGTGGGATATAAAATCAATATGAAAAAATCAACTGCATTTCATAACAGTAGCAGTGAACAATACGAAAAAGAAATTAAGAGAATTCCACTCACGACAGCACCAAAAAGAATAAAATGCTTAGGAATAAATTTAACAAAAAAATGATAAAACTTACACTCCAAAGACTTTCGTGGCAGTCCAGCAGTTAAGACTCTGTACTTCCATTGCAGAGGAACTGCTTTCTTAACTGCCACAAGCTGTAACACAGTTACATTCCTAAATGCAATACAAACATTAAATATTTGGATATTAATTGCACTCAGAATACATAAAACCTGTATATAATTCTCCAGGACAACTTTCTGTAACTGAATTAATGAGAGAAGGAAAGGAAGCCATGAACAATGCAATGATATATCTGTTTTTCACAAGATTTTTTTTTTTTAATTTAATGGGAGTTTACTTGGATAACACACTGAGTTGCCCAAAATGTTTGTTTGGGTTTTTCCATCACAAATAGCACAAGACACTCCACATGAAGAAGTGACTGTTACGCTTTTCACAAAATTTGCAGGAAGAGATTTTGGCTTTCTTGAAAAAATCTGAAGTCTCTGTTAAAGCCTATCTGAACTGCATGATGATTCATTTCCACACCCACCAATCAGAGGTGGCCCTAGACAGCAGACCCAAGGACTAGCCTGGCCACAACCCTGCCCGTCTTACGAGTTCCTGAGCACACACAGGGCCTTCACCTGCCTGCCTCCTGCCACGACATGGGCTGGAATACCAGAAAGACCCCATGCCTAGTTCCTGGGGCCCCATCCAGCACACCTCCAGGAAGCATTTCAGACGTCTCAGTGGGTTGTCCAATCTCTTCCTGACACTCATCACACTGGACTACGGCTGTCTGTTGCCATCCCCACACCGTGAGCCCACAAGCACCTCCTAGCCCTATAGCTCCAACGGCAGGGCCTGGCACGGGACACAGGAGACACAACACACACGTGGGATGGGAAGGCAGAAGGGCAGGTCCATAAAGAGACACTCCCTCTAACATCGGGGTGGCCTGCGAAAAGAAGAGAAACTCCAAATAACCAGAGTTTCCTACCACTGGACTGATGGATTCCCACATATGAGAGAGTGGAAGGGCAGAGGACGACCCACTCCCATTGCTGAGGGTCAGGACCCCACACCCACAGCTGCTGAGTGCAGGCTGGGCCATACTATAAATGGAATGCAGCCATGCCTTCAGCCCCAGTGGCCAAAACTGAGGAAACTGAGGAAAAGGGAAGCCTGGGAGCCAAGCCCAGACAGCCGTGACATGGCAGTCCCTGGGGACACTGCCACCCTCCTCAGCAGCTGGCCCAAACTCGTGACCACATGGAAGCTGTCCACACTTGCAATGAACAGGTGATGACAGGGCAACTTCTACAGCAAACAACATCAGTGCTCAGACCAGTAAGCTGTGCAGGCATATGTCCAAGAACAGGTGGCCTCCCTAGGAGACTATCTGTAGCACTGTATCTGTATCTGTAAAAATAAAGCCAGACACACACACTTCCTGGGAGAGAAGGAAAGACAAAGAGAAATGTGTGTTATCTCTAGATCCTTGAGAATATTTCACATAACAGTAAAAGAACTGGATACATTTTGCTTACAAACAACATTTCACAAATTGTCCTAAAATTTCAACAGAAACTAACTTCCAAGGTTTTAGTCACAGCTACTGAACAAATGCAACCCTTCAGTGTGTTGTTAACATGTCCATTATATAATAACCTATAAATAAATCAACATACATGCAATTCATATGCCAAAATCCTCTAATAATCATGTCTCCAGGATGAGAATAAGCATAAAAAATTGATCAGTATATAAATTTGGGACGTTCTTGGTGGTCTGGTGGTTAAGAATCTGCCTTGCAATGCAGAGAACTCAGGTTTCATTCCAGGCTGGGTCCGTCTAGTCAAAGCGATGGTTTTTCCAATAGTCATGTATGGATGTGAGAGTTGGACTATAAAGAAAGTTGAAAGCCAAAAAATTGATGCTTTTGAACTGTGGTATTAAGTCCCCAGTCCATCCTAAAGGAAATCAGTCCTGAATATTCACTGGAAGAACTGATGCTGAATCTGAAACTCCAGTACTTTGGCCACCTGATGCAAAGAACTGACTCACTGGAAAAGACCCTGATGCTGGGAAAGATTGAAGGCAGGAGGAGGAGGGGACAACAGAGGATGAGATGGTTGGATGGTATCACCGACTCAATGGACATGAGTTTGAGTAAGCTCCGGGAGTCGGTGACGGACAGGCAGGCCAGGCGTGCTGCAGTCCATGGGGTTGCAAAGAGTCGTGCACGACTGAGCGACTGAACTGAACTGAACTGGGGAATTAATATTCCACATGTCGCAGAGCAACTAAGCTCACACTGCAACTACTGCGAGCTTTGCAGCCCATGCGCCACAACAAGAGACTCCCACATGACGCCATGAAGATACCGAGTGCTGCATCTAAGACCCGAAGCCACCAAATAAATAAATATTTAAAAACATATAAATGTGTGTGTGTGTATAAGCTTCACTTCTCGTGGAATAAAGAAACCCGAAAGCAGCTCATTCCACCTGTTCAAATGTGCATGAAAACAGCAAAGTCCTACCTGGCTGATAGCTAGCTACCAAAGGGAGAGAGGCCATAAAGTGCTGGGGGCCTGGAGGAAGCAGGTGACTCTGGGCCTACACACTGTCCTTTAGACTGTCCCAAGCCCCCACACATCCCTCTAGACTTCAGGCAGCCTATTTACAACTAATCTGAGCCTGAAATAGAGCTTAATTTTGGGAAAAAACCCTAACAGTCTTTTGCCTGTCTCATCACACCGTGAATTTTCCGTGTTTGATTCTGGGCTCTAATGATTAGTCACCTCTTTGAAAACACTTGACTAGCACAGCACTTAAGTGACTTGTACTGGTAGACTTAAGTACCTGCACTGGTAAACTTCACCTAGGATAGTAAAGTGCAATGACACAAAATATTTCTTATAAAAAGGGAGCATGGTCTGGCAAGGTTAAGAAGTTTAGGAAGAAACCGAGTTTTCACTTTTTAAATAAATGAATGCTTAGCAACTCTTTGGAGAATCACCTCTCAATATAAACTTATAGAAAATCAAAACAGGATCTACAGTAGGGATCCCCAACCTCCTGGCCATGGACCAGTACCTTCAATCGGATCAGCATCGGCATTAGATTAGAAACAAAGTGCATAATAACTATAATGTGCTTGAATCATCCCAAAACCATCCTCACCAAACCACATAGCTTATCCCCACAGACAAAGCCACCTGCCAGCCTCTGTGCCCATGAAGAACAGTGTGCACAGGGCTCAGGCCACACTCAGGGGACGCTGCGGCTCCATGCAGGACAACTGCTCTGAGCACATACAGGACAGAGGGCTGAAGGGACCTCAGAGATGATCCAGCACAATCCCCTCATTTACCCAGGACAGAACTGTGACTTGTCCACAGGCACTGTGGACGGCACTGCTGATTTGTCCACAGACACTGTCCACGGCTCTGCTGCCACCTTGTCCTGACCCAGGCTCAGAGGTCGAGTCCACTCAGACACTTTTGGGGAGTAAGTGTTAAGCAGTGCCTCAGAGACTCTCTAGAACAGGGATATGAGGGAGCTTTTCCCCAGCAGGAGCGCAGCTCGACAGGTGTCTTTCAGACCACAGGACACTCCTGGGTGACGTGTGGCCCCTCAGTGTCACCACTGCCTCAGGGAGGGCCAAGGCTGAGCCAGAGGCTCCCATCCAGGGGCTCAGACTTGTCAAAGTCTCATGCACACTCAGGCAGGGGTGTAAGATACTGCAGTGTACCACAGATGTCATAAGGATACCTAAAGAGACATTTTGGAAATGGTAACACTGGATCCACATCTCACACATACAGAGAGAGCAAATGGATCTCTTTTTTTACAAATATAAAAAAATGAGACCACACAAGGGTTATTTTCACAGAACTATAGAAAAAACACATACACGTACTTGAGGAAAATGGCTGAAGTCCTTCCCAAACTGAGCACAGGAAAAGCTTTCTAATTCAAATTCCAGAACTCTCCCCCCAAACTTAATAAATTTTATAACACAAACATTATGAATATTAAAAAATGCTTTTGCTTGGAGCAAAACCTAACATAAGCAAACTCAAGAGACAAACTGGAGAAAAATTTTATAATATATTACAGATAAAAGCCTAATTTCCCCAAAATAGAGAACCAGCTCTTAAAGTCAAAGTAAAAAAAGAACAAACCCTAACATAAAAATGAGCAAAAGACAGAGTATTCTCAGAAAAAAGATATACAATTAGCCTTAGCTGTGACACTATGCACAATTTTTCACATGATGAAACAAACAGACACTAGAAATATGAATGTATCTCATCTTTCAAAGAGTAAAACTTCAAGAGCTCAGCACACCCTCCACTGGCAGAGCTGTGGGGACAGGCTCGTAGACACGTGCAGTAGGGATGCACAGCCCAGCCTCCACAGGGGAGTGTCCACGGCTGAGCCACAAAACCACAGACACACTAGCAACTGTAAGGGAGGGGGTGGTGGGAGCACGTGGGCAAGTTTTCGGTTATTTCTCATTTGGGAATATCTTGTTCTGGGTGGTGATTCATGGCAATGCTCGCTTATAAAAATACATCAGACTATACTTGAAAACTGCACCCGTAACAGATGTGCGCGGTGTGTCACTCTGCCTAAGGGCACCCATCTTCGCGAACTCCCTTCCCTAGCAGATTCTGAATTCAAGTCGGCTAGAAGTTGCCTGTGGATTGAAGTGAAAGTTCCACGGGGCAGCAGCCTCAACTGTGAGACACACAAGACACGGGCCTGGGGTGTCTGATGGGCTCCAACTCAACCTCATCACTTACAGCTAACCAGGTTTCCAGCTGGTGGCTAAACAGACCACCGTCAGGCCTGCAAGAACCACAACTAAGCAGGATGTGGCTAAATTTACCAAGTATTCCAGGGGCCTTCCAAGTCTGGAGCCAGGTGATCCAGTGACTAGGGACAGCAGGAAGATAATGCAGCCAGGGGGCCCTCACCAGAGGTGGTCTTGTCCCCTCAGCAGAGCCAGGGGCAAGCCCTGTGCTGAGCCAGCTGGTGCTGATGCCCGAGAGCACGTGTCTCCTCGGAACCCAGGAGGGCATCCTTGGCACATGGAGGGGGCAGTTCAGGCAGATGACCTTTCCAGTTTCTCACTACAAGCTGATTTGGATAATTAGCTGTGGGGTGTACCCCTCAAGCCTAAGTTGTACTTATGCACACAGACCAAATCTGAGATGCAGAAAAGGATACATGACTGACCTCAGGCAGGCTGAACCCAGAACCAGTGGCACGGTCAGAGAGGGAGGAGGACAGAAAAGGAGCCAGGGTATAGAAGAGAGGGCGAACGTTCTGGTGGTGATGGAGGCAGGCAGGAGAGCTGAGTCGGGAGACGGCTTCCTGGGGAGAAGTCTGAAGTAAAAGGGCACAGAGTGTGAGATATGCAGGACAAAGGGAATGGAGAGAAAGCACAGTGAGTGTCAACGAGCTGGGCTGAGTGACTAGAAGCCTTAGGTGGGGGGAGAGAGAGAGAGGCCACCAGTTTCGGGGAAGTATCTTACACCCCTGCCTGAGTGTGCATGAGACTAAAGGGAACGGAGAAAGGCAACGAACCAAGTAGGAGGCTTCAAGCCCCAGTCTGCGTGGAGGGGTCAAAGATGCTGAGATGGACCCAGCTCTGGTCTTGTCCAAATAAGAAGAGCCGGTGTGCTGAGGGCAGGACAACAGACTACAGGTTCACCTCCTGCCCTCTTCCCAGAACATGCAAAATATGAACCAAGTGGCACCAAACCCAGAGAGTATGGGAACATGTCTGGGGATACGCAGGGAGTGGCGCTCCATTACTGCAGAACAGTGACCGGTACAGTACAGCCGAGGCCACCTGTGCCCTGCTAAACACTGCTAGATACCCGCTGTGAATCAATAACAGACTTCACAGACAGGGTAATTGGGAGTCTGGAGCACAAAGAGGAACACAAAATTAGGAACCACCAAGCTCTGAGACAAGCCAGCTTCCCAAGATGGGGGCCACCAAATTCTACAGGGAAAGAAGTGTTGCTGCAAGCCCCAGAAGGAACAGGGCACCAGGACCCCACAACAGACACGATCACCCTTCCAAGCGATGGGAGGAACACTGCACTCTAGAAAATCCATCAGCCAGCTGAGAAACTAAAACTGGTGATCAATGAAATTAAAAAAAAAAAAAAGGAAACACAAAAGGTGAACTCCAAGGAAGTAGTTGTCTCTGGGAGCACACTGCAATTGGGGTGGTCAAATGGGGCCTGAGATTTATCTATGTTTCTGACTGTACTCTTCAGTTATCTATACAAATAAAAATTAATGAAAAATTTCAAAGAAACATATTTTCTGGATGAAATGAGAACTCAGTGCCTCTATAACAGTCCCTCAAGGGGCAGGGCATCTAGAAAGGAAAAGGCCCCATGGACTAAATGCTGGGTTAAATCGCATGTTTTTCTATTCCAGACCGACCTCCAGATGACAGTAACATGGCACAGACCAATGATACATGGACGTCCCAAGAACACGCCGGTCACAGAAACATATACCTCTACTGACACCCAAATCTGTCTCTCTCTATTCTGTGTACCAAAAGCCTTATGAAAACGCTACTCCTAGGTTTTTGAGTTCTCATTTTCCTCAATGAGTATGTATTACTTTTGAAGACATTCTGAGGACTTTCAGAATCTCACAGTCTGTTTGGTCACTGTTCTCAAATTCCATGAGAAACAAGGCCGACAGAGCAGACAGAGTCACTAAGCACAGTTTACACAGCAGAACAAGCCAGGTGGCTGCTCCAAAGAACACGCAGCACTGATGCGGCTGGTGAGGAAACATTTGTGAGAGTCACTGTGTGAAAAAAGCAAGGGATGAGCAGTGTACATAGCATGCTATCATCCTTGCAAAAATTCAATCTGAAAGGCATGATGGGGACATGGGGGAGGCTGTGCCTTTGGGAGCTGGGGTGCGTGGGAACTCTGTACTCTGCTCACTTTGCTGTGAACCTAGAACTCCTCTAAAAAATAGTCTGTTTTTTAAAAAGTAGGGGAGAGGCATAAATAAACATCCACGGATCCTCACAGACTTCCTCCGTGGTGACTGGCTCATGCCTAGAGCTGGAGTCGGGGGAAGAGACACCTCTCTGTGGAAAGAACAGGAGGCGGGGTCATGATGAGAGGAGGACTGATGTTCCATGGCTCCCCTTTCTGCTACAATCTCTTTAAATATCTACATATAGCATTTTTCAAAACATCAGTAAAAAAAATAGTTATAAGGAAAAAGGAAGTTCTAGTGCTAGAGGGGGGCTTCCCTGGTGGCTTAGACAGTAAAGACTAAGATATAAATTGCCTACAATGCTAGACACCAGGGTTCAATCCCTGGATTGGGAAGATCCTGTGGAGGAGAGCATGGCAACCCACTCCAGTATTCTTGCCTAGAGAATCCCATGGACAGAGGAGCCTGGCAGGCTACAGTCCATGGGATCACAAAGAGTCAGACACTACTCAGCAACTAAGCATGAGCACTAGGGCTAGAGAGATAAAGGAAGGCAGATCTAAGTAGACACTGCAGCAGCAAAATCAAAGGTCCCAGGCCACAAGACCACAAAGCGGGAAAGAGAGCAGCACAAGGAGGCAGTCTGTAAAGAAATGACCACTGGACCTGGGGGCACAGCCTCGACCCTGCAGCCAACTGAAACTGCCAACCAGGTCAAGTGAGACTCCAGCCCCTGGACCACCCACGGCAGGGCTCTCCCCAGTATCCTTGGCAGAAACCTGAACACTGCTGTTGAAGTGAGATCCACTCTGGTTGTGAGGAGGGCACTGCCAACCTGCCGGAGGACAGGGACCACACCCGATGGCTGCTGTGTGGCAACCATCCCCCTCCTTCCCGACCCTGAGCTCTGGGAGCTACTCCCATGTTTTGCTGCTTTTGCTCTTCGGAGAGTTGGGGACTTGTTTTTCTTGGGATGGAGAACAGACTTCTTTCTGTTCTCTTATTCAGGACCCAACACAGTGGGCTGGGGTGGGCGGTCCCACAAAGCAAGTTAAGAAACCAGTCGTCATGACATAGCTTTGTGCAGCACCCATTCTGCCAAGCACGTGGGCACAAGCGTTGTGGAGGCGACATGCAAGTACTGGGGTCATGGGGTCACCCCGTAGGTACCAAGGTCACAAGGCCAGCCTGTGGGCACCAGGGTCAGCGAGCCGGTAGCACTGCCTTCAGAAATAAGAAGCCAGAAAAGACCTGGAAGTTTGTTCTACTGGGAGAACATGAGCATTTGAAATGACATTCCTCCTACTTTATTCAGCTTTCCCCGGGGACGCCCAGAAAATGCTCAAGTGTTTTTAGGTCACAGCTAGTCCTACCTACCCACTTACTGTGACACTCTGGCAGCAGCAGAAAAAAAGCTCC
This sequence comes from Antilocapra americana, assembly GCA_007570785.1. NCBI lineage: Eukaryota > Metazoa > Chordata > Mammalia > Artiodactyla > Antilocapridae > Antilocapra > Antilocapra americana. The sequence goes on from ML660772.1 coordinate 11,322,378, forward strand.
CAGGGAGTGAGCCTGCCTGCCCGGGGATGCTGGCGGGGGTGGAGTGGCTACTTGAGGCACAGGGCGTAGCAGGGGGAAGGGGAACTGGCACTTCCCGCTGATTTGCCCCCACAGAAAAGATTCTGTGTAAGCAGCTGGGGGCTCATGGAAACCTGCGGGGCACTGACTCCATCCCCCTCACCAGCCCCCACGCTGCACTTGGAACAAGTCACACTCGACCCCACTCCACCTCACCCCACGGAAGAACCGGCCAAGGAAGGCAAGAAAGGTTATGCCAGAGGAGGGGAGTAGTTCCTTCCAACTCCACACATGACAATGCCACCCACAGCCCAGCGTGGGGCTTGCTGTCGGAAGCAGAATGTACTGACAGAACCGGGACAGCTCATTTAGCTAGGGACAGCAAAGCGCCCACTCCTCCCTTCCTGCCTCCCTCCAGCTCAGAGCAGCTCGGGAAGGAGGAGGCGTCGAAGGCGCTGCCCCTGCACCGGCCGACCAGAGGCCCCACCGGGCCGGTGATGCTGAACCCCATGAGCCTCAGATCCTGAAACAAACCTACACAAGTATTCATTCCATAAACACTTGCTGGGTGAAAGAATCCAACTGAGCCCTCCGCTGGAACTAACACTCTCATTTTACTGTCTCCCTTCACCCTCACAGCAACCCTCTAGGCTGAGAATCATCATCCTCACCTGACATGGGAAAACTAAGGCCCAAAGGCCAGAGAGTAACAAGGTCTGAGCTGGCATCTGAATGCAGGGTTTCTGACTCCCAAGAAGCACACTCTTAACCCATATCACGAGTTTTATTTTTAAGGGAGAGCGGGGAAGAACACTGGAAGTGAAAAGCTGGGCAGGATAGTTTCAAAGGTAAAGAAACCGGGAAACGGGCACAAACCAGGTCTAGTAGCCAGGACACCAGCTGTGACAATACACCTGGTGCCCAGATCCTCAATTTCAGACCATTCTTCAATCAAAACCCGAGGCCCAGGGCTTCTCTGGTGGTCCAGTGGTTAAGACTCCACATTCTAATGTAGGGAGAGCCGGTTCAGTTCCTGGTTGGGGAAATGAGTTCCCACATATAGCACAGCAAAAAAAAAAAAAAAACACAAAAAACAAACCCCAAGGCCTCTTGGAGAAAAAGCCAACTTCACAACAGAATGACATGGAACATCCTGCGGCACAAGCATGTAGAGAAGTGTTCAGAAAATGATGTGAATATGTCAAAAGGTAAGTCCATCTGACGGGCTTCCTGAGCAACAACACAAGACAGGGGGGTCATAACTACAGAGTCAACATCTGTAAGGCACTCCAACACACAGAAACAAGTGCATGAATGAATGAGTGAGTGGAGGAGGAAGAAAAGCCATTCCTAGCAATATAATCCCAACTAATATATGTGGAAAGAAGGATATAAATGGGAAATCGCAATTTGGCAGACACCACAGCAGTAACTGTTTCAGGAGAGAATAATCAATGGTTACTAAGATTAGTGGGCAATGTATGAGAAGAAGCAAAGATATTTACAGAGTCTCAAAGTATCTCTTGCACAAAATACTTATTAATTACAAAGGGGAAAACAGTAACTCTTTAGCACAGAAAAAAAGGAGTCACTGACACCCCTTAGCTGGTCAAAATGAAACATTAGACAAAAACCACACCGAGAGGCATTCTAAAAAAGCAAAAGAAAAGAAGTCAGTACTCTTTAACAGTGTCAAGGTCAGGAGAGACAAGACTAAGAAACTGTGCCAGAGAGCGGAGACTGAGGAGACGTGCCCCTAATGCAGTGACGACAACAAAGGCAGTGCTGGCCAGGGAGAGAGGACCCTAGTGGGACAATGGGTGAGACTGGAACGAGGCCTTCAGATGTGCTCGCAGCAGCCCCTGGCTACAGGGGGTACAAACATCAGGCATGCTGAGAGAAGGATCTATGGGATCCTTTGCATGGTTTTTTTCAACTTTTCTTTTTTTGGTAGGTCTTAATCATCTAAAACAGAAAGTTTTTTTTAAAGACCACAAAATAAATAGACCTTGAGAGTTATATGCAAAAGCACACCCTGGCCCTTGTTTAGCTAAGAAGCAACTGACCCCATTCCACTGCATCATCAAGACCAGGATGGGCACTTGACCCTCAAGAGAAACTCAAAATCCAAGCTCACAATCAACCAGACACATAGGATTAAAAGCTGAGTCATCCGAGATGACCTATTCTGGAGCTTCTCCAAGCGAACTCGGAGGTGGGGCCCTATGTCAGCCAACTGCTGAACCCCTACCTGTCATACATGGAAGCCTTCCCAGAAGGATTTCTCTCACCCACGGGAGGACAGGTTCCCTGGCTTAAGAGAAAGAGACGAAAAACTCAGGCCTGCTTCAGTCTCCTTGCAGTATAGCCTACAGAGCCCAAGGCCCACTCAGACCAGGACTCTGGACTCCCAGTCCCGGGACCTGTCCCTCAAGGGTTCTTCACCACCAGGAAAGCTAAGTGCCTGGCCTCGCCATACAGAGACAGGGACTTGGGGCTCTGGGGTCACACAGGACTCAACCAGGGAGTTTACAGAATGCTGAGTTGCCATAAAAGAAGACAGGGATGAACAGAACATGGACAGATGTGAAAGCTCTATGAAAATTTTCAAAACTATGAAAATTCAAGAAAACCTGAATGTTACTCAACAATGGAATTCACTTAGATATGTTAAAATTCAAAAGTTTATCACTTTTGATTATGACTTTTAACATGAATCACTCATTCACTAGGCTGGTTACTAAGTGCCAGCTATGTGCCCGGGACGCTCCAGGCACTGGACGCACGGTGGACGGATAAACAGAGCCAAGGCGTACACAGGAACAGAAAGGCTGGGCTCTGTCCCTCCATCTCTTTCTGCCAACTGCCCTTCGCCTGGTTTCCCTGGTGAGACAACTAACACAGGGGCTAAAGATACAAAAAAGCAGTTTACGTGGGGACACACGTGGGAGCCGCCACCAGGGGCCAGAGACAAGGGTCTGAGCCAGAGGCCAGAGGAGGGCTTGCCACAAGGACAGCCAACCACAGAAACAGACCAGGGGAAAGGTCAGGGGTGTGTCCTGAAGGAAAGGAGAGAGGACTGAGGAGGAGGCCGAGGATGCGGGGATGGAGCAGAGAGCAAGTAAAGGGCGGAGCAGCAGCGAATAGGACATGTGAGGGTGCAGCGCACGTCACCACTGGCCTCCTACCCTGCTCTGGCCTGCACCCGCTGATCGCACACCCGCTCTCCTGACCCCGAGGCAGATGCCCCCTCACCTCACGTACAGCCCCCCAGCTCTGTCCTTGGACCTCTTCTCCATCTGCACTCACTGCCTCACTGCCTCATTCAGTCTGGGATCCCATCCAGTCAGTGGCTTCAGACCCATTCATATACTGATGCTTTTCAAACTCCCAACTCCAGTCCCAACTACGCCCCACCCTCGGAGTTCCAGACCCGAGATCACAGGTGAAGTCCTCAGACTGCACCTACATCACTCATGTGACTGCAGCCAAAGCCTAACCTGTCACCCTCAGAACGAGCCATCCCCTACCCCATCTCCTCGAGCGAATGTCACCTCCACCCTTCCAGGTGCTCAGAACAACAAATTTTAAGGGAGAGAAAAAAAATGAATTCACAAAAATATTTAAAACATATATAATGTATTACTAAACATAGTTGTCACTAAAACACTATAATAAAACTAAAGAGTATATATTCCTAGAAAATCCAAGAAAATCAACTGAGACACCATTACAAAACAATAAGGGAATTCAGTAGTGGTGCATAGGACCTACTGAATAAAAACATTAAAATTCTACAGAATAACATAAAACAAGTCGTGAATAAACAAAATATACCTAGTTCTTAGAAAGAAAGACTCAATAAAGTAAAGCTGTCATTTCTCTCCAATTCCAAACACATATTTAATGTATTTCCGAAGAAAATTTCAACAGAATTTTTCACATGGGAAAATTTTCCAGAAAAGTCTGTGGGCAAGGGATTAAACCAAGTATTAAAATGTGTCACAATAAAGCCATGGTAAATAAAACAGCTTGGTACTAATAAATACACAGAACAAATGGTTTAGTGTTTATGAATAAATGGAAGAGAAAAGGAAAAAACACACTTCAAATAAAACCAACGGAGCAAAGGTAAGAGCAGCCAAGAAACATGTCTGGGCTGCTGGCTGGCACCTGGGGTTAGGTCAGGTACCCACCATCAGACGTTCTGGGAGAGACAGAACGAAGGGTTACAACCTCTCTGAGAGCACTCTAGCAATATCCATCAAAACCGCACACTTCATACCCTCTGACCCAGTCATTCCTGTTCTGGGAATTCATCCAACAGATATTCACACACATGTTCCAAGAAACATGTACAGGTACATACAGCACATTCACCGCAGCATCGTGTGTGATGGTGGTAGACTGGAAACAACCTAATTACACTCCCTGTGGAGACTCACTAAATAATGACACTACACCATAGGGCAGAATACTCTGAGACAGCTCAAAGGCTGTAGTCAAGTCTGACCCTTAGCTACCGGCAGACTCACCCAGAAAGCTTCTGAAAATTCTGACACATGGTGGCACCCAGGCCAGTTAAATCCGATCTTGAGGGGTGGGTCCAGGAATCAGCATCTGAAAAGTCCCGTAGTTGTGAGGACAGTGACAATGCATATCAGGAAAACGGGCACCTGGCAACAGGAAGACTCGGTTCTTGTCAGCTGCTTGTCAGCTGCGCAGGGATGTAATTAAAAGTCCACACAGCATAGCATATATAACAGGGAAAACATAAATGAATATGAAAAATAAAAAGTTTATAGAACAGAAAAATTTTACATCTAGTGAGATGGATGAGCCTAGAGTCTGTAATACAGAATGAAGTAAGTCAGAAAGAGAAAAACAAATACCGTATATAAATGTATATATATATGGAATCTAGAAAGATGGTACTGATGAACCTATCTGTACGACAGCAACAGAGACACAGACAGAGAGAAGAGACTTGTGGACACAGCGGGGGAAGGAGGACTGGACAAATTGAGACAGTAGCACTGAAACATAAAGATTATCATATGCAAAGTAGATAGCCAGTGGGAGTTTGCTGTATGATGCAGGGACCCCAACCCAATGCTCTGTGACAACCTAGAGGGGTGGGATGGGGTGGAAGGTAGGAGGAAGGGGCATACCTATGGCTGGTTCACGTTGATACTGTATGGCAGAAACCAACAACATTGGTTATTTATTTAATTATCCTCCAATTAAAAATAAATAAATTCAAAAAGTTTCTACAAAAGTATGGACAACGGCTGCCTTTAGGGAGAGCTCATTTTTAGTACACATTCACATAACTTTCAAAAGTGTTCACCCTACATCCAACTGCTAATTTATTCTACTAAATAATAATCAGGGAGTGGGAAACTCAGCATATCAACAACCTGATTTTTTTTTTAAACAAATAAATTTTGAGAATATAAAAGCAGAGGGTCAACTATAAGCAATAGTGATTGGAGCTTTTATAGATTCAAACTTTTTTTTAAATTATGACATTATGAAAAAACTGGAAGTTTAAACACTGGTTGGAAACATTTACAGATGAAATGATGAGGTAAAACTTACTTCTAAATAACACAGGAGGGGGAGAAATGGCCAGGTGTCAGGGTTGGCAATGAGTACACGCAGATCCATGACATTCTTCCGTCTTCTCCCCTTTGTATTTAAATTCAACTTAATATATTTTTCACAAGGTGCATATACTTTTTTTTAACAGAAAAAAAAAAAAGCAAGCATAAAAAGTTATACTTCTTTAGTGCTACCAAAAAATATTCAAATAGAAACCGACTGTGTTACTTTTGAAAAGTATCTCTCAGACAGTGCTGGTAACAGCTGTTTTCTTTTTTTTCTTAACACAACAAAGAGAACATTCCCACGTCTGGGCCCGAAAGCTCACTGGGTACTGCTTCAATTCCCCTTGACTCTGGCCTTCCCTTCTAACTATGGCTTTAAGCAAAGCACTTCACACTGCTCTCTCCGTTCCTGTCGGGGGGGGGAAAGGAAGAACGTCAGGCTCTGGCATCTGGAAGTACACATTCCCGGGGGTGAAGAGCTCCCTGGGGGAGTCTCACCACCCCTCCTTCCCCACACACTCATGTTCACTCTCTCAGGCTAGGACACCAGGTCATTTTTATGATACGGCTTCAATATCCAATAAACTTAAGTCACTGTTGTAAGATATACAGGCTGGTGGTGGTGTTGGTTTAGTCACTAAGTCGTGTCTGACCCCTGCAATCCCATGGACTGTGGCCCGCCAGGCTCCTCTGTCCATGAGATTTTCCAGGCAAGAATACTGGAGTGGGTTGCCATTTCTTTCTCTAGGGATCTTCCCAACCCAGGAATCAAACCCAAGTCTCCTGCATTACAGGCAGATTCTTTCCCAATTGAGCTACGAGAGAAGCCCGATATACAGGCTAACCTCTTCTAAATGAAGCCTAGAGGCTAGAAATAAATCCCAAAATGAAAACAGGAATATAATGTTTCTAGAGGGAAAAAAAGTACTTCTAGCAAACAACCTATATCATGTTTTCCTGACTTGTAATTTAAATCAAATCCCTGAGGCCTCTTACACCTGAGGTTCCTTAGAGAAGGGGCAGGTTCAGGGTGAATCGCTGGGTGGGAGGGCAGCTTCTATACTGGATGAGATTGCAGACAGACCCTGAGGCAGGCGGGCCCAGCACAACCCCAGTGAGGTCTGAGGGCTGCTTCTATACGGAGAGCAGGCAGACACCCCTGGAACTCTGGCTTTCCATTTACTATTCTCAAAACGCATGTTTACAGCCAACACCCTCATCTGAGCAAAAGAACCTCTTGGACACACGACACTCAACAGCACACACAACACGAAATCAAAACCAGCAAAAGGGATGCAGGAAATGCTCAGCATACAATGTTCAGCAAAACAGAAGCCAAGTGTAAGACAACTATATTCTAATCATACTGTGTGTGTGTTCAAACACACACACACACGTTTATACGCAGAGAAAAAAATTATAGAAATATCCCGTAAAATTAAGGGAAAATGGTAGGATGTATCCTTGTCTTTATACACTTATCTTTGCTCCCCAAATAGCCTACATTGATTATAATGAAGAAGAAAAACAGTCTGTTCTTGTTTAAGTAAAGAAAAGCAATACCGAGAACAGTACCTACTTGAAGGCTCACTACGTGCAAGGCTCCTGCTCATCAGGTCTTACACACTGACCTCAGTCAATCTTCACCATAAGCCGACAGGGTGGGTACTTGGGGTGGCATTCTGGTATGTCCACGTGACTCTACCAAAGGGCCTCCTGCAATGGGCACCTGAAAAAGCAGGGACCAACAAAGGAAGGACCCTGTTTAGAGACAAATCCAGGAAGCCAGCTCTCAGGCAGCGTGACTGCACGCAGACAGGATGCCCTGGCAGAAAACCTCACCTTTTGCGCTTGTGACAGCCACGCAACGGACCGCTAAGGCAGAGATGTCACAGGACGTGGGGGAGCAGAACCGAAGGAGAGGCACTAAGGCATGAACTCAGCAGGCCTCAGACACTCACCTAACATGGAGCGAGGACCTGAGACAGGCTGAATAAGTTTCTGTCCAACGCTGAAAGATGTGCAAACTAGTCACAAACAAATGGTAAGATGAAATACACACTCAAAGGAGACGCAGTTACCTGTGGCAGGCAGCAGGACAGAAGTGCTGGAAGACCTTGCTGAGTGGACAAAAGCACTGAAGAATGTGCTGTGCTTGGGGCAAACTCACCAGGCATGATGAAGATGAAACATCTGCTGAGGATACTACTGGAAACCTGAAACTTCTCTTCCAAATCACACCATCCCTTTCCCAAGAAGTACCTGGATCCCTGGAATAACTGAACACAAAGGCCATGCCACCCAAAATAAGAGAAGCACTGAGCAGCTTTCTAATACACCCTTTTTCTACCAGGACTTTATCAGACAGGTCAACACACCAAGTAGTTCCACGACACTCCCTTCTCATGAGGCTCTTCTGTCTGCCTCCCTGTGCAGGAAGATGGGTAGCTCTGGAGGGACTCAGGAATTCTGTAGTACTGTAGTATTTGCCCCTGAAAAAAATCCATGTATAGGTGAACCTGCACAGCTCAAGGTTGTATCATGGAAGGGCCAATAATGCTTTCTTTCCTTTTTCTTCTTTTTAAAAAATTCCATTCATGATTTTATAAAGGCAAAAGCCAGAGGGAGCACAGCATTTCGGACATCTCTGTCAGCCCTCCAGCACCAGCAAGTGCAGGTATCACTGTTTTGCCTACAGCGACACCTGCAGATCCAGAGCGAAACTGCAGGACTACAGCCACCAAAGTGGGACCAGACACAGAGATGGGACCAAAGAGGCAAACCCCACCAGCTGCTCTGCGAGGTGTCCAATGCAGCAATTAGGATGTTGATGCTACTGGTTTTGCATCCCTCTCTCCTCCCACAGCAACAGTAATGTCATCAGCATTTCTTAAAGTTTACCAGCGGGAAAGTCCTTTGAGCACAGTTCACTGGGTCAAATACAATAGAAACACTGGGACTCTAAGCAGCACTCTTTACAGTATCTTCACTTCAGACAACTCACACTGGGAACTCCTCTGCAGAAAGTAAGCATGTTCTCAACGCTATCTTGTATGGACAAGGAAATCTATGTGCCCAAATGCTCTCTTCTCTAAGGGATAAAACTGGGCACCTTAAGCACTGAGGTAGCATGTGGATTTATGTCCTAAAATCTGTACATTATTTTATGTATAAGTGGAAATGTACACGGCAAAAACTTTAACCCATGGTTGGCAGGGCTTAGGTTGGGGACAAGGAGTTGACTCCAAAGAATGATTTGCCTGTAGACTGAGAGAAGCTGCCATCACCACTACCCAATATTGGGCAGAACCACCAACAAACGGGTAGCAAGCAGGAGGAATCAGAAATCAGTCATCTCAAACTGGAAATCAGACTCTAGGTAGCTGGTTTTTGGACAAGGTGCCCAGGAAAGGTAGTGCTTCTGTGTGGCTACCTAAACAGTAACTGTCTTAGGTTATTTAATTAACAGAATCCCCATATCTACAGGGGCTTCCTTGATGGCTCAAACAGTAAACAATCTGCCCACACACAATGTGGGTCGAGACCTGGGTTCAGTCTCTGGGTTGAGAAGATTCCCGGGAGAAGAGAATGGCTACCCACTCAGTATTCTGGCCTGGAAAATTCCATGGAGAGAGGACCTGGCAGGCTCATGGGGTCACAAAGAGTCAGACACCACTGAGCAACTTTCACTTTCTTTCTTTCACTTTTCAGATCTACGGTTCACAGGATAAGTGATTCTGGGCACTTACTTGAGGAACTTGGGGGACAAGGATGGCTTTCATGTTCCATTTCAGATCTGCCCCAGCAGTGCCTTTCAGATCGAGCTAGAGATCTGGACCACAATTTCTTATTTTGTTCATAAAAAATCAGTAAGTACCTGAAGGCCAAGAAGGTTCAGTCTCTGGAACCACTGAGCCTGTAGCCCCAGTCTAAGGTTTTCTGGAACACACCCAAGTCTTCAGTCTATACTTACACCAGGGTAGGATTCACAAAACTAACACTGATACTAACCCAGAACACAACTCATTGGTCTAAGAATAGGGCCTCTGCAAAACAACAAGGCAGCTATTCTAATCTGTTACTCATGAATCAAAAACAAACCCCCTCTTTTAATAGAGTTTTTAGACATTATAAAAAGAATGCAAAAAATTAGTAAAACAAAGTATACAACTCATTGTAGAAAAATTAGAAAATATAGTAAGGAAGAACAAAGGCAATGAAAACCACTCACAATTCCACTCATAATGTATTTCCTTCCAGGCTTTTCTCACACATACAGTTAAACCCCCTTGAATATATGGTGGTTACGGGCACTGATTCTCCATGCAATCGACCTCAGACTTTCAGACTCTGCTGTCTTGCCCCAACCTGTCTCCACAAAATTCATTTTCCCTAGGACAGGTCAGAGGCAGAGTGTGAGGAGAGGGAAGAAAAGAAGGGAAATTAGAAGGGATGAGGCAGGAGAGGTAGCCTAGGAGAGGGCAGGGAGCCGTCCTATTAAAGAGAGAAGAAAGCAGATTTGCCTAAAAACAGAAACAGGCCAGGAGCAGTGTGCTCTCTCAGACACTGCCTCAGCTCATACACAAGGAGGTATCAGCTCTTCTCACAGGGAGGCAGGAAGCAAGGGGCAGGGAAGTACCAGGAAGCAGATCCTCTGAAAAGTGAAGACAAGTACCAACACAGGGCCTGACTGAAGCCCTACCACTCAGTAGCTGTATGATCCTTGCTTCATTCAACAGTCACGACAGCCAGTGGGGCAGGTGCTGTAATTACCACCTTTGTGTGGCAAACATGAAAACTGAGACACAGAAAAGTTACCCTGCTTGCCCAAGGTAACACATTTACTAAACGGCAGACTCTGGGGGAACTTGGGGTCCACAGTCGTCTGTATCAGACTACCTCTTCACATGTCCACTAGACCAAGGGGATCGTAGGCCCGTGTCTCAGCAGTTACTTCTGCAGGGTAAAGAACAGAATCAAGACTCTGAGGAGAAACTTCCACACGGATAAGCAGGTCTCATGGGAAAGCGTAACTCTATGAGCCCAGTGCTCTAACTTTGGCTCAAGCTCTTAACTGGCTGTATGACTGTGGGCAGATTATTTATTACCTTACCTCACAGAGAGAAAATGGAAGAAGATTGAACTAGTTGACCTATAGCTTTCAAAATATACAAATAATATACAACTCAATAACAAAAAAACAAACAGCCCAAACAAAAAATGGGCAGGAGACCTAAACAGACATTTCTCCAAAGACATACAAATGGCCAATAGGGACATGAAAAGATGATTAAATCACTATTAGACAAATGCAAATCAAAACTACAGTGAGGTATCACCTCACACTGGTCAGAATGGCCATCACTAAAAAACCTATAAATAATAAATGCTGGAGAGGATGTAGAGAAAAGGTCAGCCTCCTACACTGTTGGTGAAAATGTAAATTGGTACAGCCACCATGCAGGTTCCTTAAAAAACTAAAAATAGTTACCACAAAATCCAACAATACCACTCCCATATCCAGAGCGTATATCCAGAGAAAATTCTAACCTGAAAAGACATATGCACCCCAGTTTACAAGAGCCAAGACATGATAGCAATGCAAGTGTCCATCAACAGATGACTGGATAAAGAAGATGTGATACACACACACACACACACACACACACACACACACACACACACAAAATGGAATGCTATTGGGCTATTGAAAAAAAAAGAAGGAAATAATGCCACCTGCAGCAACATGGATAGACCAAGGGATTATCATACCAAGTGAAGTAAGCCAGACCTTAAAAACAATATATATATCATATGATATCATTCATATATGAAATCTAAAAAAGATACAAATGAACTTATACACAGAGCAAAAGCAGACCCACAGACATAGAAAACAAACTTACAGTTAACAAAGAAAAAAGGGAAGATTAAATTATCAGATACATACTACTATGTATAAAACATATAAACAATAAGATCCTACTGTATGGCACAAGAACTATATTGAGTATCTTGTAATAAACCATGATGAGGGGAAAGAAAAAGAAAAGTAAAATGCAGCCGAGTAGAAATACTTACTTGGGAAGAGCTGGTGATTCCTTGGGGACTTCAGCAGCACCAGCATCTGCTCCTGGTGGCTCTGCCTCCCGAGAGCCGGGAGCCACTTCCTGCAGGGCGCCCTGTGGGGCTGGGGGCTCCTGAGGCCCACCTGAGTCTGTGGTAGAGTCTACCTCCACCTCCTGAACTGGTGCGGGGACTGGCTCCTGCTCCGCTGTGGCAGCTGCCACCACTGTGGCCTCCTCTTCTTCCTTCCTCCTGATTTTCTCCTCCAGCTCTTTCCTCCTCTTTTCATCATCCTGACGGGCCATGTGGTCAAAGGTCTTGAATACCTAAAATCAAACAGCAATTCAGTGTTGAGTTCATCTGCCAGTACTGTATCACACATTCTGTAAAAATACAGCAAAATCTGGTTTAAAAAGAAAAATGAAAAAGCAATAGACAAGAAAATGTTTCCACTGGCAAAACGGAAATGCACTTCAGCTTCACCAAAAGCCACTACAAAAACAATCTTTAACAGGGGAGTTCCAAAATCACCAAAAAAGTGAAACTTTTACAAGCCAAGGCTCACAATATTTACACACCTATAAGCCCAACAGTTATGTCAAAAGGATGCGTTACTAAATGGTCTCAGCTGTCATTATTTCACAGCCCCTGAGAGTCTAGTTCAAAATGCAAAGAACCCACCGTCCTGGTGCTGAGAGCTATAAAGGCATCAATAACTCAGATGCAAAAAGGGAAGATGGGGAATTAGTTGAAATTCATCCACAATACAGGCTATCTTCCTACACTGCACGAGAGGAGGGACAGCGCAGGTCTTACCCTGGGAATTCAAGACATTCACAATGTGCCTACAACTTGCCAGGAGCACCAAAAATCCAACGACAGCTCCGACCCTTGAAGAATTTAATTTTCTGGCATGTGAATCAGTCATTAATCTTCCCTGGGACACAGTCACACCCAAAAAAGTCCTGCAACTCTCCATCCAAAAAGTGCACAGGAAAATGGCATTTTGCATGCACCGTTCAAGGGTGCACATAACCCTGAAGTGTGGCCAGGACAGACCCAGAAGTGACATGTCTGACAGGAGAGGCTGTGATAAATACACGGGATGCCATCAGAATGTGGGTGCCAACGATCACCATGGCGAGAGAGAGCTAAGGACATCTCTTAGAAGAAGAGGGTCTGAATCACACCTTGAATGAAAGGTACGTCTTCCAGAGGAATGACAGGAGGAAATGTCACAGCACCAAGAGGTGGGCTCATCAACAAATATCTCTTATAGCAGCTGGAGACAGGAAAGCCAGAAGATCCACCTTGAAAAGTGGGTGGAAGGAGACACTTACATTCAATCCAGCAACCGTGCTCCTTGGTATTTACCCAAAGAAGTTGAAAACATGTACCAACAAAAACCTGTACATGGGTGTTTATAGCAACTTTATTCAAAATAGCCAAAACTTGGAAGCAACCAAGATATCCTTCAATAAATGATGGGATAAACAAATGGTACATCCAAACAATGGAATATTATTCTGCCATAAAAAGAAATAAGTTATCAGCCATGAAGAGACATGGAGGTTATTTAAATGCATATTAGTAAAAGAAGCCAATTTGAAAAGGCTACAAAATGTGTGACTCCAATTACATGACACTGTGGAAAAGGGAAAACTTTAAAGACAATAAAAAGACCAGTGGTTGCCAGAGGTTGAGAGGAGAAAGAAATGAACAGGTAAGACTACACAGGATTTTTTAGGGCAGTGAAAATACTCTGTGTGATGTCATAATGAGAGCTACATGTCATCATTCGTTTGTCCAAACCCCATAAAGTGAACAACACTAAGAATGACCTGCAAAGTAAAGTCTGGGTTTGGGTGACTACCATATGTCAATGCAGGTCCATCCACTCTAAGACATGCATCCTTCTGGTGGGGGATATTGACAACAGGGGAAGCTGTAGGGGTGGGGGTGGCAGGGGGTAAACAGGAAATCTCCATACTTTCCCCTCAATTTTGTACTGAACCTAAAACTACTCTAAAAAAGTAGTCTTAACAAAATAAAAATGTTTTAAAGTGTGTAGCAGTCAGTTTCCAAAGGGTTAGAATGGAGACAGGGGCTAAATAACTGCTGTGTGCACTGGGCAAGAGGACAGAACAAGAGAAGTGACAATGTCAGTGTTTTTATAAACGTTCTCTCACAACCCTCAGGAAAATGCTGTTAGGAAGATAGCACTGATATTTCAAAGATGAGGGAAAACTAAGCTCAGAGGGTAACTTGCCCAAGATCCTGCCAATGAAAGAAGAAAGTAAAGAATTATACAGGAAGCACACTAAACACCAAAAGGAAATGTAGGCAGAGGAAGGCAAGGGAAATCCTAAGGTTAAAAACTAGCATTTCTTCTCCAGAGAACCTGAGCCCCTGACTCACTCCACTCACACCCCTGTCAATGACACCAGCCACCAGACCCACTGCCCTCAGAGCCGTTCACCTTCCTGACACACCACATCTTCACCTTAACTTCAGAAAAGAAGTAACAGCAAAGGCTCTCTCTGAACACTGGGGACTTCCCTTGGACCCCAGGCCCCATACTCCTGACCACACTGTGGCCCCCACTGCCCTTACTTACTCAGCACCCCCACCTCCTCTAAGATGACACCTGCTTCACCTCTCACATCGCTGCTGACCTCAGCACTCATTTCAGAATCCTGGATTGCGGAGCTGAAAGACGTGTCCCTGACCTCCAATCAACCTTCTCAACTGACACAGAAGAGAGTGATTCTCCCAAGGCTTCCCAACAAGATCAGGGAGGAGCAAAAAGAGCAGGCTTTCCTGACTCTCATGGGGGGGCGGGGGGGGGGGGGCCTTTAAGCAGGCTTCCCAAACTGAACTCCAGAATAAACACAGGTTCAACTGAAATGAACAAAATGTCAGTCTAAATTACTGTTTTCTTAAAATATACTAATAAATAAGGGAATGGAAGACAATTTCTACATGCATCTTTCCTGAAGGTCCTTCAAACTGTACAGCCAGGCTGTAGAACTGGGAGGAAAAGCTGAAGAAGGTTTAAACAACACCAACAGCCCATAACCCAAAATATCAGGGGAAAACAGAAGTTCCAGAATGGAGCACTACAATACGCCCACCCAAACTGTCTTTGCCTGAGTTCTGAAGAGACCCCAAAGCACGCCACTGCCCAATGCCTCTGTGAATAAAAGAACAGCTCCCCAGGATTTACCCTGATCTACTCAACCAAAATAACCAGGGGATATCTGCTCTTTTAAAGTTCCTTGGGCAATGCTGACAATTGAAAACCACTTTCAAAAAACACTACACTCCTCTTAACTACCTGCAAGAAATTGTCCCTCTTGGTTTCCATGGAACTTACTGCCTGCCCACTTCCCTCCGTTCCCCTCCCACTCCCACAGCCTCTTGCTTCTCCAATTCCTTCTCTGGGGACCTTCCCTCCAAAGGCACCTTCTCTCTGCCCTGCTCCTCCACCTTCAGCTCCTCTCCTTCAAACCACTCAGATTCTTCTACCTCCCATTCAATTCAGTCCCACACTTCAACAGCCTATGGACAGACTTCTGTCTGCAAATTCCAATTCAACTTGTCTAAAACTAACCTTCTTCCCCTAAACTGAGGTGACGGTTCAGTGAATTCGTTACCGTTATTACAATGCCCTGGTCTGAAACCTTGGGTCACTTCTGGCCCATCCCACCCCTCTCTCTTGCCTTGTTCCCCACCTCCACTTTATTAAACTGTTCACCAAGTCTTAACATTTGAGAGTGTGTAAAACAGAGTAGGTGTCTTACATACTGTTACCAGATTCATGAATTACCTCTGTCAGTTCACCTGTAAAACAAGGAGAAAGATCAACCTTTTCAGGTTGTTAGGAACAAATGACAACCTACAACAAAAATTACCTAACAACTAGTACATATTAGGTGCTCAGTAAATGTTCCTTTCTTTTTTCTGCAAAAGATCACCCTAGACAAAAGTGTTGCCACTCTACAATGGACTGATTAAATAATAGAACACAAAGATATGGAATCGGAACAATGAAGTTTTGAGCTCTAGCTCTATGATGAGTTTGGTCAAACCACCTGATCTGCTGAACTGGCACCCTCATTTGCCGCATAAAATTCAACCTTTTCTACTTCACAAGCTTCCGTGAAATTATTAATTTGTCAAAGAACTTGCTAAAAACCATCTCTGACACACAGCTCTCTGATCACCTGGATGGTACTTAACCACTACAAGGATGAGGAACAGCCTTAAATTTTCAAAATGAATACGAACCTCACTCCTCATCTGACCATATTATCTCTGGTAGTTATTCAAACATTCTAAGCTTTTGTTTCTTCATGCAGGCACTTAGGAAAGTAATATCGGAGCAACCTGAAGTGAGTAGCAAGACTTCATGAGATGAACCTTTGAAATCACTTCATAAACTAGACGACAGTGGGAGTTATCGCCAGCATTTCTACCTTCTTAGGTTCCTGGCTCAATGTTTGACTGAGTTTCCTCTTTCGATCCCATCAAAATTCCACCTCCTCTACAAAACTTGTCTTCATTTCCAAAATATCATTTCTATTACTTTCCTTCCAGTGGCTGTCAGGTAACAGGCAAAGGTCCCTGCTACTGTATTTCATCTCTTTAAACATAGTGTAAGTGTCCCAAGCAGAGAAACCATTATTTAACCATCCGCATAACCAGTGTATCTCCAATGCCTGCAGCGGCTGAGAGTGTGAACTCTTGCTTATTGTATTTCAAATACCCCGTCAACTTCTGAGAATGATAGCCTCCAACATAAGCTTAACCTGGGATGCACAGTTATAGGCTCATAAGTAAACTTACTAAGTACTATTATACTATGACTGCCTTTGACGTGAAAAGTCACACTTCAAACAAGAGAACCGCACCCATCACAGTCTCCCCCCTCGTCCAGTAGTCGCAGTTCTGGGTTGTGCAGGTGTCCGTGCTGCCGCCGCCCCTTTCCCAGTCTAGCCTGCACTGTTTTCATTCTCTGACTGGCCGGCCCTATCACTCGAAGGGTTACGCGCTGCTGGAGCTGACCGGGGCCCTGAGCTTCGGATATCCAGATGCACCCTATCGGACCAGGCTGCTCTAAGGCCGGCACCTCTAGCACAAAAGTAAATTGATAACAGACCAGCATCTCGGCAGAAGCCGCGGCCACAGGAGGCGGGTCGGGAGAAGCGCCAGAGGATGAACTGAGGTTGGCAGCGGAGGAAGCGGCGGGCTCGCAGGAGCCTGAGCTCTCAGAGCGTCGGGGACTACGGGAGCGAGCTCGCGGGGGTCGGGGCTCCCACTGCCTTCCCCCACCTCACCCCGAGCCTCCCGCCCGCTGCGCGTTACCTGCAGCACCAGCGCCTGCGCGGCCCCCGGGGGAAAGCCCATGCGGTCCGAAGGGTGGCGCAGCAGGCGGTAGAAGTCCGTTTTGCGGTAGAGGAAGCCGAAGAGCACACGCAGAAAGTCCTGAACGTTGCCCACGTGCTGCAAGATGCCCAGCAGGGCCTGATCGTACAGCTCGGCCGCCCCGGGCTCCATGGCGTCGCCGGCCGGAGGAAAGCTCACTCACTGCGGGCGCGGCCCGGACGCCGGCCTATGGCCACTTCCGGTGCTCTGCAGTAACGGCCCCGGCCGCTAGCGCGCCCGGGAAACTTCCGGTCCGCGCTTGTCCGCCCCCACGATGGAGCTGGGCTGGACTGCGCTAGAGCTGACTGGAGCCGGGCACCGCCCCTACTGTCCCCGGGCTTCTCCGGCGGTCTCGCTGAGGAACAGAAGCGGACCCTGAAGCGCAAGAGGGCCCGGGGCTGCGGCATTGAGGGCGCCTAGTGGCCATGTTGGAAACTGGCGGAAGAGTTGTAGCGCGGGCAACAACTGTTACGTGAGCCACGCTGTTGTCACGTGGTTTGTGGGCTGTGTTCCAGACTGGAGGTCCAGAAACTGGGCGGGGCAGCGAGAACCTTTTTGCTTGAGAGTCCAAAGAGGAAAACGGGACCTTTCTGTTGCTGTGTTTCCCGTTACTAACGTAGTCGTGGGTGAAATGCAAGGTGATGTGCATAAATAAAAGAAGACAAGAATGTCAAGTGAGTGCATGTACCAGTATTGAATGGGAAGAGCTAGACGCAGAATAAAGAATCTGGTGTGCCATCCTGTGAAATATACATATATATGTGTGTGTGTGTGTGTGTGTAGTGTGTACATGTATACGCATAGTATATATATACAGACAGAGCATATATACCTGTTCTAAGGGTCTGTCAAAGCATAATCTGAAACTCAAAACATAAAAAGTACTCAAATATATAATGAATACGTCAGATTTATCCATTTTAATTAACAGTAACCAATGATATGATAAAGCTAGTTTGGAGAAGCTTTTCGAGAAACTGATATTTATAACTCTTTCAGAAAACAGAGTAAGATGGCTAAATTGTATACAAAGCTGGCTGGTGTCCTATACAATGATGTAGATTATCTTTCCTAGTGGATAGAAATGATTTGCATCTCTACTGGCCTGAAATCTACAAGTTAACATGTATCTTCATAGTCTATGGACTCTAATGAACTGTAAACAAAGTCAAACTCAGATAAATTGCTCGAGAGCAGCGGTTCTGAAACTTTTTGGACTTAGGGCCTCTTTACAGGGGATTCCCTGAGGGTCCAGTGGTTAGGACTCTGCATTCTCACATCAGAGTGCCCAGGTTCAATCACTGGTCCAGGAACTGAGATCCCACAAGTATGGCCATGGCCAAAAGGAGAAAAAAAAAAAAGATCAATTTCCATTCTTAAAATATAGCAAAGACTCTTCAGAGTCTTCCATAAATTTTATATGTATTATGCTTATTGACTGTTACCATATTGGAAATAAAAACAAAATGTTTAAATATTTATTTATGCATTTTAATAACCATAAAAACATGTTAACATGTAAGAAATATGTTCTTCAGAGCAGTAAAAGTTTACGAGAAAAAAAACATCCTTTTAAATTTTTGTTATAGCTTTATAACAGCCAGATTCTCACATCTGCTGCATTCACTGCATTGCAGTATGGTGTTTTGATTGAAGTATGAGAAACCCAGTCTTATACAAATAGCAGTTTAATTGCCTTTTCAAATAAATGTATTATTCTTGGAAACTACACCAACATTCAACAAATTGTAGTTTCTTAAAGGTTAGTTGCACTATGAAATCTGAAACTGTATCAATAAATGTCTCCTATTTTGTCACATTAATATCCATTGGTCTGTCCTAATACTTTGAGTGGATCTTTGGTCACAATCTAGTCTCTGTATACACAGAGCAAGGAGAGATGGAAGAAAGGCAGACCACTTCAGACTGGTAGGTAGGAGGTTTAATAAGCAAGGAAAGTTACAAGACTTGTCCTGGGCAGCCACAAGATCAGTATATTTTCACATCCACTTTTCCAGAATCGTAAAAGTTTATACAGACATCTTAACTGGGTTCAATCACATACACTGTCCAGATGGCCTCAAAAACACCTTCCTCTCTCAAGGTGTTGAGAGGAAGATGTTGTTGAAAACAACTCTCACCGGGGGAATGGTAGGCAGAGCATACATTACAAGGACAGAGGAAGGGGTGGACTCTCCCATTGCCTGGGTTGAGCTAGAGGGTCAACCAGAGATCGTGTTCTCCTGAATACCCTCAACAAACTTTTACACACATGATTATGTAAAATCAGAATGGAATAAAGAATGTGATGCAAGAATCTAACTATATTAAAAATGTATAAGGGCTTCCCTGGTGGTCCAGAGGTTAAGAATCTGCCTGCCAATGCAGGAAAAACAAGTTCAGTCCCTAGTCCGGGAATATTCCACATGCTGCAGAACAACTAAACCCGTGCCCCACAGCTACTGAACCCAGGCACCTAGAGCCTCTGCTCTACAACAACAGAAGCCACTGCAATGAGACGCCCACGCACCACACCTAAAGAGAAGCCCCCAAATCTCCGCAACTAGAGAAAGCCTGAAGGCAGAAACAAAGACCTAGCTCAGCCAAAAATAAATAAATAAATATTTTTTTAATGTATGAAGCAGTTTCTCTGAAAGGGATACTGACCCCATCTGAAAGATGCTAACCCAAGTAACTTTGTTAGACAGACACCAAAGGAATGGTGTCTGTAAGACTAAAGGCAAAAGGAATTGCACGTGAAGACTAAATTCTAAAGTTGTTTTCCACAGGAGTGTAGGTTATCATTTCTGAGACTCCTACATATGTACAAAGGTAATCAACAACTAAGTTAATGGGGAGGGTGGTTCAGCCTGGCTTCTCATTAGTGGCATGAGAGGCTACAGAGAAGCAAGAAAGGAGTCTAGAATGATTCATGTGGTTATGGGTTAGAACTGGAGGCATCAGTATAAACTCCTGTTTAGCTTAGTGTAGATACAGATGGCTTTATATACAGGTCAGTATTCACATATGTATGCCCTTGCTCTCTCAGCTGAGAGGATCATAAGCAACAAAGCCCCAACAGCAACACACACTGAACATCCAGATCCTGATTTCTAATCCTATCTCCAGATGAAGGGCTGGAACTCCTGGGAGAAATGGCAGACTCTAGGACTGGGAAAGAAATATACAAGTTGAGCCTGTACCATCTTATAATGCCAGGAAGTACAGAAGTGCTCACAAAGAGGAGAAAAACCCACAGTGAAGGGAATATGACAAAGGGACCTAGGAGCCAACTGGAAGAGTTCCCAATGGCCAAATGTGTAGCAAATAGTCACTATATTAAAACCCAAAGTAAAAAATGAGCATCCTTGGTTCCATGCTGATAAAGATAGCATACTGAATAAATAGTAAATGGAGGAGAACAGACAATTTTCCTGTTCAGAAGAGTTCCAAATAATTTATGTAAACACTCCACCCTCTGGGAAGTAGAGCATAACCACTCACCCTTAAGTGTGGGCTGTGCATAGCAACTTCCTTCCAAAGAGTGCAGCATGTAAACAGGTGCAAGATAAGTGTACAGAGGAGATGCCTGGCCAACACAGCCTCAGCCAGGGTGAGGGTTCAATCACATACACTGACAGTGACAAGTTACGGTGGCTGCAGGCACCCTTGACACAATGACTGAGACCGGCTCTCTGCCTCGTGGTCTTCCTCCAAAAACACCCATCACCTTTGTCTAATTGGAGGAAACACTAGACAAACCCCATTAGAAGGACATTCTTTAAAATACCTGACCAGTCCTCAACTGTCCAGGTCACCAAAAACAAAGAAAAGGAGAGCCTGACACATTGTTACAAACACAAGGAGCCTAAGTAGACATAACAACTAAATGTTTTGGAGTGTCCTGGAGAGGATCCTGGCTCAGAAAAAGGACCCTGGGTAAAGTTATGGAGATCTAAACAAAATATGGGTTTTGGTTAGTAGTAATTATCAGTACTGGTTCATTCATGGTACACTGACAAGCAGATTACACTAATGTGTCACTTGAGTAAATTTGGGGGGGTTGGGCGGGGGGCATACAGGAACTCTGTATTATCTTTGTAATTTTTCTGTATAACTATTCTAAAATAAAAAAGTTTTCTTTTAAAAAAGTATTTTATAAACAGGGATAACAATCCATAACCCCACTTCCCTCCCTCCCAGAAACAAGTGGAGCGTTGTGTATTGGTATTGGTACAGTAAGAGAGGCACCCTTATCCCCTGCTGGTGGAGGTGTGAATAGGGCAGATGCCCGAGAAGGCACTAGTCTGTGTCCATTCAGTGCTACAGTGATGGTAGCTCCCCACACATAGACAGGAGACGTGTAAACACCTGCTCATCACACAGGTCCAGGGACCCATACCTGAAATCCCATATGCGAGCTGAATTTCAGAATTTAGAACATTTTTTTAGAAAGGTAATTTGATGCTTAGGGTACATTATATATTAGACCTCATCAGGATCTGGAGTAGCAACATGAAATCAAACGTGTTAACGTGCTGAAATATATCAGAGAAGGCAATGGCAAGCCACTCCAGTATTCTTGCCTGGAAAATTCCATGGACGGAGGAGCCTGGTAGGCTGCAGTCCATGGGGTCGCGAAGAGTCAGACACAACTGAGCGACTTCACTTTCACTTTTCACTTTCCTGCATTGGAGAAGGAAATGGCAAGCCACTCCAGTGTTCTTGCCTGGAGAATCCCAGGGACAGCGGAGCCTGGTGGGCTGCTGTCTATGGGGTCACACAGAGTCGAACACGACTGAAGCGACTTAGCAGCAGCAGCTGAAATATATGAATATTCACATCAAGTTGTTTGAAGAGTGTAAGTATCCTATTTATGAAAAAAAGAGAGAGAGAAATGTTAGTCGCTCAATTGTGTCTGACTGCAACCCCATGGACTATATAGCCCACCAGGCTCCTCTGTCCACGGAATTCACCAGGCAGGAATACTGGAGTGGGTTGCCATTTCCTTCTCCAGGGGATCTTCCCATCCCAAGGATAGCACTTGAATCTCCTGCATTGCAGGCAAATTCTTTACCATCTGAGCCTCCAGGGAAGCCTATTTATAAAGAGTATAGATAGATACATCGTGTCTGATCAGTCTTTGCTACCAAATGAGTTTGTCCCAAACTTACAAAAGAAAAAGGCAAATGCACTAAGTTTTCAGAGTTCTGGGAGTTCTGAAATTCCACATAAGTGACTGTGGACTTACAGCAGAAAAATAATTCGGGACAATGTGATTGCCCACTAGCAGAGAAATGGATAAAAAACATCCTGTTCATTCACATAATGGAAAGCTGTGTCGCAGTTAAAATGATTGGACTAGATCTCCTTGTATCAACATAAATAAATCGAAAAAATGTATGTGCATAAAAAAAAACCTCATTGCAAAAGGATAGGTCATATATGATATCAATTAAGGAAAATTTTAAATGTGGACGAATATGTTCTTCACATATATGGAAATAAAGTTTTAAAACTTGCATGAGGAGGACACATGCCAAATTTAAGAAATGGATTTGGACCAGGTCACACCCAAGCCATCATGTGCCACCTCCATCACAACTGGTGTCCTTATGGGTGAGATCTGGTGGCCAGAGGGTGACCGATGGTAGGCGGTCCTGTGGAGACAGCCTCTCTCAGGGCCTGGAGAGAGGTCAAAGGACCCCCAGGAGGAGCCTTCGTGGCCCCTCAGGTCATGGCTGATGAGGTTGGACAGGGGCCCTAGCCCCATCAGAATTTCTGCCTGTTCTCTGATGGAGAGCTGTCAAAGCCTCCCGCACTCTTGGCAGGATGTTCAAAGCTGTAGTTGACATAGACACCATTATCAGTGCTCTTCGGAGCGGGGTGCTTTGAGCAAGAGGTCTCCTTGGCTGCAGCTGCCTCCTCCTCCTCCTTCTGCTGCTGCACCAGAGCCGGGTTGACATCAGGCCCTGCAATGGGACAGACACAGATCACCACAGTCAGGGAGGCAGTGTGCTGGGTGTGGGATGCAGGCATGTGTTGCAGCCTCAAATGGAAGTTCCAGAGAGGGAGAGCTAAGGCCTAAGCCCCCCACCCATCACTTCCCTTCACTCCAGCCCTCACTTCACCATATCCCCCAAAATCTGTTAACCATCAGTTGCCACTCACGCCCAGCCCCTGGTCCCCTCTGCCTTCCAATGCAGGTCCCTGCCATCCAGGGGTCTAGCAGGGGAAGCCCCAGGCCACCCAGAACCAGTGACTCGCTCCACCCCCCTCTTCCTCGGACACGCTGTGCAAGCATTCCTTGCTGAGAGAAGCCATTCCTCACTGTCATCAGACTCAGGTCAGAGAGAGGACCCGGGACCCCTGCACCTGCCACTCGCCTCTCTGTCAGGATCCCCGCCACTCTGCAAGGGGCAGGCCACTCAGAATCTCCAAGGGGTGGCCACGACCTGTGGGACCTGTGGCTCCCTAGCCAGGTAGCCTCTGGGGAGGTCCCCAACAACCACACTCTCCTCTTCCAAAGGGGGTCAGGAAGTTTCTACAAGACGGGTGCCTTGCATAGGGGCGCCAGAGCTGTGTGGCCTCCAAATACACTGCATGTGACCAGCTCTGTTACTGAGGTGGAGGGGGTCTCAGGTTCCTCATCTGTGAAATGGGGATGAAAACATCACCTACCTCCAGGGATGATAAGAAGATTAATATATATTTATTAGCACACAAACACACCCTTCTATTAATACAAATGTCCCATCTAAGATTACCATTATTGTTATTCCTGGTGTCAGGGAACAGGGCAAAACTGAACTGCTCTCAGCTTGCCCACCCTATGGGGGAATGCTTCATCCTGGGGTCCCATTTAGATTTCTGTGGAGGGATGGGATGTGTAAATAACTGTGCTCAACAGGGACTTTTCTAGTGGTCCACTGGTTGGGAGTCAGCCTGCAAATGCTGGGGACACAAGTTTGACCCCTGGTTCAGGAACTAAGATCCCACATGTCTCAGGGTAACTAAGCTCATGCACCACAGCCACTGAAGCCCATGTACTCTAGAGCCTGTGCTCCTCAACAGGAGAAGCCACCACAAAGAGAAGCCCACGCACCACAGCTAAAGAGTAACCCCTGCTCGCTGCACCTAGAGAAAGCCCACACAGCAACAAAGACCCAGAGCAACCAATAAATAAATAATTCTTTAAAAAAAGAATAACTATGCTCTACAGTCAGCTCTGGGAGTTGGTGATGGACATGGAAGCCTGGCATGCTGCAGTCCAGGGGGTCGCAAAGAATCAGACGTGACTGAGCAACTAAACTGAACTGAACTGAACGCTCTACAGTGAGGAAACAGAAATGTACATGTTGCTAAGTGGTAAAACTTCTTGGAGGCTGTTAACAGTTGGAATGAGCAATCAGTATTCATGGACTGAACTTTCTCCAGAATATATTTGAGAATGAGGTCAAAGATGCAGCTCTGGCAATAACATGCAAAGTCAGAAATAGTCTAGTTCTAGTTCTAGTTCAGTTGCTCAGTCATGTCCAACTCTTTGCGACCCCATGGACTGCAGCATTCCAGTTCTCCCTGTCCATCACCAACTCCCGGAGCTTGCTCAAAGTCATATCCATCAAGTTGGTGTTGCCAGAAACAGTCTAATGTCCAGCAAATGGGAGCTGGCTAAATGGACTGTGGCCGATCCATACAAAAGGATATGTTTTTCAACTGCAAGTTGTCACCCATGAATGAGTCATGAAATCAACTTCTCAGATAACACCAGAATTCTTTTAAAAATCAATGATAGAACAGAAAACACCTGACGCTTCTTAGGCAGTGTTATTTTGTGAAAGGCCTGTTCGACTCTGCATGTCCATGTCCACACCTGTACACATCACCTCTCAATTTGAAAATATATTTTTTGCTCAAGGTCATGATCAAAATTTCAATGGCATGCAGCAGAGAACCATATGGCCATTGAACGTGTTTGAAACACATATCTGACCCAAAAAAATGTTCTCGTATGTTAAACGAAAAACTGTAGCTTTCAAACTAGGAGGAACTGTGTGCCCACAATTTGGGGCAGTGCCTGTCCCAGGTTGGGGGCGGGCACTGTGAGTGTTCCTGGCATTTTGCCTGTGGCTTGGAGTCTTGTGGGAGGGGCCTGGCACTCACCCAGGTAGCTGAGGATGACGGGCAGGAAGACCAGGCCATGCAGCAGACCCAGCACGGTGATGAGGAGGTTGAGACGGAAGAAGAAAATCTGGATGAGCTGCGCCTTGGCCAGGCCCAGGATGAGGATGCCGGGCAGGTTGGTCATGGCCACTCCTGCAAACACCTGGGGGTCATAAGCAGGTGTCAGACTGGACACAAGGTGGCTGGCCAAGGACCATGCAAGGCAGCCCATCTACTCACCGCACTCCCCATGGAGATGGTGGCCTCCTTAGCCCTCTCCAGCCGGGTGGGCTTGGTGCTGATGGCAAAGGAGCGGGTGATGTGGGACACAAACTCCACAGAGATGCCCACCGCCTGAGGGAAGAGAGGGGGCTTCAGCCACCCAAGGGCAGGGGCAGGGGTCTCCACCCAGGCAAGCATGCAGCAACTAGACTCTAGAAAGAACTGGGAGTCTTGTTTCCCGCACTAGAGCCCCGACACTCTGCCCGGCAGGTTACCGTGACCAGGTTGATGAGGGACACAGCATTGTAGCTGATGTCCCAGAGCGTCATGAAGCCCACAGTGTCCACCAGGATCATGATGATGGAGAAGAGGTTGAGGAGGCCGGAGCGGACATCCATGCCCAGCAGGAAGCAGCAGACGACAAAGGTGGGCACCAGGCAGATGGTGAGCATAAAGAGCCCCTCGGGGACTATGGTCAGGTACTGCTCATAGAACACGTTGGTGACCCTGAGGGGCACAGAGCACAGTCACTGCCCTGTGGCCTCCCATGCCCACTTCGGGATGAGCACTGGGCCCAGATGCAGCTGAAGCCTCCCTGCTGGAGCCCACCCCCACCTCGCAGCCACCCTCGCCAACCCAGCACCCTCACCTGCACCCCCGTCTGGAGCACATGCACTCACGAGTAAGGGAAGACCTCAAAATCTGGGTCAGTGCCTGGCACCTTCCGCAGGCTGGCAGTGATGTTGGCTGCCAGCGCCCGAGTTGCCCGCAGAGCCTCCGTGAAATCCTGTGAGTTCTTCAGCGGCTTGTTGTAGGCCATGAACCGTGAGGCTGTAAAGCCGGAGACTATGTCAGATGCCCTCAGAGCCCCCAAGAGGCAGTGCCCAGCTGAGTTCAGGGCTCTGCTGCCACCATTTGGGAGCTCTTAATACATGTTGAGCGAAGGGCCCTGCATTTCGGTTTTTCCCCAGCCCTGCAAGCTCTGTAGCTGGTCCTACCGCTGTGCCAGACTCAAGCCCTGGCCCTGCCTCTGATGGATGGAGCTTAAAGAGATCTCCTGAATGACTTCACTAATGGTCCAGGGGCTAAGACTCCAGGCTCCCAATACAGGGGGCCTGGGTTTGATTCCTAATTGGGGAACTAGATCCCACATGCCACAACTAAGAGCCCACATGTCATAACTAAGACCCAATGCAGCCTAATAAATAGATAATTTTTTCTTTTAAAGAGAGAGATCGGGGTTCTGGAGGGGGAGCATATGTAAACCATGGCGGTTTCATGTCATTGTATGGCAAAACCAACACAATAAAAAAAAAGAGAGAGAGAGATCTCCTGGATGAACCCAAACACCTCTCTGTATGGTTTCAAAACATGCATTGGATTCTTAACATTAATTTCATTATTTTTCCAATGCAAATTTTCCTATAAGAAAGGACCAGAAAGGGAGACAAAAAATGCAGCAGTTGACTTAACAGAGCTGTGGGTTGGGTGACCCCCTGGGTAAGTAGAGTAGTCACTCATTGAACCAGCTGCCCACTGCCCACATCTGAGTGTGACTTGCACCTGAGAGAAGAGGAAGTAGGTAGCTCCCAAGTGCAGCATCAGCCACTGAGAATTCCATGAATGTCACACCGACTATGAATTTAGGGGATTGGGAGAAGGAAGCAGGCAGACACAGGGTGGAGTCCAAGGATGTGGAACTGGGTAACATGACTTCTGAGGACAGGACCAGGGCAGTTAAAAGTCCCCCAGGAAGAAGGAAGGAGGGAAGGTTCAAGATGGAGAATATGTCTCCTGGGACTCATGGGGTCCCCGGGGCAGCTGCCTCTGGTCTTCCCCTCCAGTCGAGGCCAGGCTTACCTAAAATCTGGCCATCTGAGCTCATATTCACTGAGTCACTGTATGCTGCCAGGCCACTGCAGGAGGAGGACCAGAACAGATTAGTCAAGGATTTGTCCCCTCTGTGAGCTTGGCCTATGGCTACTCCCAGAGGCCCCGCACTGCCTCCTGCCCCCTGCTCCACCACCCACCACCTACCCTTTGGGACATTTGATGTTGGGCTCATCACTCAGAAACCAGGGAAGATATTTGTGGAACTGCTCCACTGATGGCCGGGCAGAGCCCGCTGTGGGGCTCACACAGGTCTTCAAGCAGGCCAGGGAGTCTACAAAGAGAGTTGGGGGCTCTAGGCAGCAGCACCCCCCAAGGCCAGGCAGACGATGCCTTGCCCCACCTATGCTCCTTTCCCATCAGGAGCCCCACGCACTTCCACTGCTGTAACAAGCATGGTTACTCTGGAGGGATGTGTGTTTGTCTCTGCAGATGAGAGGAGTGCCCCTCTCATGTATGGAAACTGCTGGTATCTTCAAGCAAGGGAGGAAGCAAAGTTTGGGGCAGAGAAACAGCCTCCACGGGGCCTCCCCGCTCCACCTACAAGCACAACTGCTGAAGCAGGGTCATGCACCAACTTCAGACTCTTACTCCACTCCCATGGCACTTGAGCACCAGCCTGCTCAGTGGGCGTGAGCACAACTCAGCAGGGCCAGGAGGGTGCGATTGCCTGGCAAGCCAGCTGGACATCTACATATATAGGTGCAGCCCCCCAGTCTGTGCTGCTAGACAGGGCCCCTGCCCCAAACTGACCCTGTAGGAGGTCAAGAAGGGTTAAGAGATCCTCCAGTGGTCCTGTCCTTTCTCTAGTCTCAATTTCCCCACCCTATGTTAGGCCCTGAACTCCCAGAGGCCCCATACTCACTGACAGTTGAGGGGCAGAACTCATCTTTATTGGGGCCAGAGATATAAAGGCGGCAGCAGGAAGATGAAGTCAGCCAGTCAATGAAGTCGTCTACCCAGGAGGAGGCAGGGATGGCCAGGTAAGACCTGAATGTCAAGGGAGAAGAAGTCAGGGGACAGGACCAGATAGGCAGGCTGTGATGGGTCCTTCCTACAGTCCAACCTCCACGCTGGCTCCCCGCAGGTGCATGGCAGCAGGTGGGCAGCAGGGCAGGAGGGAGAGACACACAGAGGTGGGCTGAGAACTCACACATCAGGGAACTCGGTGGCGTACTGGATCTTCTCGGTTAAGGAGAAGTTGTTGCAGCCCGCACTGGAGCAGATGGCATTCATACCTTCCTCACTGGAGAAGTTGTAGCCCCCGGTGGTGACAAAATAGACAGGGGCTCCCACCTCAAAGTAGCGGTTCATAAAGAGGAAATAGTCGATTAGGTACGAGTCCTGCAATGGAAGACAGTCAGTGAGGCCATGGCCAGACGCACCTTCAGCATATGCTCAAGAGATACTCACACAGCGATACACACAGAGGTACAGGCTCACAGTCATGTGTACAGTTCCACGACAGAGGTACATGGTCATAAGTATACCCACAGAGGCACACACACACTCCAAGGTACACCTATCTAGCTATAATCACAGGCATGTACACAGAACACACTCACGGAGGTACAAGCACAGGGCATCACATCCCCTCTGCGTGAACACACTCTCTGACACACACATACAAACACATATACATAATTTAACCCCTTCCTATCATCCCCTGTTTGACCACAGCCCACATGGATGCAGACATATAAACACCCTCGTGCACACCCTCAAGGCTGTATGCCAGGCATCTTCATGGCTCGTTCCCTTCTCCTGCAACATAAAACTTCATAGTGACATCAGGAATGATGGTGGAGTAGGAAGAACCAGGATTCCACCTCTCCATCTAGACAATAACTGCACTGGCAGAGTCTGCCTGATGTAACAATTTTGGTATTCTGGGGTCTATCGAGGGCTTCAAGCTTCCAGAGAAAGGCCTGGATGGTAGATTGTGGTTAATTTGATCTACTTCAGCTCTTAGCATGGTACTAGCTAGTCATCGTTTATCCTCCGAGACCTGTGGCAGGCAGCCATGAATGCATTCCAGGAACAGTCTGCACACAGCTTGCAGACCCATCTCTTAAATATCAAGGATCTGTGTTCTCAACACTCATTGCTGCTTCTAATCTCAGTAGAGCAGACACAAAGTCAGGTGCCATTAGAACCTTCACCTCAAACTGAAGTGTCTGCCAAGATATTTAAAGGGCAAGTGCTAAATTTGTCTTCCCCCTTCATATTTCCCTTTTTCTCCTTTTGAGAGTCAGACATTCAAGAAGCATGATAATCAAAAGCAACCACGAATACAAGGGAAAGTAGATAGTCACTGCACATGCCCAGGGAAAAGTGGAGACTCAGAAAAGATCTGTAAAGACTTTACATCTCAAGCTGATCTCCAGAACAGAGACAACAGCAACAATTAAATTTTTTTAAATAAATGAATAAATAGGCAAATTCTGGGGAAGGGAGAGAATCTGATTTCTGAAGTTATTGCAGACTCAAATGTCCATTTTTCAAAAACAACAACAAAATCATAAAGCATGCAATGGCTCGGAAAGATATGACCCATACCTGGGGGCAAAAATTAATCAACTCTATCCTTGATAAAGACTGGACAATGGATATATTAGATAGAGACTTTAAAACGACTACCTTAGACATGCTCAAAGAGCCAAAATAACATTGTTTTCTGGACACAGTCAAGAAAACAATGTACGAACAAAACGGAGGGACTTCCCTGGTGATCCAGTAGTTAAGAGTCTGCCTTCCAATGCAGGGGACACAGGTTCAGTCTCTGGTCAGGGAACTAAGATTCCACATGCTTTGGGGCAACTAAGCCTGGGCACCACAATGAAGACACAGCACAGCCAAAATACACACAACACACACACAATAGAATGATCAATAAAGAGAAAACATAAAACAGAACCAAAAAGAAGTTCTGGAGCTTAAATGTACAATAAATAAAGAAATAACTAGAGGAATTCAAAAACATATTTGAGCAGTCAGAAGAAGAATGCCACACATGAAGACAGGACAATTGAAATTATCAAATGAAGAGCAGAAAGAAAAAAGAATAAGGAAAATGAACAGAGACTAAGGGATTGTGTGGCATCATCAAGCAGACCAACACACACATCATAAGAATCCCAGAGAGAAAAGAGAGAGAAAGAAGAAAAGAGATTATTTGAAGAAACAATGGCCAACATTTCATAAATCTGATAAAAGATATGAATATAAAAATCCATAGAACCTTAGCAAATTCTAAGTAGGAAAACTCAAAGAGACCCAGAACCAAGAAGGCACATTACAATTCAAGGGTTAAACAATAAAGACAAAAAGAGAATTCTGAAAGCAACAAGAAAGAAAAGGCTTATTATATATAAATATTACAAGCATAGTTCCTATCAGAAAACTTGGAGGCCAGAAGGCAGTGGATCTGTGTATTTAAAGTACATGAGTGGAAAAACACGCTCAACCAGGAGCCCTATTTTTGGCAAAACTGTCCTTCAAAAATGAGGGAAAAAATTAAAGCATTCCGATGTGAATAACTACAGAAGAAGTCTCTTACCACAAGACCTGTCCTGCAAGAAGCTATAAAGTGAGTCCTTCAAGTTGAAGCAAAGTGATGCTAAAGTATAACTCAAAATCATGTAATTAAATAAAGATCACCGGTAAAAGTAAATACATGGGAAATTATAAAAGCTAGTTTTATTATAACTTTGGTTTGTGAGTCCATTTTTTTATTTCTACATATCTTAAGAGATTAATACATAAAAAAGTATTATTCTATGTTTTTGAATACACAATGTATAAAGATATAATTTTAGGATAGCAATAACTGAGAGGAAATGGAAAGGAGCTGTATAGGAACAGATTTTTTGTATGCAATCTATGTTAACCTAGGATAAATTCAACACATTGTAGGATATTTAATGTAATTTCCCTGGTAACCACAAAGGAAATAGTCGTACAACATACCCAAGAGGAAGTGAAAAAAGAATTTAAACAGTTCACCATCAACTAAACACAAAAGAAGATGGCAATGCAGGAAATGAGAAACAAAAAAGCTATAAAGTACATGGAAAACAAATAGCACAATAACAAGTCTCTCCTCATTAGTAATTACTTTACATGCAAATAGACTACTCTCTCCAATAAGTCAGAAGTTGACAGAATGGGTTAGAGAAACAGAATCCAACAATATGATGTCTCTGAGAGTGAATTGAGATCCAGAGATACCCACAGGTTGAAAGTCAAAGTATCGAAAAAGATATTCCATGCAAATAGTAGACAGTTTGCAAAGATTGCAAAGATATTCCATGCAATAGTAGGCTATCCTACTACCAGGTAAAATAGGCTTTAAATCAAAAAAGTTTACAAAAGACAAAGAAGAACATTATATATTATTAAAAGTTTCAGTATAGCAAGGGTAAGTGTGTATAAACAGTTCCGCACCTAATGAATGACCATCAAAATCTATGAAGCGAAACTTGACAGAACTGAAGGGAGAAATAGGAAGTTCTACGATGAGTTCAATACTCCACTGTCAGTAATGGGTAGGACACCCAGACAGAAGATAATTAAGGAAACGGAGGACTTGAACAGCACTAAACCAACTAAATCTAGCAAGCTTATACAGAAACTGTGCCCAACAACAACAAAATACATATTCCTCTCAAATACACATGGAACAGTCTGCAAGATAAACTAGGTATTTGGCCACATATTAAATCTCAACATTTAAAAAGATAGATGTCATATTATGTATATTTCCTGACCATGACTGCATGGTCAGAAATCATTAACAGAAAGAAAATTGAAAAATTCACAAAGTCATAGAAATTATACATACCAGCAATGATTTATCTTGAATATAACACCAAAGGCACAGTTAACAACAACGACGACAACAACAACAAAAAGACAAATTAGACTTCATGAAGATTAAAAACTTAAGTGCTACCAATAAGGTAAAAAAGCAACCAACAGAAATGAAGAAAATATTCACAAATCACATATCTGATATCTGATATTAATTAATCAGATATTAATCCTACATATCTGATAAGGGATTAATTATCCAAGATATCTAAAGAACTCTTTAAATTTAACAACAACAAAATCCAGCCCAATTCAAAAATAGACATTTCTCCAAAGGAAATATACAAATGCTGCTGCTGCTAAGTCACTTGAGTCATGTCCAACTCTGTGCGACCCCATAGACGGCAGCCCACCAGGCTCCCCCATCCCTGGGATTCTCCAGGCAAGAGCACTGGAGTGGGTTGCCACTGCCTTCTCCAAGGCATGAAAGTGAAAAGGCATGGACTGCAGCTCACCAGGCTCCTCTGACCATGGGATTTTCCAGGCAAGAGTATGGAGTGGGGTGCCATTGCCTTCTTCAAATATACAAGTGGCCAATAAGTAAATGCTTAACATCACTAATCATTAGGGAAACATAAATCAAAACCACAATGAGATACCACCTCATATCTATTAGGATGGCTGTTGTCAAAAAACAAACAAACAAAACTCAGAAAATAAAGTTGGTGAGGACATGGAGAAATTGGGACCCTGTGCACTGTTGGTAGGAATGTAAAATGGTACAGCTATATAGAAATCAGTATGAAAAAAAGTTTTTTTAAATAAATAAGTATGAAGATTCCTCAAAAAATTAAAAATAGAATCGCCATATGATTTAACAATTCCACTTCTGGGTATAAACCCAAAATAATTGAAAACAGGGTTTCAAAGAGATATTTGTAAACCCATGTGCATAGCAGCATTATTTCACGATAGCCAAAACATGGAAGCAACCCATATCCATCAACAGAAAAATGGTTAAGCAAAATGTAATATATATGCTTTCATACATACAGGAATATCATTCAGCCTTAGAAAGGAAGGAAATTCTGGTACATGTTACAACATGAAAAAACCTTGAGGATATCATGCTAAATGAAATAAGCCCATCACAAAAGGACAAATGTATGATTCCACATACATAAGGGACCTGGAATAGACAAATGCAGAGACACAAAGGAGAATGGTGTGTGGGGGTGGGGTGCCAGGGACTGGGGGAGGAGGAATAGGGGTTTAGCGTTTAATCGGGATGGAATCTCAGCTTTGCAGGATGAAAGAGCTATGGAGATGGATGGTTGTGAGGCTTGTATAACATCCTTAATGCCACTTAAAAATTGGTTAAAACGGCAAATTTTATGTTATATTTTACCAGAAAAAAATTGAAAGAAATACATTTTATATAGTTATAATAAACAAACCTCCCCCAAAGAATAATAAACAAAGAGCATAAACAAAACCTCAGCTAGGGGGCTTCCCTGGTGGTCCAGTGGCTAAGACTCCCTTCTCCCAGTACACAAGACCTGGGTTTGATCTCTGGTCAGGGAACTAGATCCCACACACCCCAAATAAAGATTCCACATGCCATGACTAAAATGTTCTGAATGCCCCAACTAAGAGCCAACGCAACCAAAAAAAAAAAAAAAACAAAACCTTCAGCGGGTCTTACAGCCCAGCACCACCTTCCTTCTCACTGGTTTAGCCTACCAGGCTGCTGATACCACTCTGGGGTCACTGGGAACCCTCTTCAGCCATGTGAGCAGTCCCCAGGGCCACCATGAGTGGCAGAGTCATTCTGGATCCTTGCTGGCTTTGCAGCCTCTTCTCTCTCCCTAGGGTGGCTCGAGGATGCCATTCTGCCTGTCTGCTCTCCTCCCACCTCATCTTGCTTCCAAGACCAGCACCTTCAGCAGATGCCTACTAGACCACTGGTTCCTAGACTCCTGCCAGTGCCCAGACCCCCATCACCACCCCTACAGTGGCCCTGGATGTCCAAGTGCTCATAATGCTCTCTCTCCCCTAGACCCCAGATATGCAGACCTGCTTCCCCCAGCCACCAGCCCACCTCTGGTTGCATGTCCAGACAAGCCTCAGGTCCCTGGGCTCTTTGATTTATGAGTCCTGTCAACCTCATATGCTTGCTAGTCCTGGTCAGCACCTTTCCCTACCCCTCACCTCCAGCGCCTCCAGCTCTTGGCCTTACCGCCCCTCCTCTCCACACCTACAGTCACCCCTGCACACAGGAAATTAGCCTTGGTGCGCCCCAACCTCCCATGGGTCAGTGCTGTGACCCTTGCCTCCTTCCTCTGCAAATCCCACTCATTCTCAGACACCCGTCAAGCCTCTCCTCCATCCAGAACCCTCAAGCCCATCGAGGTCTTTTCTTCCCCAGGGCACCCAAGCCTCCCTGTCTTTCCGAGGACAGTCCAGGGACATTTGCTGCCACGGATTCCAGGCCTGAGGACACAGGGTGCCTGGCACTAGGCGGGCTTCACTGAGACGTTGGTCATTCTGCCCGGACGATCGGCTCCCACAGCCAGTCCCTCGGACTCCTGGTCATCTCCCTCTGGTGGCCTGGGGCTGGAGCCAAACTCCGGCACTTTCCACGCAGGATGTGGCTTCTCTTCCCAACTCCGCATGATAAATGGTCCCCTACCCCTACCACATGGTTTAGGCCAACCCATCCGCTCTGTGCTGCTGACTGTCCTCACAGCCTTGGGGACCGAGGAGAGGGGAGGGAGGGCACCCACCTTGGGCAGAGCCAGCTGCTGGTCCAGCCCCACGTTGATGTAGCACATGAAATAGAGGCTCGCTCCGAAGAGGGCCAGGAAGAGCACCACCTAGGAAGGGAAGCATCAAGCGAAGGCCTCCTGCCCAGCAGCTCCCCATTCTGGGTCTGGACGGGGGTCTCGTAGGAAACATTCTGGAGTTAGGCCAACTTGAATCTCAGCTCCCCACCCTCCTGCCCCGGCTTCAGGCCCTGGACCTGGGCAAGCTCCAGATCCTTCCGATGACCATGGGCAAGGATCACAGCTAAGCAGACCCTCCCGCCCCAGGCACTGCCAGGCCCTCCACAACCCTGGGTGGCATGAGGTCCCCCTGCTGCCCCTCCCGCCCACTCACCACGACCACGCGGGTGAGCCAGTGCAACAGGAATGGGACGTAGAACTTGCGAAAGAATCGGAGCAGGAGCCCCTCATCCTGGCTCGGCGGAGGCAGCTTCCGGGCTGTCTTGCAACAGCAGATATCCAGCCGGGAGGCCTAGAAGAAGGAGGGCACTCAAAGGGGCCCCAAAACAGCCCCTGGGGACCACCTCCCTCCCGTGGAGTGGGAGAGTCACCCTCCACAGGTGGACTGTGCCAGCCCCGCATGGTGGGGACATGCCAGTGTTCTCTTTTCTTTATCTTCATTTTCTGCCTTGATACAATACCTTTGAACTTTGCACCATCACTGAAATAATAGCTCCCTCCCTGTCAGTCTCTCACTTATATTTTATTTCATGACCTTAAGTACTTTTAGTAGGTTTGATCATATTCCCCCAAATGACCAAAACAAAGTTAATTTTCCATGGGACATCGGGGATCTCGTGGCCTAAACATTTCAGCATGCTGTTTCCACACTCAGTCCCCATGCTCTGAGCCTTCTGTGCAAAGTGAAGCCACTCCTTCCCCTGCCAAGATGAAAGGGTGAGTCCCTGGGCCTTGCCTCCAGCCCTACCTCTTGCCTCTTGCTGTCGAGGGAGAGCAGGGCCACGAAGGCTGACATCTGTAGCAGGAAGTCAAGAAGCACTGCAAAGCCAGAGGTCAGGGCAAAGGTCCGTACAGCTGGCATGGGGGTCAGGGCTCCTGGGGGATGGAGAAGGGGGCCAAGAGTGAATCTCAAAGCCTGACACCTGCTCAGATGGGAATAGAGGGAAAGGGGACTGCCAGCCTCCAAGAACTCCCAGTGCCTGGTGGGGAGGGGTTGCTCGGGCTCACCTAAGAAGAAGCAGATGGCCTCAGAGAGGCTGCAGAGAAGCATGCTGGGGGCCACTCTGCCCAGGGCTCGGCCGATGTGGGCCTCCCTTTCTTCCCCAGGCCTCCGAGGCAGCCTCTGCATGGGGACGGCAGGGACAGGGTCAAGAGCTGACCAAGGGCTCTGTCCCTCACAGGCCAGCAGGGAGCTACCACATGCCCTCACTCCCCAAGACATGGGCATTGCCTGAAGATGCAGCCAGGCCCGAGGAACTGCCCACACCTTCCCCAGTGGGAGCAGACCCTGCTGACATTCTGCCCTGCCTGACACATCTTCCACTTCTCAGGGTCTGGCCCAGAGAAACGTATGGCCTATTTTGGGATGTCCATAGCGTCCTTCCTCTGACTCATCACTGGAACCCTAAATGTTCACTAACAAGAGAGGCTAAAGACTCTACTTGTCTTTCCATGGAATGCTACCTAGCACTATAAAGACAGAGGTGGCTCTTTATAGAACAGAGAAGAACAAACATGACTCCATACTGGACCTCTAACATTTGTGCTCTGTTGCCTGTGCTTCGTCTTGTTGTCTCTGGATCTTTTGTAAAAGGATGCTGCCCAGGGCCTGGAATATACATGATGGCCCATTGCCAAGGCTCTGACCTTTAAAGGTATAACACTTTTCCATTCATATAGAGATTAAAAGGTTGCAGAACAAAATCTAACGTTTGCCTTGTTGGAAGGGTTTAGGACCTACTTGACAGCTGCAAGAACAAAAGGTTCTGACATCCAAAGGTTCGCAACAACCAGCCACACCACTTCCCCTTTTAGTATAAAAGAAGTCTAAATTCTAACTCAGGTAAGATGGTTCTTTGGGACACTAGTCCACCATCTTCTCAGTCTGCTGGCTTTTCAAATAGAGTCACTATTCCTTTCCCCAGCACCTCATCTCTTGCTTTATTGGCCTGTCATGCAGTGAGCAGTATGAGCTTGGGCTCAGGAACATATGTGCTGTGTGACACTCTTGCCAGACACAATGTGGGGCTAACTGGGAGCAAGTTCAGGAGACATGTGAGGTATGAATGTATTTATGTGAAGATAAACACAGAGCACTGTTTTCTATAGGAATTGTACACATGGACATCAGTGCTTAGGAAGAGGCTGAAATAAACCCAGCCAACCCATGGGACCATGCCTGGGCGTGTAGGGGCAGCTGGGGGTGTGCAGAATTCCTGCCCTCTTACCTGGTACTCAAGAACGAAGATGAAGATGTTGTCGGCCCCCACGGCAAGCACCAGGAAGGGCACCACTTGAAGGATCACGAGTGAGGAAGGGACGCCCAGGTAGGAGAAGAAGCCCATAGAGGCTACAACTGCTCCCAGCACCACGGCCACCCCACCCAGGCCCAGCGTGGCCTTGGAGTCCACCTGCAATGGGACCAGGCTCAGCCTCCTGGCTGCAGGGTTGCCCGATGTGCCCCCAACCCCAGTTACAGGAGAGCTACATGCTCTGAGGTTCTGCACTTTGGCCACTCTGCAGTGCCGTCCTCCCAAGAGCAGGCCCTGTGAGCCTGACCACTTCTTCCTCGAGCATGCATTGTAAGACAATGTAAATACTAACTTTGCATTTGCACAGGTCGAGGGAGGGTTGTCATGAGCAGAGTGAAAACTCGCATGGCCTTTCGAAACAGAACACTTCAAGAAGCATCACCCCTTGGAGGAGCCACCCTGGGTATGTCCACTTTGCTGTTTTGAAGTGCTCTAGAAAGTAGGTTGGGAAGGTTCTAGGCACCCTGATGGTGAGCCAGCTCACGCTCACAGCTCCCCTCTCACTTCTCACCGGTACTCGACGCCAGCTGGAGTAGCTGCCCAGGGCCAGGGAGATGTACAGGAAGATGACAAGGTAGCTAACAGCAAAGATGGGCAGGTCCTCGGCCGTGGTGCTGTTGATCTCATCCTCCAGGGAACGCTGTGGACACACACCCGACCAGCCCCACTGACCCTAGAGCTCGGCCAGAGGGCACCATGTATGTGAGCCCCTGTGAGCTCTGACATGGCTGCAAGAACAACTGCAGCATCACCCCATCCTCCCGGGAAGGCACCCATTAGCTCAGGGTCACTCAGGAGGGGTGAGGGCAGGATGGAGATATAGGACCCCACCAGAACCACCTGAACTGTCTGCCCCAGAGCCAGGGACCCTGCAGCCCCTACCTCCGCCATGAATGTGACCTGGAACACACCAGCCATCCGACGCTGAAAGGCTCGCATCTCCTCCAAGAAGGCCCCCTCCCAAAGCCTAGCCTGGGCCAGCTTGGGGTTGCCGGGAGGGTAATTGTTGAGGGAGAAAGTCATGATCAGGGCCTCTGCCTCAGAATAATCCTTTCCTGGAAGGAGAAATGCTTGGCTACCTCCAACCACGCCTCTGCTTTCCTCCCCCTACTCCAGCCACACCCCTGTCCCTCCTCCCCAACCCTCCTCATCTTAGTCATTGTCTCATTCTACATCCCACTTCCCTCTCTCAGTCAAAGGCAAAACCTGTGGTTCCAGGCACAGAACCAGAGAACCTGAGCAGGGTTGGCAGAAGATACAGTAAGCGACAGAGAAAGGATGCAGGATGGGCAGGTCTGCCGTCCCCATGAGTCCCCCACTGGCCCAGCCACTTCCAGGAAGCAGGAAGCCCCCATGGCCACTCCCATCCTTCTGTCCTGACTCCTGCCCCATATGTCCACTCACTGGCCTCCTGGGGAGGTCAGAGCTTACCTTTATAGCCTCCCACGGCGAGGAAGGGGAAGATGGGCGCCCCATAGTCAGCCATGCAGCTCAGGGCCAGGGCCGTGCCATCTTTGTAGGTGAGGGGGGCACTGGTGGGAGAGGAAAGGACCTTTCTTGACCCCACTCAGACCACCATGGCCCCTGTGCCTCATCCCAGACCCCCAGCGCCATCACCTGGCCCCCGGTTAGAACATTTCTTGGTCCAGTCCAGAGTGAACTGGAGCTCCCTGAGCAGGACCTCGAGTTCTCTCTCCCCTCACACCAGCCTCATGCTCCTGACTCCACCATCATCTCCTTCCAGACTGGCAGAGGGGTGAGCATCACACACACTCCCCTGGAGTGGCAACCGGATTCTGGTACAAGCCCCTCCCTGAGTCCTAACCGCCAACAGAGACACGCAGGCCTCACACTGCCCTCAGCATTCTCCTCCCACCAGCCCAGAATCCTGCAGATGCTGAGGTGAGAACTCCTTCTTTCCTCATTCATTGTTCCAGCTCTGTAACTGCGGACGGGTCTCCATGCCCCCAACGGAGGCCTTTCTGTAAACGGGTCACAGGTGCCTGGACAAAGCCCTCATTTTGAGACATCTGTGAGTCGCCAGCTGGCTGGGAATACCAGTTGCTGCGTGACCTTGAGCAGTGGACCATACTCCTCTGAGCCTCAATTTCCCTGTCTCTGAAATGGGAATAATCAGGCCACCCAAGAGTTGTTGTGAGCATCCAAAATCAAAATAAAGGCAACTCAAGGACTGGAATGGATGAAATGGTTGGCGGCATCATCAACTCAATGGACATGAGTTTGAGCAACTCCAGGAGATAGTGAAGGACAGGGAAGCCTGGCGTGCTGCAGGCCATCAGGTCTCAAAGAGTCAGACACGACTGAGCAACTGAACAACAAAGGACTGGAAACCCGGAGTCAGAGCTTCCTCCCCTGACCTGCCAGTTTCAAGGGCCAGCCCTGGTGCTGAGGCACAGACTCTGGGAAGCAGCCAACACTTGGCCCACCTGAGGGGTGGGAGCCCTGACTCTCTAATCCAGAGGTATTCAGGGTGACCTAGGGTCTCAGGAGCCCTAGAGACCCTTTCAAGGTCTACAAAGTTAAAACTATTTCCATAATAACACTAAGATGTCATTCTGTTTTTACCCTTCTTTGATCTCAAGTCTGTGGCATACAGATAGTTCACTGACATGGCTTTAGTTTCATATTGCAGCTAACATTTAAGAAAACATCACTCGCTGAGTTTTGATGAAGTAGTAAAGAAAGCCCACAATTCCCTGGAAAGGCTTTGACAACACACTTCCCTCCTCTGGCTACATGGATGGGTGTGCGGCCAAGCATTTTCGCTGTGCTGCAACCAACAGGGCAAATGTGGAACCGGATGCCAGAACCCAGCGTCTTCTGCTAAGCCAAACCCCAAAGAGATTTGCAAAGATGCAAAACAATGTTACTGTGGTCACTCCTGATATTTTGAGTACAGAAAATACGATAAAAATATGTTATGGGACTTCCCTGGTGGTCCAGTGGTGGAGAGTCTGCCTACTGGCGTGAGGGATGCAGTTTCGATCCCTGATCCATGAGGATCCAACATGCTGTAGAATGGCTGGGCCCATGTGTGCACCCCAACTAATGAGCCCATGAACCACAATTACTAAAGTCTGCGTGCCTTTGAGCCTGTGCTCCACAACAAGACAAACCCTGCAATGAGAAGCTTGAGCACCACAACAAGGAGCCTGTGGGCCACAACAAGGACCCAGCACAGAAAAAAAAATTAATAATTTCCTTTAAAAATATAAATAAATAAAAAATGTTATTTGTGTCAGCATATAGTGGGCCTATTATAGCTATTATTACAGAATTAATTAACTATTTTGTCATTTCTCAGTTTTACTTTCTCATATGATAAATGTCAGTGAATATAACCTCTGCCCAAACCCCAGCTCTCTGGGCTCCTCAGTCTTTTGTCAAGAGTGAAGGGACCCTGAGACCTAGCATTTGAAGACTTCTGCCCACTCCAACCCCAGGGGACTCAGTGCTGCTGGCCAGCCTGCTCCCCTCCAGACTTGGTAGCTCTCAAACTTCTCAAACCCTTTGTCCCAAGACCCATAAGCTTAACTGGCTTCCTGTTTGCACCACAGCCAAGTGGACGCAGCTGGAGACCAAGCCCCAAACAGCTTGAAGGGGTGTGGCTGCAACCTGCACAGGGCACCTAGCTCAGGCCCCTTCCTAGGCCCGGGGCATCTCATAGGCTGCCCATGGCCCTGCTGGCCTGCACCCAGGCCCAGCACAGAAGCAAAAAAAGGAAACTACAAAGCACACCAGTGAGCAGGGCCTTCGGATTGCTCTGTGACCCTCAAACCAAGAACATGCAAGGATGAGTCTAGCTACATCAGGAGCGCTACAGAAAGACCGTGTGGAGGCCAGGAAGATCAAGTGTGAATCAGCTACAGCGAGTGTCCACTCCACTGAGGATGGGGAGCCCAAGAAGGAACTTGGAGAGACACGGCACGTCACAGCCCATGTGACCGAGACGCAGAGCACCTTGACCAGGTACAAGATGTGTACCCGGCCTGGGCCCCGGGAGGCCCACGCCCACCCCAGAACCTGGTCCCATGAGGACTCACTTGGCACAGTAGAGGAAGTGGTCCCTCCAGTCCACCTGGGCTGTCTGCCCTGACAGCGTCTGGTTGGCTGTGAGCAGCAGCTGAGTGCGGTTGTTCTGGAAATACTGCAGGAGGCTGTTGACGCAGCAGTCAGACAGACTGGCATTATGCGGGTTGAGGGGTGCATAGCAGGTGTCCTGCAGGGAGACGTTCCGCTGCTCCTCTGGGGACCACACCTGGAGATGCCGCAGCCTCTCCTGCAACTCTAGCACCTCCAGCAGCAGATCCGAGGAGAGGATCCCACTGAAGTTCTTGGGCCCCAGCAGCAAGGAATCATACCGATAGCTGGGCCGGTGAGGTGCCGTCATGAACACCTGGCTAGTTCGGAAGAAGGGGCCGAAATACTTGTCATGGAATGCCTTCTCACGTCGGGCTAGGCTGTTGGGGGCCGACCACAGCTCCACAGGGTCTGTGGTCAGTTCTATCAGAGCCAGGCCCCCTGCCAGGGCCACCACCACGACCACAGACACCGCCAGGATGGTCAGTGGCCATGAGGCCACCCAAGTGCCCCAGCACTGGAAGCAGCGGCTAAGGAGGGTGTGGGTAGAGAGGCTGAGCCTGTGGGCTGGGCTGATGCTTGCCTTGGGTTTGGGTGTCTTGCGCTTGCCCCTGCACCACTCGGCCAGGCGGGGCCGCAGGAGGAAGGCCGTGAGCAAGACAAAGAGACAGCAGAGGATGATGATGAGGGCCAGGCTCCCTTCCATTTGGCCCAGGCGGAAAGTAGGGTCCAGAGCCTGGGGCTGGGCGATCACGGGGCAGGAGGCAGCACAGTCCTGGCAGGAACAGGCCGCCGTGCCATCCCCCTGGGACTGGTTGCAGGGCACGACCTCATCATTTAGAGGCTTTATCACGCTCCCCTCAGCCTGGCTAGGCTCCCACAGGTAGAAGGTGATGTCCAGGGGTGCCAGGCCATTGCTCGTGTCCCCCTGGAAATTGAGCCAACGTTGGGCATTGCAGAGGGCAGAGCCATAGACGCCACACATGGAGCCCACGGCCAGTGTGGCAGCCGCGGGGATGCGCACACGGCTGCAGGAGTCGTAGGTCTGCTCGGCGAAGCTGCGCTGATAGAAGGCCTCATAGGCTACCACGGCCTGGGATTGGTTGTCCCCCTGTGTGACCACTCGGGTCACATTGATGAAGAGGCTCTGGTTGGGGCTGCAGGTGTTGTGGCAATGCAGGCTCACAAAGTTGTCAGAGCAGGCGGGACAGCGGGTGAGGAGGGCCTTGGTGACCCGCAGGCTCATGTCCAGGGCCACCAGCTGCTTGGAGGAGCAGCAGGCGTAGGTGGTATTGGGGCCAGTGTAGAGACGGGGACAAATCCTTTGTAGGAGGGCCAGGTGGTCACCTGTGATGTGGCGAGCAGGTGAGTTGTCCAGGCAGGACACATTGGACAGCGAAGCCAGGCTTCCAGACAGCTCTGGATTCTTCCCGCACTCGTCATACAAGGCACAGTAGCCAGGCTGGTGTATGGGTGTGTACACCTCACTCTGGGCCTGTGGAACAGGGCAGTGTCACCACGGGCCCCAGCGCTGCCCAGCACCTCTGGTAGCTGATGGGGCAGTGGGCAGCCAGGGAGAGCGTGGGGAATGATGCCAAACAGGGCAGGTGAGGGGTGGACGTTGGGCAGCTCCAGGATGCCAGGGGATCCAGGGGAACACTGGGGGAGATGGGGTGCCCAAGTAGCACATGGGGCTCTCGGTGGTGTCTAAAGATGGTGAGCGGATGGGTGAAGGCCTGGTTGACCCTGAGTGACAGGGTCACTGAAGAAAGAGATGACCTGACATATCTGGGAGAGAACAGGGTCACCCAGGAGACCCCTGGACCCCTGTGTGGTCCTCCTGAGAAACAGTGGCCCCTGGACCAGTTGAGGGGCTGACTCCCAGGGGCCATGTGGATGCAGGCCCTGTGTGCCTCAGGCATCACTGCCATAGCAGTCAGCCACCACCATGGGGCCACACCCAGAGGCCGGGGCCCCTCTTGGAGATTCTGAGCAGAGCTTCCCCTGCCTTCACCTTCTAGGGGCTGAAAACCTTCACCCACCTCTTCAGACATGGAAATGAGCAGGAAACTTGAGAGACAAGAACCTTGGACCTCCTCCCTGGATGCCAAATCCTCTGTGGGTGATTCTCCCCTTGAACCCACCTTATCAGCACCCCGGGACTGGATCTTCCTTTAACCTTCCACAAGCCACCTTAAGCCAGGACACCCACAGAGGACCAGGGATGGGAAGAACTTGGTCACACCCAAGCCAGCTGCCTCATCCCCCCATGCTTGGGTCCATCTGACCCCATGATCTGGAGACTTGAGCAGCCCAGGACGCCCCCCACCCCGAGCTGCACCCCTTCTCTGGGGAGCCTGGAATCCCTCATCTATGTAGAAATTGCCCCCATCTGCAGTCCCTTGGCCCTCTCTCACAGTTGCCAAGCAGCCCTTGCCCGGAGTGGACACAGGGACTGGGACTCACCGAGTGCAGGAGCAGGGCCCAGAGCAACCAGCCCTTCAGGCCAGTCTCCACCATCCTGTCACTGGGCAGGGGTCAGAGGGTAAGTGAGGCCAGGCCTTGGGGACAGCCAAGGGCCAGCTCCTGACAATGCCAGAGCCCACTTCAGCCGTACATATACTGAAACTGGGGACGGACTACAGGGCAACTTCCCTACCGGGAACAGCATCACCTGACTGGGTTGGGGACCAATGGGGCTGAGCCCTGTGCCTCCCAGGGCTCTCAGCTAGTTAATGATCGATGGATCACTTGTCCCTCCCACCTTTGTTCCCACCCTCTCAGATGAGCTTCTCAGGGTCTCCCCTTTACCCACTTCCCAAAGTGACCAAGGCCGGAGGGCTGGCCCAGCCAGCAACCTGCTGAGAGTTTCCCACACAGCCTCAGCTGCAGGAGATACCAGGCCCAGGAGAAGTGGGCGACTCAGGTGGGTCTGGACACCGGCCCTCCGAAACTCTACCACCCCTACCCCCAACCCCCAGGTCCCAAGCCTCAGACCCCTATTCTCCCAGTGCCCTCTTGGGTCCAGGCCAGCTCTGGCTGGGGCACACCCTTGCACTGTCATCCTTAGCAACTGTTGTTAATTAATATTAACAATCCGATAACAGAGGGGGCAGTGGTGGGGTGGAGTGACGCAGAGACAATAGTCTCCTCCTCCGGATGGAGGGGACGGCCTAGCTCGCTGG
The DNA here is from genome assembly GCA_007570785.1 of Antilocapra americana. Lineage (NCBI taxonomy): Eukaryota > Metazoa > Chordata > Mammalia > Artiodactyla > Antilocapridae > Antilocapra > Antilocapra americana. The sequence goes on from ML660772.1 coordinate 11,367,188, forward strand.
CACCTGACAGCGCACAGAGACTCCAGGGCTGAGAGCCACAGCCTCATTCTTCAGCCCTGGCCCCCTCCCTTATGTCCCTTGCCTGGGTCTGTCCCCACCCAGCATGGAGGGGGCTGAGTGTTACTGGGAGACCCAGGCAAGCAGCCCCACCCGCCACGGTCCCAGGTACTCTGCACTCACCCCTGCTCTCTCCAGATAGGGATCTCTGATGCCTTCCTTGGGCTCCCTATCACCAGAATGGGCCAGACCTTGGCCCGCATGCCAAGGCTGCGCTGATAAGGGCAGCCTATGGGGACTATCTCCCCTGTGGCCACCTGCCAGAGGCAGTTTCAGGAAGGAACCTGCTATCTCCCTTGTCTTGTGTTAGTTTCATGGACCCTGGCCTGACTCGATACATACAGGGGAAGACAGAAGCCAAGAGGAAGGGAATCAGATGCCAAAAGGGGATACCGGGGCAGGAACAGACAGATCCCTAAACCTGGAATCAGGCACAGTAGAGAGGAGAGTCAATGGCCCAGGGCCAGCCTGTGTGCAATGACTTCCCTCCTGCATCTCCCTGGCCCCGCCCCCACACACCCTGACAGGCAGATCCTGAGGACTCCGGCCCAAAGATATGGGCTCTGTTCTCTTTCCTAGATGTCTTCCCCTAGAAGCAGATGCTGAGACAGGGATTCCAGTGTGAATAGTTGATTTGGAAGGTGATCCCAGAGGGCAGTACCAGACAGCAGGGATGAGCCAGGACATGGAAAGAATCGATCAGGATGCATTGGAGAGTGGGCTCTTAGGACTTCCCTGGTGGTCCAGTGGCTAAGACTCTGCACGCCCATGGAAGGGAGCATAAGTTCAATCCCTAGTCAGGGAACTAAGATCCCACACGCTGTGCTGCAGTTAAAAAAAAAAAAAAAGAGTAGGCTCCCGTGTGGGCATCTGTATGTTGTGGTCACAGTTTCTGTACACTCCTGTATCCCATTTTATCTCCTGACTTTTAACACAGACTCAACGCTTCCTTTACTCTCTGACTAGTACATGTGTCATTGGGTTGTGTCCCACAAAGCGATGGATCGTCTGCTTTCCTAGTGCCAAAGGTCAGGCAATAAACAAGTTTTTGGTTACTATCTTCTTGCCTAACTCTGTTTCCTCTATTTCATGTTTACCTTCCTTAATCCAGGATTCTAGAGATGAGACTGGATTATAAACCAGGTTTACAACCCGAAGTGCACACAGTTCATCAGCTCTCTCCTTGGGCTAATCTAATCTAGGATATATTGATTAATTATCTTGATAATTACCGATGGGTGCTGATTGGTGCTGATTGGTGTCTGGTGATGGTAGACACCCATGAATTTTCCAAGGGCTGTGACTCTTCCCACTGACACCAGCAAAAATCAAAAATGCCAAATCACTAGCCTCATCTTCATGGTTGTGGTCGATCTGTTATCAAGATTTACAAATTTAATAACTGTAAAAAGATGCCTCATTTTCAATTTTCCTTTATACTAATGGGATTGAATATGTCCGAGCAGTAGCAGAGAGAGTACTGGAACTGAACACCATCCCTAAGCTCAGGAGGTGGCGAGGAGGGCCCTCCTGTAGTCAGGGATGCCTGGCAGACTCAGCTCCCCGCCCTGACTGGCTGCTCTGCACCCCAGGAGCCTGCAGAGGGTCTGCAGTCTGGGCTGAGAGGTCAGGGTATGACCGCAATGCTCTGTGGGTCACTGGTCCAGGCCGTGGCACCTGGCTAGGGACGTGTACTATGCTCTGACTAGCAGGGATGTGAACAGCCTCTGGTAATTTCTGGCTCCTGGGAGTAACCAGCCTGCAGGTTAATATTTCAAGCCTGGTCACCTGGAGGAGCTTTCATCTTTGCCATCAAATCCTGATTCTATTTGGTGAAGGACTGTGTTTACAGTCCAGGTGAAAGATGCTCTCCCCTGCTCTCCCAGCCTCCTTTGCAACCAGCAGTGGTCCCATGATCCTCTTCTGCCCAATGTGAAGACTTCTGTAAAAAGAAATTAATTCTTGAGCAGTCTTATGTTTACAGAAAAACTGAGCAAACAGCCTTGTAAATCAACTGGTAATTTAAAAAAGATATATTTTTAACTGAGCAGAAGGTATACAGTTCCCAGATACCCCTTTATCCCTTCAAAAGTTTCATCTATTATCAACATCTGGCATTAATGTACGGCACATTTGTTATGATCAATGAGCTAATATTGACATATTATTATTCACTGAAGTCCATAGTTCACATTCGAGTTCCCCCTTGGTGTTGCACATTCTGTGGGATTTGAAAAATGTATAATGACATGTATCCTCCATCATAATATTATACAGAATAGTGTCTTGGCCTAAAAAATCCCCTTGGTGTGCTTTACCTATTCATCCTTCCCTCTCCCCAAATCCAAACTGCTGAAAACCACAGCTCTTTGCACATACGTTTTTCTTACTGAAGTATAGTTGATTTGCAATGCTGTGACAATCTCTGCTTTATAGCAAAGTGACTCAGTTATATACATATATATATTCTCCTCCATTATGGCTTATCACAGGAGATTAGATATAGTTCCCTGTGCAATACATTAGAACCTTATTGTTTATCCATTCTAAATGTCATAGTTTGTACCTACTAACTCCAAACTCCCAGTCCATCCCTCTCCCTCACCCCCTTGGCAACCACAAGTCTGTTCTTATGTATTTTGTACATATGTTCATGTGTGCCATTATTTTAGATTCCACATTTAAGTGGTATCATATGATATTTGTCTTTCTGACTTCACTTAGTATGATAATCTCTAGTTGCATCCATGTTGCTGCAAATGGCATAATTTCCTTCTTTTTCACAGACAAGTAGTGTGTATACCTTTTTTATGTTCATAAAATACAAACAACAAAATTTACCATCTAACCATATTTAAGTGTACAGTTCAGAGGTATTAAATACATTAAATACAAATAAGTGCTACCATCAATATCATTTATCCTCTTAACTCATTTCACCCTGTAAAACTGAACTTCAATATCATGAAACATTGGCACCCAATCTTCCCCTCCTCCCAGCCTCTGGCAACCACCATTCTTTCTGTCTCTATAAATTTGACTACTCTAACTACCTTATATAAGTAGAATCATACAGTATTTGTCTCTTTGTTACTGGTCTATTTTACTTAACATAATGTCCTCAAGATTCATCCATCTTATGCTGCTGCTGCTGCTGCTAAGTCGCTTCAGTCATGTCCAACTCTGTGCGACCCCATAGATGGCAGCCCACCAGGCTCCCCCGTCCCTGGGTTTCTCCAGGCAAGAACACTGGAGTGGGTTGCCATTTCCTTCTCCAATGCATGAAAGTGAAAAGCAAAAGTGAAGTCTCTCAGTCCTGTCCGACTCTTAGCGACCCCATGGACTGCAGCCCACCAGGCTCCTCCGTCCATGGCACTTTCCAGGCAAGAGTACTGGAGTGGGTTGCCATTGCCTTCTCCCCATCCATCTTATAACATATTGCAAAAGTTCCTTCTTTCTTAAGACTAAATAACAGTCATTGTATGTATACACCCATAATTTGCTTATCTATCCATCCGTCAAAGGACACTTGCTTCCACTTTCGGACTATTGTGAATAATGCTGCTATGAACACAGATGTACAATACCTCTTCCAGACTCCGCTTCAGTTCTTTGGAAAATATACCTAGGAATGGAATTATGAGACCACAAGGCAGTTTTATTTTTAATTTTTTGAGGAACCACCATACATTTTCCCATGCAGCTATACCATTTTATGTTACCACCACCAGTGCCCAAGTGTTCTAATTTCTCCATTTCTTTGACAACACCTGTGATTTTCTGGTTTTTTGATAGTACCCATCGTAATGGGTATGAGGTGGTATCCTATTTCCCTAATGAGAATCTTTTCATATGCTAATTAGTCATTCAGATATTTTCTTTGGAAAAATGTCTATTCAAGACCTTCACCAATTTTTTAAATAGGTTGTTTTTTTTGTTTTGTTTTTTGATGTTGAGTTTTAATAGCTCTTTCTATATTCTGCATATTAATCTTTTGTCAGATATATCATTTGCAAATGTTTTCTCCCATTCTGTGGGTTGTATTTTTACTATGTTGAGAGTGACTTTTGATGCAAAAAGTTAATTTTCATGAAGTCAAATTTGTTTACTTTTCCTTTTGCTAAGTGTGCTGCTAGTGTCATACCCAAGGAATCACTGCCAAATTCAATGTTATAAAAACTTTGTCCTATATTTCATTCTAAGAGTTTTGTAGTTTCTGCTCTTAAGTTTAGGTCGTTGGTCTCTTGCGCATATGGTATTGGCATGGGTCTGACGTCTTTCTTGTGTAAGGGGATATCTATTTTTCCCAGCCTGTGTTGAAAAGACTGTCCATTCCCCCATTGAATGGTCTTGGTATTCTTATCAAAAAATCATTTGACCATACATGTAGGTGTTTATTTCCGAGCTCTCTATTCTATTCTCTGGCTTTATGCAAATACTATTTTGTTTTGCATACATAGTTTTGTGATAATTTTTTAAATCAGGAAATGTGAGTGCTCTGTCTTTGTTCTTTGTCAAAATTGTTTTAGCTATTGAGGTCCCAATATAAATTTTAGGGTGTATTTTTCTCTTTCTATGAAAGCTATACTGAGATTTTGATACAGATTGCATTGGATCTGTACATTGCTCTAGATAGTATCAACATCTTAACAATATTGTCTTCCAACCCATGAACACTAGAAGTTATTCATTTTATCTACATCATCTTCAGTTTCTTTCTGTGGTGTTTTATTGTTTTCAGTGTATGAGTATTTCACCTCCTTTTTACTAAGGAAGGTAATTCCTTGGTATTGCATTCTTTTTGATGCCATTGTAGATGGAATTGTTTTCTGAACTGTGTGTATAGAATTGTGTCATGTATGGAGATTATGGGTTGACTTTGTATACTGCAACTTTATTGAATTCATTTATTAAGTTCTAACAAGTATTTTTGTGGAATCTTTAGGGTTTTCTAAATACAAGATCATCTTATCTGCAAACAGTGATCATTTTACTTCTTGCTTTCCAATTTGGATGCCTTTTATTTCTTTTTCTTGCCTAATTACTTTGACTAGAACTGCGAAAACTATGTGAAAAGAAGTAATTAAAGTGGGTATCCTTGCCATGTTTCTGACTTTAGAGAAAAAGCTTTCAGTCTTTCATCATTGACCACATTGTTAGCTGCGGGTTTTTCCATATATGACCTTTATTGTGGTGAAGTATTCCTTCTACTCCTCATTTACTGAGTGTTTTCTTTTTATTTTTTTTTATTTTTTTATTTTTTTTTTGCTGTTATACATTTAATGTGCAAGTAAAACCAGAAAATATTCTGAAATGTTGACAGTATTTAGTGCTGAACATACGGCTTGATTTTCATTTTCCGGAATTATTTTCAATTCCCTTGTAATTGGAGTCAAACATCTAAATTTCAGAACCTTCCCTCTAACACGAGAACAAAGATAAAAAGTGTTTTTAAAATCCAGAAGCGCACATAATCTGTGGGGTTTAATTATTTATCTGTTTTTGCTCCCGGTTATTTTGCTCTCTGAGACTCGCCACAGATCTGCCTTCTCCAAAGAAGACACAAAAATGGCTAACCAACACATGAAAAGATGCTCAACATCACTCACCATCAGAGAAATGCAAATCAAAACCACAATGAGGCACCACTTCACACCAGTCAGAATGGCTGCAATCCAAAAATCTACAAGCAATAAATGCTGGAGAGGATGTGGAGAAAAGGGAACTCTCCTACACTGTTGGTGGGAATGCAAACTAGTACAGCCACTATGGAGAACAGTGTGGAGATTCCTTAAAGAACTGGAAATAGAACTGCCATATGACCCAGCAATCCCACTGCTGGGCATAAACACCGATGAAACCAGAATTGAAAGAGACACGAGCACCCCAGTGTTCATCGCCACATTGTCCACAATAGCCAGGACATGGAAGCAACCAGATGTCCATCAACTGACGAATGGATAAGAAAGCTGTGGTACATATACACAATGGAACATTACTCAGCCATTAAAAAGAATATATTTGAATCAGTTCTACTGAGGTGGATGAAACTGGAGCCCATTATACAGAGTGAAGTAAGCCAGAAGGAAAAACAACAATACAGTATACCAACGCACACACATGGAATTCATAAAGATGGTAACAATAACCCTGTATGCGAGACAGCAAAAGAGACAAAGATGTACAGAACAGTCTCTTGGACTCTATGGGAGAGGGCAAGGGTGGGATGATACGGGAGAACGGCACCGAAACATGCAAATTATCATATGTGAACTCAATCGCCAGTCCAGGTTTGATGCTTAATACATGGTGCTCAGGGCTGGTGCACCGGGATGACCCAGAGGGATGGAATTGGGAGGGAGTTGGGAGGGGGGATCCGGAAGGGGAACACATGTACACCCATGGCAGATTCATGTCAACGTATGGCAAAAGCAACACAATAACGTAAAGAAAAAAAAAATCCAGAAGCGCTCTACCTGAAAAGAAACTGGGGCGCAAAAGTGACTTAGTTTTATTTTCTGCTGTAATAAACACTGAAGCATCCCACTCCTCAAGGAGCAGGGAAACAAAGCAAGTGAACTAAGAGAGACCAAAGGCCAGTACAGGCAAAAACTTAAGACTCTAATAACAAAGTGAAAAAAAATAACACAGTGGCGATGACTCTTAGTTTGAATTCCCTATGCCCTGCTAAGTAGGGGACCCAAGGTTAGGCCTCAGCCCCTTTCCTCAGCCTAGGCTTTGGCGAGGTGGGTGCCCAAGGCTCCGAATGTTCCGAATCACCAGGGAAAGCTGATCGAGGAATGGGTTGATGGAAAGTCGGATGAAAGCAAGGTCTTCAGCAGTCCATCTAACAAGCAGGTCACTGCCATTCACTGCAAATTCCTTCCGAACCAATCCTTGGTGGCGTTGTGCATCTGGGAGCAGAGATCTGCGAGCCATGTCTGCCTCCACGGGCGACTGGAAAGGCACGCTGATTGTGAGCACCACCTCTCCATCTCTAGGCCTTACAGCCAAGGGTGCTACATCCCCAGCAGGTCCTAGGCCACCTGGTGCCTGCTCACCCCGCGGACGAGCTCCAGCAGCTTCCATCATTGCTCTTCCTCTGCCAGGCCCACCCTGGCCTTCTGGGGCCTGGTGCCGATCCTCACCTTCAGCGCTGCCTGAAGCACCCTGACAATGATCAGTCTGCTTGGCCTCCATCTTCCACCTGCCCGAGCCAAACTCAGTGTTTTCTTTTTAAATCATGAAATCATATTGGATTTTGTTAAATTCTTTTCTGTATCAATTGAGATGATACAGTGGGTTTATTTCCCTTGATTTTGTTGATGTGGCATATTAAATTGATTGACTTTAGTATGCTGAAACATTCTTCCATTTAACAAATAACTCTTAGTTGGTCATGCTGTATAATTTTTTTTCAACATGCTGCTGAATTCTGTTTGCTCATATTTTGTAGATGATTTTTGCATCAGTTTTCATGAGGGATATTGTTCTGTAGTTTCATCTTGTACTTTTATCTGGCTTTGGTGTCAGGGCAATGCTGTTCTCATAGAATGAGTTAGAAAAAGTTCCTTCCTCTTTGATTTTTTGGAAGAATTTAAAGAGTATTAGTGTTCATTCTTAAAATGTCTGGTAGAATTCACCAGTGAAGCTGTCAGATCCAGAACTTTTCTTTGTTAGGAGATATTTTATTCTGCTTCAGTCTGCTACATTCAGATGATCTGTTTCTTTATAATTTTTTCTTGGTAAATTTTGTGTTTCTAGACATTTGTTCATTTTATATTTATCTAATTTGTTGGCATGCAATTGTTCACTCTGTTCTCTTACAATACTTAATTTCTGTGGAATTTGTAGTAATGTCTCCACTTCCATGTTTTAAATTTTATAATTGGAGTCTTCCCTCTTCCTTTTCTTGATTCTAACTAAGGTTTGTCAGTTTTGTTGATGTTTTTAAAGAACCAATTTCTGATTTCATTAATTTTCTATACAGTTTTTCTATTCTTAACTTCATTTATCTCTGCTCTAATCTTCCATTATTTCCTTCTTCTTGCTAGCTTTGGGTTTAGTTTGTTCCTCTTTCTCTAATTCTTTATGTTGTAAAGTTAGACTATCAATTTTCAATCTTTCTTGCTTTTCAATGTTAGTGTTTACAACTATAAATACCTTTTTAACACCACTTTTGCTGTATCACATGGGTTTTAGTATATTGTGTTTTCATTTCATTCATCTCTAATTATTTTCTAATTTCTCTTGTGATTTGTTTTTTGAATGATTGATTGTTTAAGAGTTTAAAAATTAATGTATAGTTTCCACAAGTTTATAAATTTTCCAGTTTTCCTTCTATTATTTATTTCTAAATTCATCCAGTTTTGATCAGAGGATATACATCACATCATATCTATCTTTTCAAATGTTGAGACTTTGTGACCTAATTCCATTATATTTGAAAAGACTGTGTATTTTAAAGAACATGTATTTTGTTATTGTTGGGCAGAGTGTGCTGTATTTGTCTCTTAGATCTAGTTGGTTTAATGTGTTGTTCAAGTCCTCTATTTCCTTACTATTGAGAGTGAGATATTGAACTCTGCTGCTATTATTGTAGAACTTTCTATTTCTCACTTCAATTCTGTCAAGTTTTGCTTCATAGGTTTTGATGGTCTGCCATCAGGTGCATAAATGTTTATATACAATTATTTTTCTTGTATTGAGTGTTTTATTAATATACAAGGTTCTTCTTTGTCTCTTGTAAACTTTTTTATTTAAAGTCTATTTTGGGGAATTCTCTGGTGAACCTGTAGCTAAAACTCCATGCTCCCAATGCAGGGAGCCTAGGTTTGATCTCTGGTCAAGAAACTAGGTCCCACATGTCATAACTAAGAGTTCAAATGGTGCAACTAACCATTTTGCATGCTGCAACAAAGATCCCGTGTTCTGCAACTGAGATCCAGTGCAACCAAATAATTAAATATTTTTAAATGTTTAGTTTCTTAAAAAATATACTCAAGAAGGCAATGTTGGTGGTGGGGAGGGTGGGTGAAGGTACAAAGAACTAAAGGAAATCAGACAAAAATGTATTAACAAAATTACAATATCAACAAAGAGAAAATCTAAAAAGAAACCAAAAGGAAATTCTGGAGCTTAAAGTATAATAGCTGAAATGAAAAATCCATTAGAAGGGTTCAACAGCAGATGTGAGTAAGCAGAAGAAATAATCAGTGAACTTGAATATAGAGCAGAAATAAAAAAGCATGAAACAAAAGTGACAAGACTATGAGACTTTAGGACACTATCAAGCAAGGCAACATATACATTATGGGAGTCCAAGAAAGAGAGTAGAGACAGAAAAGGGAAGAAAGATTATTTGAAGAAATAATGGCCAAAAACTTCCCAGATTTTCTGAAAATCATTGCTTCAAGTAGAATAAACACAAAGAGACCCACACCAGGGCACATTATTATCAACTGTCAAAGGCCAAAGACAAAGAGATAACTTTGAAAGCAGCCAAGAGAGAAGTGACGCATCATGTATAAGTTTGCTTCAATAAGATTATAAAGTGATTTCTCATCAGAAACTTTGGAAGCCAGAGGCAGTAGGTATTACTTGTTTAAAGTCCTGAAAGAAAGTAACATCAATAATACTATATATATCAAAATTATCCTTCAACAGTAAGGAAGAAATTAAGAAATTCCTAAATAAATAAAAGCTGAGAGAGTTCATTACCACTAGATCTGCCCTACATGAAATACTGCAGGGAGTTCTTCAGGTTGAAATGAAAGGGCACAGGACAGAACTCAAAGATACTTCAAGAAATATAGGTCTCTAGTAAAGTAAATATATGTGCAAATAGTGCAAATATAAAAGCCAGTATTATTACAACTTTGGTTTGTAACTACATTTTTTAATTTGTTACATGATTTAAAAGACAAATTAAAAAAAAGACAAATTCATGAAGATTATAATTTGCTTTTATTGGTGAAACACTGTAAGAAGACGTAATTTGTGACATCAGTAATATAAAGTGAAGATGAAGTTGTATAGGAATTGAGTTTTGTATTCTTTGACATTGTTATCATCAGTTCAGATTAGATAGTTGTATTTTAGGATTTATATGTAATGTCCATGGTATCTACCAAAAAACACAGCTATACACTGTAAACAAGAGTAAACAAGAACAGAAACAAAATGTGTCATTACAAAAAAAATCAACTCAGCAAGAATTGAAAGCAGGAATAGTTGTACACCAATGTTCATTGCTGCACTATTCACAACAGCCCAAAGGTCGAACCAACCCAAGTGTCCATCCACAGATGAATGGATAAAATGTGGTATATACAGGTTTGGATTATTCAACCAAAGGAATGAAATTCTGATACATGCTACTACATGGATGAAACGCAAAGATATTAAGCTAAATGAAATAAGCCAGACACAAAAGGACAAATACTGTATGATTCCACATATATGAGGACCCTAGAGTGGTCAAACTCCTAGAGACAAACAATGGATTCGTGGTTGTCAGGGGCTCCTAGAGTGGGTTGGATGTTATCATTTAATGGGTATAGAGTTTCAGTTTGGGGAGGTGAAAAAGTCCTGGAGATGGACAGTAGTGAATCCACAACAATGTGAATTTACTTCATATACTTCACCTTTTAGCAATGTGGATCATACGCTTAAAATGATTAAGATGATCAAGTTTATGTTATGTATCCTTTATCACAATTTACAACAAAAAAAAAAAAGATGGTAGGGCAGGAAGATGGAAGAATCTGGATCCTTAATGGTACTGCAGTGACGTTGCTCCTCATCCAGTTATTCTGACCCCTGTTCATTCACATCCTTATCCTGGAGTTTCTCTTACCACAGCCGTGTGCACTCGAGTAACACGCCTGGAAGCCCTGCTCTCTCCCACCAGGTTCTCAGCATGCCCTCCCCTATTGTTGATTGCAGGACTCCATTGACGTTTTCAGCCTGATAACTCTTCAGTGTGGGAGCTGCCCTGGGCACTGTAGGATTTAGCAGCATCCCTAGCTTCAACCCCCTAGATGCCAGGAGCATCCACCGCTCCCACATGTGATGATTTAAACTGTCTCCACTTCTTGCCAGAGGCCCCACTGGGGCAAATCACCCCAGTTGAGAACCATGGCCCTATGCAGCCTTTGCTAAGACAGCTAACCTGCTCACGGCTCTGTACATGTGCTGTGGGTCCCTTTCCCACAGTTCAGCTGTGATGCTGCAAAACCCCATCCGAGTCCTTCCCAAACCTGCCTGTCCTTCACAGCTTGCGTGGAATTCTCCATCGCGGTGGGGACTTTGCCCACAGTCCCTGGCCCATACAGGCTCGCCATGCTCCAGCTATCACACCATTTGGCCTCTCTGTTGCCTTATGTTTGTGTTTTGCTCTTGGAAGCTGAGTTGCTGGTTGCTGGAAGATATTGCACATATAAGGGTCCAATCTATTCATTTCAGTGAATACATGAGATTGTCTTTCCCTGGAACTCAGTCATGGTCTGGATGCACTGGTGCGGAAGCCAGAAAGCTCAAGGCTGTCTGGTCCTTTGTCCCCATCCTCTGCGGGGAAGCCATCAGCATCTTGGGAGCCTGCTTCCCCAGCCCACTGCTGAGGCAGGGAAGGCCTGCACATCCACACAAAGGATGGCCCAGTCCCACGGCCCAGTCTCCACCTTGAGTCACAAAGGTGTCTCAAAGGGAGTGTCCAGCCCTTTGGGTCAGGGAGCAGAGTCCAGCCTGCTTGGCACATCCTTCCTTTCAAATGGAAATAGTGCTCAAGAACCTCAGTTGGAGAGGAGAGAGGGTTATGAAAATGAATGACCCCCAAGGGACCAGGGACACTCTCAGGGGAAAAGCTTTTATCAACACCTGTGAGTCCCAGTTCCTGAGCCCAGGAACCCACTAACAACTCAGCACGGTGCCTGCCTCCAAGAGCTCCCAGGCCAGGGTGGAGGCAAGGGGCCAGAGAAGACAAGCCTAATGAGGTCAAGGGCAATATTAGAGACATACTGAGAAAAAAATGCCAGCCCAGGCCGGAAGTCAGTCTTCCTGAAGGAGGCTGTGTCCAGGCCAGAAAGGTTTCACACTCCAGGGCTGTCAAATTAAATAAACATGGAGGAAGACACCCAGGGAGATTTTTTTTTCCCGTTTGACCAGGCCACACAGCATGTTGGATCTTAGCTCCCCGACCAGGGATAGAACCCAAACCCCTGCATCCCTGCATTGGAAGCACAGAGTCTTAACAGCTGGACCCCCAGGGAAGTCCTGACCAGTGAAATTTAAATTTCAAAGAAGCAGCTAACAATTTTTTAGTATGTCATAAACATTACATGGGATATACTTAATTTAGAAAGTTTTAGGCTTCATCATTGCACCTCACAGATCGAGGTCAGACTCAGGGAAGAGACAGGGCAGGGCTGAGCCTTGGGTTCCAGAGTAGAGCCCACCGAACTGAGCACCCTCCTACTCTGCCACTTAACTGGGCAGCCCTAGGCTGCCTATTTATTCTCTCTGAACCTCAGATTTCTAATCTGTAAAATGGGATGGGTGTGTGGACATTAATGCTTTCCTCTTAAGGGCAAGTCTGGGATCCCACAGCATCAGGCTCCCTCAGGAGGGAGGTTGTTAGAAATACAGAATCTCTGGCTCTGCCCCAAGCCTGCTGGATGAAACCTGCCTTCCGAGAAGAAGCCTCTGTGATCCAGGTATGCATTTAAGTTTCAGGGTGCTGTGGGCAGAGCCACCCCAAGGGACCCAGGGGCCAACACAGAGCCAGGCACAGTGGTGTGGGGAGGGCTCCCAGGCTGCCTGGCCTCCTTGGCATATCCCACACACACAGACACTCAGAGGGGGTACTTTTTACCTCCACTTACAGCTGAGACCCTAGAAGAGGCCAAGAAAAGCGAGGTGCCTCCCTGGAGGTCAGGCTGGCCCAGCTCAGGTGCCACAAAGGCAGTTCTTAGGGTTGAAGACCTTCGATGTGCCCACACTCCCCAGCTCAGCCATCCCACGTCAATCTTGCTGCTTCTCAGTGGCCTTGTGGATGGACTCATGGACAGTCGCTCAAGCTCTGAAGAGGTTCTGAGGTTCAATGAGGTTGAGTCTGCCCAGCGAGGTGCCTGGCACACCATGGGAGGCTGGGCAGAGGCACATTTTCCTGCCCGGAAGGATCACTTCCTTTTCCATATAAAAATCACTGTGGCAAACAAATGAGAAGCAGCTCCCAGCCCCACTGACAAGGATGGCATTTGGCAGGGGCACCTCCTGGCACAAATTCAACTTAATTGGCATTGCCTCCAGGAGAAACTGCCCCTACAGACCAAAGTCCCAAGACCAATTAATTTCCCAAATGCTGAGTCACTGATCCTCAACAGATGGGGGACAGAATTAGCTGAAACAGGAAATGCACCTGAATTGGTTTGTGCTCTGGGTCCAGAGGTTTCTAGGGACACTCTGTTGCCCGTGCGTTATCGCCATGGCTACTCAGCTATCTGATCAGGTGCTCCCCTGCTTCAAATCCACCAGCACCTTTTGAATGCTTAATATGTAGCTCTATTGTCCTTTAAAAATAATTCTGGGACTTTCCTAATGGTCTAGTGGTTAAGACTCCACACTTTCAATGCAAGTGATTTGGGTTCGATTCCTGGCCGGGAAACTAAGAGCCCATGTGCTGCATGGCACAGCCAAAACATAAAATTTTAAGTAAAAGACATCAGCTTAAAAAAAAAAAAAAAAAAAAGACATCACCTTAGTTTTTCAGTTTGTGCCTGTTTCAGTGATGATCTCTTTGGTTTTCTTTTTATCCTCAAATGTGCCAGGCACCCTCCCCCATGGAGCACTTTCACCGTTTCCAACCCCACTTCCAGTCTCACCTGACTCCTCCAATAGAGTGAGGCCCCAGGTAACCTTCCTGGCACCTGGGTGTCCCAGAAGGGAGATGATCTAGCCACCAGTATGCCCAGCTGGAGGGCACTACCCACTCCCTCCTGCCTCCAGCCCAGTGCCTACACCTGGCAGCCCCAACAAGTGATGGCAGAGCAGACAGATGCTTTGCGGAGTCTGCAGCTGGGGGGAGTTGGGATGCACTGAAAGTTTGGTTCTCAACCCGTCTAAAGCTCCTCGTAGGTAGGAACTGAGCTCTGTCCATATCCCCTAGGTCCGAGCACAGAGCCAGGAACACAAAGGCACTCATTCAAGCCTATGCATGAGTGAGATTGTGCCAGCCAGAGGTGTGGAATTTCCCTGCACTCTGCTGACCCCTTTGTCATGAGCCCTGTACATCAGCCAGCCTGGAACCTGCTGGAAACCTGCCAAGCTTATCTACTGTTCAGTGACCTCTTTCCTTCCAAACCCAGCTCACTTATCGCATGCAAGCCCATGTCTCAGGGCCTGTTCCATTCTATTTTGGACACACTTATCAAGGGCAGAGGTTTTAGTATCAGATAGACAAGATCAACCCCTGAGAGCCTGTTTCCCTGTGTGTGAGTGGACAGCTATCCCAGGGCTGTGTGATAGTGTGTCTGCACACCTTCCCTCTGCAGGTGCAGGCCACAGGAACACACCACTCTTGACCCCGCCCAATTTACAGATTCCACAAAGTGCCAGGGCCTGTTCCAGCCAAGCGTGGGTTATATAAGCAGAGCCCAGGGTTACGTAAAGTGCCCAGGATGGCACCTGCTCCCAAGCTGGTGAGAGCAGGCTACTCCTTCAAGGGGGTGGACAGTGAGCCAGCCTGGGACACGAGAGCAGGCCTGTGCTGATGTCCAAATCCTATCCTCTTCAAACATCCTGTGATCTGTTGCCAGGTGAGTTCTAAGCCTCAGCTCCCCCACCCAGAACTTGGGAGTAGCCCCTATGTTGGCGGAACACTCAGCACAGATCTCAGCACACAGTTTGCGTCTAGCATGTGGCCAATAGGCCCCAGCTCTGTTCCCAGACAGGAACGCACCCCACCAGCAGAGGCCCCTCTGCAAAGACACATCACTGGAGAAACCCAAGGTGCCCACTCCCCTGCGTCTGCGCAGACTCAACCTAAGTTCATTGGCTGGGATACCTGGAGGTGGCAGGCTCAGAGGAACAAGGTCGGCACACCATTTGAGCAGACTGCTGCCCCAATGTCCCAGGCTCTTGGGTCCCCAGGACCAGGCCTGTCTCATGCAGCAGGTAGGGAGGTCTGCAGCTAGCAACCAGGCAGGGGTACAGGAAGCTCTCCAAGCTTGGCCCCTTCAACAAGGCAGTGACACCCATGAGGCTTTTGGTGAAGTTCTGGGGCCCCACAGATGCTAAGTTGCCATCTTTGTTCAGCTCCATAAGCTCATCTCCTTACGGTGCCCAAGCCATGGCAGGCCTCAGAAGCCTGGTGGCAATGTACTGGCTGCTGTTTCCCTCACTGATAATCCCACCTGAGCAGCAATCCCCACCATATGCACCTTGACTCCCTAGAAATCCTCAGAATGGCAGAAACGCGGAGACCCTAAACCTGAGGGCCCACCACCCCATAACAGCAGCCAGAGACCCAGGCTTTCCTCACTGCGCAGACCAGCTTGTGCTGGTACCACTACCTGGTTTTCTGTCAGAATGAAATACTCAAGCACTTTTAACTTTCTTCCCAATTTTCTCTGAGCTCCCCTGCCAACCCTGCTGACCCTCTTCCACTAGGTATTCTCACCAGCTGGGCCTTGTGAGGCCTGATAAGTGGGTGATGGTGACACTGTGATAAGCGGGCACAATAAAGGGCACAGTCATCAGCAGCATCCCCCTCCTCCAGACAGCAGCTGGGAAACTCAGATGTGAGCTGGGACCGTCCCCTGTCAGAACCTTGCAGTTGGACTGAGAGCAAACGGAAAGGGCATGTGCATGTCACACTGTCACTCATGCACTTAAAACACACCCAGGTGGGACTTTTCTGGTGGTCCAGTGGCTAAGACTCCACACTCCCAACGCAGAGGGTCCAGGTTTGATGCCTGGTCAGGAAGAACTAGGTCCCACATGCCACAGTTAAAAAAGATCACATGTGCCTTAACTAAGACTCATTGCAGCCAAATCAATTAATTAATTAAACACACACAAACACACAAGTGTGCCAAACAGAGCAGAGCAGTTCAGCAGAGACAGCTGTCCCTGGCTGCCTGAGCGAGTAGAAGGCTGAATTTACAACATGCCATGGAGAAAGAGGTGTCATCAGGCAGGCCCATCTTCCCAGGAGGCGAAAAGTTGTTCCCAAGCTTCAGAGAAGGGAGGCATCAGCCTGATCCCAGAGGGGAAGGCCACAGGAGCAGCTGGCGGTGAGGCCAGAGAGCCAGATGCGGGTGGGTGTCTCCTGGCCTGAGGGTTGCCAGGTTCCAGCGCTGCAAGGCTGACCTCTTCTGGCCAAGGAGGCACTGCACACATCAGGCAAAGAGCCAGGTGCTGCTTCCTGGAAGTGGTTTCTGATTCCCAAGGTTTCAGTGGCCCCTTCCTACAGGCAGGAGGCACAAACTAGGGCAGCTAGAATCTTTATTCTGTTGTTATAGGCAAAGCACCATCCTGGCCATTCTTCTGGAGGGCCACGGTTCTACCTGCCCCGAATCCAGTCCATCCAGTCTGAGAATCAAGCCCCCTCCAGCAGGGAGGCCTGCTCCACACTCCAGCCCGGGGAGAGGCTGGGAAGGCTGCCTCAACAACCTCAGGAGGGTGCTGCTGTGGGTCTGCGTTTCTCTCCTCTGTGCTTGAAGCTTCGCAGTGGGTTCTGTGTCTTTGTCTTCTGCGGGGGCAAAGTTACCGATTAACTGTGGGGAGCAGACGTCTGTGGGCACTTAACGAGACAGACTCAGAGAAGTGGGTGGTACTGCTACTTGGCAGGCCCTGCAGGCCACGAGCCAAGGACAGGTGCTGCTTCCGGCACCACAGGCGCCCACCTTCCTCCTCCCACAGCCTGGGGGACGAGGAGGGCGGTGGGGACAGGACAGCAGGTCCTCCTTTGCTCTGGAAGCTGCTCATGGTGGCCAAGGGAAAGCCCCGGCCCCCACAACTCTGGCCAATGGCCAGGGGTCTGGGGCCGGTTCTCAGGACCTCTTTCCTCCCTCCTGAGAACAGGGGGCCAGCATACCCCAGTGACAAGGGAACCAGACTGGGGTTGGGCGGGGGGCCCTGCAGCCATCACCAAGGCCCCAGGGGGCATACCTTGGCCTTCTTAGAGGAGGGGGGCTTCTTCCGCTTCTTGTGAGGGTGGACGAGGCCGCGCAGAGCAGGAGGAACTGGAAGAGACGGCAGGCTCAGCAGCTGCCCCTGCCGCCCTGGGTGCCCGCTCCCACCCCCTCTCCCACCGGCTCCTTCCAGTGGCTCCCAGCGCGCTCTCCCCTCCTGACCCAGGGCCTGGCACGCCAATCCTCACTGCAGTCCTAAGAACACATGACTATCTAGTGTCACACCGCTGTCCCCAGGGATGTCCACTAAAACACATCTCTACAGTACATGCCACAGTCAGTGTGAAACAGAAGGAAAATTAAGAAAGAAAATGCTGCTAAAATAGAAACGCAGCCTTCACGTAATTCCTTCCTATGTGGCCCTTCCTCCCATACCCTTCCTCACCTGTCAGGTGCCACCATCACTGCTCGGAACCTGCTACATGACCCCTGGCCTCTGCCCTCTCACCCACCCAGGGCATAGCTGAGGGTCCTATCCAGAGGGTCCTATCCAGCCAGGCCACACAGGTCCTGACAGGCCTCTGGGCACCACACCGCCACACCCTGCCACAGCACCACGACCCCTAAAGACCAAAGGTTTTGGGCAAGGACTCTGCTCCTGTGTGACAGAGAGAATGGGATTCCCTTCTGAGGCAGCAGACAGATGGGCCCCAGGTTAAACATTTACAACTAGCTTCCTGTTCACACTTTGAAAATAAACATAACAACAGGAACAAAGTAGCTGGACTTTGTCTCCTGTGGACACTTTAAGACAATGGGAACAGCAGTAACAGAAAGGAGCTAAGTAAGCCCTGCTTAGGTAAAAAATTAAGAAGACCACGTATTCCTCATTCATAGGGTCAAGGAGACCTCCCAGACTATGCAAGCACAAAAAGGTTTCTCAGGGGAGGGGGCACTAGACCATAAGGTCTGCCAAACTCCCGAAAAGCCTTGCACTGGAATTCATCTTGTCTAAAAGATGCGCTTGCACATCCAGGAGGGCCCTGAGTCAGACCTGATATGGACTTGGGGCCACATAATTCAAAGTGACTGGCCAGATGAAAATTAGACAACGGTCTCCACATAAGTGGTCTAAACCATCCCCAAATGGACTTCCCTGGAGGTCCAGTGATTAAGAATCCACCTGCCGGGGGGAGGGAGGAGGGAGGGAGGAGGGAGGGGGTTCTGGAGGGGGAGCATATGTAAACCCATGGTGATATCATGTCATTGTTTGGCAAAACTAATAAAAAAAAAAAAAAGAATCCACCTGCCAATACAGGGTACACAGGTTCGATCCCTGGTTCTGAAAGATCCCATGGACCGTGAGGCAACTAAGTCCACGTGCCACAACTAACTCCGTGGTGCTCCACAACAAGAGAAGCCATGGCAACGAGAAGGTCACACACTGAAACAAGAGTAGCCCCCACTCGCCGCAACTAGAGAAAGCCCAAGAAAATGCAATGAAGACTCAGAGCAACCAAGAATAAATTAGTTTTTAAAAAAAAGCTCATGGCTATTTCTCTCTCAGTCCACCCATCCTTTCTCCACATCTCTCTTCTCTCCTGATAAACACTTCCCTTGCCTTTTTTGTTGTTGTTTAACTTTTCCCCAAATTCTTTCTTCAAACCAGGCAAGAGACAGGGCCCTGCTCCCAGCCACAAGCCTCTGGGTGGTCTAGTATGGTTAGGATACAGCGCCCTCCCCGCTGTGGTCTAAGTTCAATTCCCACTCAGGGAACTGGGATCCCACTTCAAGCTGCCACACACAGACCACCCAAGATCACACCCACTCCTCCCCCTCTCCCCCACCTCACTCCTCAGACCAGGACCTTACAGCTCACTTCCTGGGGAACCTGGGCCCCATCTCGCTGGCATTTTCCCATCTCTCCTGGATTGTTCCCATCCACTTGCTTGGGGCTCTCCTTGCCACATCCACCAGCTTATGCTAATCCACGGGGGCATCAGGGAAAGAGGTCTGCACTCACCACTCTGCTTCTTTAATCCACTTAAAGCATCCTCAGTGGTCACACATACCCGTTACCAAAGACACAAGGAGTATCATTACCAGGTGCAAAGGGAGCCAGGCTCCTGAACACATCAGCTGGGCTTTGGCCTCATCTACACCATAGAAACCACTCTCGGGATCCATTATTTTCTTGGCTGTGCCATGTAGCATGTGGGATGTAGGATCTTAGTTCCTTAGCCAGGGACTGAACATCAAACCCATGTTCCCTGTGCAAAGTCTTAACCACTGGACCACCAGGGAAGTCCCCCTTCCATCTTTGACCTCATAACTGTGGTCCTGATATCCCTCATCCCCACCAGGCTCAGGCAGGTCTATTCTCTATTTCCCACCCCCTGCTTCCCCAGTCAAATGTTCTGGACTCAGACACCCAAGTCCAGCTTGGCCTGGTCACTAACCCCAAGTCTCCTCCAGCACGAGCAGCACTACCTCCTACCCGTGACTCCCACACCACACCCGGCCACTCCCTTCTACGCACAGGAGGCTCGCTCTGTGAGGTACTGGCTCGCTCTTTCACAGGACCAGGCTCTAGATGTGAGACCCCTGGCCTTGAAGGCAGAGTGCTTCCCTGGTTTCCTGTCTCCCCCCCAGAGAGAGCAATGCCTACCCAGGGGGACCATGCAGAGTTATGTCTGTGTACATGCTCGCTGCCCAGTTCCCATGGTTCTGTGTCGCTCCAGTGCACGGCAGCCCAGGGATGAATGCGCAGCCCGCCCCCAGCCCTGCTCACCCAGGTAGTCAGGGACGTTGCCCAGGTGAGGCTTCACCACGGCGGGGTGTAAGGGCAGGTCATGCCGCAGCAACTGGAGGTCCCTGGGGTTGTCCTCAAAGTATGTCTGGAAGGGGAGAGAAGCAGGCACTGCATGGTCAGTCCTCCTTTTGTAATTTTAAGGGTTTGGTTTTTTTTTTTTTTTACAGCAGAGTTTTTGAACAGGCAGCCCATGTTCCAATTGTTAAGACTGAGATTTCCCACTGCCTTGTCACTGGGGCCCCCTCCCAGAGGTAGCTCCATATCTGCTTGCTCATATCCCCTCCAGTGCTCTGTACATGCAGGAAGGCATGTGTCCCTGTTCCCACTCCCTATTTGGTGAGGGCAGTTAGGAGCACGCCACACCCTCCTCACCAGGAATCACTCCATGGCCGTGCACCTTCCAAATGACACATCGACAGCTGCCTCCTCCTTTTCTGTGTAACGCATGCTGCGTGAATGCATCTGACTTGGTTTACTGCATCCCTGGGATGGACTCCCTGGTGTTTCCACCTTGGGAATCATAACGGAATGCAGGCACCCATACAGCTGTGAGCTCATACAACTCTTACCACTGTGTCAAGAGAATAAACCCCAGAAGCTGTGCTTCTGATGGACACAGCCACTGTCCACCTCAGAGACTGGGCCAATTCACCTCCCAGCAGGATAGCTGGTATCCTTACTCACTCTTGGCCTGCTTCCTCCCCATGACCTGCTAAAAGCATGGTCTGCTGCCCAGTTCACTGCCTCTCACACTCATAGCTTTGCCACCAGCCTCTAGGAAGGGCGATGCCCTGAAGCCTCCCCTGCCCCCCGCCCACAACAGCCCTTCACCTTGAGCTTCTCTGAGTGCAGGAGCTCCTCTTTGATCTCCTTCAGCCTTGCCTCGCGGATGGCTTGTTTAGTCACTGAGCGCATGGCATCCTGGGGGCAGACATCAAAGGTCAACATGGCAAGGCTGCCTGAGCCCGTCCTCCTGCCAGGGTGCTGAGCAACAAGGGCCTGACTCTGGGTCCTACAGGAGCCCCAAGTACCCACATCCCCACAGGGCCCCACTCACCCTGCAGCGGTAGCGGAAGCCCTCGATCTCCTCCATGCGGAACTGGTAAGGAAGCAGGAGAGGGGCCCCACTGTCTGCAGAGAAGACAGCAGTGAGGGTCCTGCAGACTGAAGGCTTGGGCAGGGTCTATGGAGGCCTTCTGCTCAGAACCTCCCACGTCCGCTCCCTGAGGTGAGGCAGCCAGGGACCAAGCCCACTCTTTCCTCACAATGCACACGTGCAGCAAAAAACCTGGGTCTCATGGACAGTTCACGACAGGGGATCCACCCTGCTGCAGCCAGGGCAGTTTCCTGTGCCCACATCCCGGGTCCTGTCACATCTCTCAGCCTTAGGACCTGCCCACTTGCCCACTCTCCTACTCCGAGGCTACTCTAGCCACAAAGTATGTGCGATGACAGCCATAGAGCACTAAGGAGCACCAGACCTTGAAGTTTAAAGTGTCAAAGCAGAAGCCTGGCCCTTTCTCAGGTCAGTGAGGCCGGGGCTCTTACCTCCACTGAGAAGCTCCTCGATCTGGCCCAGCTGAGACTGCTCTGTGGGCAGCACAAAGGTCAAGACTATGCCGGGGTTGTTGGCACGTGCTGTCCTGTAAGAAGAGATGACCCAGCCCATGTTTCTGGCTGTGTGTCCCACAGTGTGCCCACAGTCCAGGTGCCTAGTCTGCTACGCCTCAGTTCTCCTACCTGCCGGCCCTATGTATGTAGGCCTCGGGGGTGGGGGGGAGATCAAAGTTGAGCACAGCACATACGTGGTGGAAGTCTATGCCCCGGGCCACGCCTGCCTCCGGATCAGAAGCCCTGTAAGAAAACATGCCAAACTCAGACTAAGCCCTCCTCTCCTCAGAGGCAATGTTCTCAAACCTATTTAATCAGTATGATCGCTAAACAAAGCCTGGTATGGAAATACAAGACACTGCTATGAGTAAGATTCTTAAACTTCATAACTGTTCCAGGAGCTAGCATAGTGGGGGCAGCCAAACCCTGGAACTCACTGCCCACAGGGCAACTGGAGAATCACTCTGAAGCAGCCCACCCAAGAGGCTGGGGGTTCCCCTTTCCCCGAAGGAAGATCCTTCCTGCAAGTCACAGCCAGTGGAGGCTGGGCCACCTTCCTCACAGGATGTCAGCACGCCAATAAGTCAGGCACTACAGCCGTTCATGCTGCCCATGAAGCACAGGCCTGTGCGCCCTTCACTCCTGCCCCCACACGCTAGTTTCCCAGTCTTCTGAAACGTGGGTCTCCCTGGCAAGGGCTGAGAGAAGATAAAAGTAGACTCACTTGTCCCGCTTAGGTCCTTTGCCCCGATGCTTGCCCTTGACTGGAGGCCCCAGGACTTCAGCATCTGTTGCTATGACACAGTCGTAGAAACCTTGGTTGAACTGTGAGATGATGTGGCACCTGTGACCCAACAGCAGACGAAAGTCAGACCTAAGAGCACTGGAGGCCTCTCTTCTGCCCTCTGCCTGGTCATAACGGTCATCCTTTCTGACGCTTCCCTCTTCTTCAATTCTTCCCTAACTTAATCTTTGTGCCTCAACCTCCTCAAGTGAAGATGGAATTATAGTTGGTATTGCAGAGTTGTGAGAGATAAAGTCAATAAGGATCAGTGAAGCCCAGAGCCCTCAATCCACTAAGCACTTAAGAAACAGGAAGAGTGACTGTGTCTCCCCTTTTCCATCCCCATATTCCACCGAGACATGGGAGTCGGCACACCTGGAGCGTAGTGGAAGCTCTCCATTGAGCACACAGGCAGGGATGCTGAATTGCTCCAGGAACAGTCGCAGCCGGTAACTCCGCTCCAGAGTGTTGACAAAGAGCAGAGACTTTCCCCGAATCAACGACAGCTTGAGCAGGGCATACAGCAACAGAAACTTGTCTTCCTCAGTCTCACAGACCACCTGAAACTGCTGTAACTGATCTGGCCCTGGTAGCTGGGACTCTTGTAACTTGAGGGTAACCTAGGGGAGGACAGGCCTGTGGTCAGGAAAGAAAAAAGGATAGAAATGCTACTGCAAGCCGCTGGCTCGCCAACCACAGTGCTAATGTGCTAGTAGAGGGTGCCCTAGGTCCCTTCCAACTGTGTAATGTCAGATTCAAAGTATACTAACTACTGCAGTTTACAAATGACATAAAACTACATACAATTTGGGGCACAAATCAAAGTGAAACACACTATAAATGACTACAGTGAGAAAAAACCCCTACAGTAGCAACCTTTCTAAAGAGTAAAGTTCACATAAGGGGAGAATTTTGGTCCTGCCGCTCAAAGCAGCCTTTCTGCCTTTTGGGGGTCCCTGATCAGGCCTTTAGGGAAAACATGGTTTGGATCCAGTGAATACTTGAGACTACATAGTAATTTTAGGTTGGAGGATACAGGAGTGCCTAACAACATCGGACTTCTAGTGCCTCAGAACCAGTAATACTGAACGAGGAATTTCCCACCCCAAATAACAAAGGGTTCCTGGGTTCCTTTAAGAAGGCAGAAGCGAGTCCTCAGAGTCTCCCAATGGTCCCACGGGACCCTTACCGGGTTATGTAGTACCAGCTCCTTGAGTGCTTGCACATCCTCATTAAAAGTAGCTGACATCAGAAAAGCCTGGTAAATCCGGGGCAAGTGACTAAAATGAAATAAAGCCCCATCAGACTCCAATTCTAAGGCCTCTAAGGGGGGTAGCTGAACTGGCTCCCTCACTCCAGGCCCTACTGTGTATTCACCACTCCTTCTCCTTACCAGAGAAGACTCTTAAGTTCCTCCTCAAAGCCAAAAGAGAAAAGAAGATCAGCCTCATCAACCACCAGCAGCTCCATGGAGTCTCGAAGCTTCAAGCTGTCTTGCTGCAAGTGGTTTAATATGCGGGATGGGGTCCCCACCACCACATCAGGCTTCTCCATCAGCACAGCTCTGTAGACAGGTGATACTTCAGTATTAAGTAGAAGGTAGCAGCTGGGACCTCACCCCGAATCAGCCTTCGTTTTTGCTGCACACAAACCCCATTCCACATCCCAGTGCAGATTCATTCCCTCACAGCCCTGCTGTTCTAACCCACCTCTGAGAGGCTGAGTCTTCAGCGGCTGAGACGTTGGCCACCCGGATGTCTCGAGCACAGTAGGCAGCCAGCTGCTGAATCATGGATTGGGCCTGCCTCGCTAGTTCCTTAGTCGGCACAAGGACAAGGGCTCTCACAGCCTGCTCTACTGCAGGGCCTGTCTGCAAGACACGAATTAAAGACTTCAGCCAGTCAGTTATCATCACGGCCACCGGATGCTTTTCTCTACCTCTTCCAGGCAATCTGATTATGTACTACGACTTCAACACAACAATCTAGTTGTGTTTTGATCTTCCCTTCACCTACTTTACCCACCTCTGAATGTAGATCAGAACACCCTTTCCCCAGGCACTGAACTCAAAAAAGATAACTTACTTTATTGTTACAAAGTTACTTAAAATGTGCCAGTTACTGGTGAACCACCAGTTACTTCTCTGGTGGTCCAGTAGCTAAGACTCTGTGCTCCCAACAGGCTCAGGTTCAATCCCTGGTCAGGGAACTAGATCCTGCCTGCCACAACTAAGAGTTCACATGGCACTACTAAGGATTCCCACATACCGTAAGGAAGAAGGAAGATGCCTCAACTAGGATCTGGAGCAGCCAGATAGGAGATCAAACTAGTCAATCCTAAAGAAAATCAGTCCTGAATGTTCACTGGAAGGACTGATGCTGAAGCTGAAGCTCCAATACTTCGGCCACCTAATGTGAAGAACTGACTCACTGGAAAAGACCCTGCTGCTGGGAAAGGTTGAAGGCGGGAGAAGGGGATGACAGAGGATGAAATAGTTGCATGGCATCACCGACTCCATGGACATGTTTTTAAGTAAGCTCCGGGAGTTCGTGATGGACAGGGAAGCCTGGCGTGCTGCAGTCCATGGGGTCGCAAAGAGTCAAACACGACTGAGCGACTGAACTGAACTGAGTAAAAAGAATAATGGTCGCAAGGCCTGGACTAGAACCCAAATAACCTGAATCCCAGCCCAGAGCGTTTACCAGAAAATCATCAGGTTCTCTTGGACCGGCCTTCATGTATAAGAGATCCAAAGAAAACTCGGTTCTTGGAAAAGACTTAGGTGCGTGAAGGTGGCCGGCACAGCTTTCCAAGAGGGCACGCCTGCATCTCCCTTTCTCGGCCTTTGGGGCCCCTCACCCGACTCACCGCCTTCCTGTGGAGCAGCAGCTGCAGCATCGGAATGGCATAAGCGGCCGTCTTGCCGGAACCGGTGCGAGCACGAGCCAGGAGGTCCTTCCCCTCCAGCGCCAGAGGGATGGCCTTTTCCTGGATCAACGTGGGTCGCGACCAGCCCAGATCGGCGACGGCCTAGGACAGACAAGGGACGGACGGTTCAGGCGGCGTGCTGCCCTCCCACCGCTCCCATCCACCGTCGGTTGGGCTCCTCGGCCCTCCCCGGTACCTGTAGGAGCCGGTGGTCCAGGCCCATGTGTTCGAAGCCCAGCGATTCTGGATCCTCCATGCTGCTGCTCTGCAGTGACAGCGCGCAGGCGCGACAGGAAGAGCGCGACCCGACGCGTGAGCCGGTCAAAGCAGCAGCCAATCGGTTTCAAAGGAGTTGGCCGTGGCTTCCGGGGTTCCGGCTGGGCTCTGCGGCTGCTGCTGCGCTCTAGCTGGGGCTACTCGGGAGAGGCGGCGGGTGGTGGAGAGCCCACGGGTCCTTGCCCGTTCTCTGACACTACCTCCAAATGGCGTTCTGGGTTAGGGTTACCTGCGGCAGAGGCGGGGCTCCGTGGAGGTCGGTGAGGGCCCCTCCGTGCCCGCCTCCGCCCACCGACACCGGCCACACAATCCTTAAGTTTCTCCACCGGGATGCACGTTTATGGCTTTACCTTCATCTAGCGCTTGGTTTTTAACAGCCTCGCCCTAGCAATTATGCCAATATTAGTTGTAGTTATATTGACAAATACATCAATGTTTAGAATGCTCGTCTGTGTACTACCTAAGAAAAGGGATGCCGCGGGTGGTACCTTACCGTGTTTGGGAAATACTGGTGAGTCCTGCGCCCTTTCCTGCCATTATGCATCTGGGGGAGTCTTTGTCGGGTTTATGTGCAAGCATTAATTGCTCTGCCACCGACTATGTTTAGGAAAAGTGCACCAGCATATGTGTTCCAGAGTTGTTTGCTTGTAGCAGTGGTGAGAACGTGGGAATCTGAAACGCGGCATTGGCTTTCAGAGTAAAAAGCAAGTGACACTGGGTGTACCAGCATATAATAGAGACCACCGGGGCTGGACTAAGGTTTAGGATCACAGGCAAAACAAGGACAGGCTGTAACAATTGAACTGTACAAGAATGAAGTTTGGAAGAATGAGTAGCATAAGAAAAGAGGAAGGTTGGTTGCTCTGGGGCTCCCAAAGGTAGCAACTTGTGTTGCCTGCTTGTTTAAAGATAATAACAGCTTGGTTAAAAATAATAATTCTTAGGCATTCCCTGCAGGTCTGGTGGTTAGGATTCCAGGCTTTCACTGCTGTGGCCTGGATTCATTTCCCTTTTGGGGACTGAGATTCCCCAAGCAGTAAGACTCAGCCAAAAAAAAAGCGGGGGGGATTTTTGGTCCCCACTTATATCAGTTTGCTATTGCTCCTGTAACAAATCATCATAAATTTAGTGGCTTAACACAGACTATCTTACAGTTCTGTAGGTTGTATGTGTGACAAGGCCTCTGTAGGTTTAAATCAGGAGGTTGGTGGGGCTGCATTCCCTTCTGGAGGTTCTAGAGGAATCTTTTTTTTTTTTTTGCTTTCGCAGCTTCACTTGTGGCTCCTTTGGTTTATCTTAAAAACTGTTAATGGAGGGTTGAGTCCTTGTGTCACATCATTACAACCTTCTTTTGCCTCCCTCTTGCATTTTTCAAGAACCTTTATGACATTGGGCCCTCCCAGATAATCCAGGATAATTTCCCTATTTTAAAGGCAGATGATAGCAACCTTAGTTTCTCTTTGCCATGTTTGGTAACATATTCACAGGTTTCAGGAATTAGTACATCTAGTTGGACATTATTGGGAGGTTATTAGTCTGCCTACCATGTGTGTTAAGGGGGATGCAGGATGTCCGTATCTTTGTGACTGCATAGACTGTAGCCTGCCAGGCTCCTCTGTCCATGGAATTCTCCAGGCAAGAATACTGGTGTGGGTTGCCATTCACCTCTCCAGGGGATCTTCCCAACCCAGGGATTGAACCTGGGTCTCCTGCATTGCTGGCAGATTCTTTACTGTCTGAGCCACCAGGGATGCCCATTCTGCCTACCACACCACGCCAAACATAAACTTAGACTGGACGTAAATGTTGCCCAGGAATCTATATGGATGAGTTTCTCAGGTGACCCTATGCATCTATTCTGACATGGGCCCAGCATGAGATCCAGAAGTCAGGCTCTGGGTGTTACTAGGGTGAGAACTGAAAACACCACAGGTAAAGTGAGGCTGGAACCAAAATATGGAGATGGGGACTGGGCCAGGGATAATGGGATGAGTAGAAAGACTCCTGTGCCCCCACAGCCTTTTTGTATAGGGATAGAAGGCTATTTGGTAAGGACGTTTTATAACCTAAGAAAGCAAGAACTTCAGAATGGAATCAGGGTAGTATTGGGGAAAAAGGTCTCCAGAATTCCTTGGATGTAGCCGAACTATTTTTAAAAATTTTTCCTAGGCTCTATGGTATCTGTGAATACCACACACCAATGTGGAAACTTTTCCTCACATCTACCGATTAGCCTATCCTCTGGCAATCAAAATTCCAACTGTCCTATCAGTGTAAAGGTGTGATATACTCCCAGCCCTGTCTTCATTCCATTCCCCTATCAAAAATTCACAAGAGGAAAAACCAAGTACCTACTGACCCATCAGCATAACTGAGATGCACAGATGGACAGACTACTTTCTGTATTCCTACAGCCTAGATGCCAGTGTGCTTTGCTGGGTAGATTCCTGGTAACAGCC
The DNA here is from genome assembly GCA_007570785.1 of Antilocapra americana. Classification (NCBI taxonomy): domain Eukaryota; kingdom Metazoa; phylum Chordata; class Mammalia; order Artiodactyla; family Antilocapridae; genus Antilocapra; species Antilocapra americana. The sequence continues at coordinate 11,395,247 of ML660772.1, forward strand.
ACAGAGCAGGCGTGTGTTCCCTTCCTGACATGTCCCATGTTCCTAAAGAGCCTCAGGCCAGAGGTCTACACACCAACTAGTTTCAAGGCCACCTCATTTTCCCTGTTAATTCTAACATGAAGAATATTATGGTAAATATCCAAATAATTTTAGATGAGTCATTTATGGTGTTTCACCACAGTGGACGGTTAACATGGTCACCCCAAATTGGAATTTCTTAAATATTTACAAAAATACTGAGTGAAAAGGTCTAGAAAACTAAATTGCTTATATTTTTATAAGTAAAAATAGATACACATGTAGACTAGAATGGAAGATAAAAACAAGAAGGGAAGAATTTAGTTTTGTATGTCAGATAAATAATGTATTTTAAATAAATAAAACCATGAAATAAAATGTCAAGAATGGGCAACTAATGGTATTAAGTTTTATATGGCAGAAAGACATGAGGGAAGTATGTTAAGATGTGTTTACACTTATGACTCCAGGGAGCTAAGAAACAGATACTTAATCTCTTCACAGGATTCCTTGCTGACAGGCCTACATGGTTGCCCTCTGTGCATGGCTGAGCCACTACCCTGTCTATTCCCGCACCCTAGCCTCACAAGCCCACATGCCGAAGTCCACTCCCGGTCAGCTGCAGAAGCACCCAGACCAACAGCTTTTCTTCCATCTCCTTTTGTGCCTCCCCTCTGCCCACGGCCTCTTTATTTCATTTCAAACACAGCTACTACAACACGTTTTATTTCACTGGAAAAAATCTGTATAAAGAACCAAATCTGGTTCCCACGAAGAAAACATTTACCACAGCTTAAATAAAAGTTAAGGGAAACAGGAGGGTAAGAGTGTCCTGCTTTGTGTGAGCTGTCACTGCCTCACTCTTGAATTCAGGCCCTGTGTGATGGAAACCACAGGTGTCCTGGAGAATTCTCTGCCTGGGCCTCGGATTAGGCCTTGAGAGCAGCTGTGACATCTGCTCTCTGGCCCTGAGAGCTGAAGTCCTGGGAGCTGCCATGGTAGTTAGTTATCAAGGATGTGTGCATAAACAATGCGGAAGGGACTGCACTGGTGTTTTCAGCTAGTCACACAAAGGCAGTAACACTTCATCTAGGAAAGAAAATATATAATTTTATCAAAAAATAGTTCTAATATATAGAAAAACTTTTCAGTCCTCTGGGGCCTTTGCCCCTATTTACATTCACAAAGCTGCTGAGTGAACCCAGGACTGACAGCAGAGCAGTGAGGCAAGCCTCCTTGGTGGAGCATTTTGGTCGCCTACTTCATAAGCAGACGAAGGGAAAGGTTAAAGGAGTAGGAGGGTTTTTCATTTGCTCATTTTATGAGAAAGAGGGGAATCACTGGAGGCAAAAGAAGCAAGACTTAGTCCTGGGTCAGTTCCAACTCTGCACAAACCCAGACAGCTCTTTGAAAGCCTGGACCAGTGTCCTGTGTCCCTGAAAACCAGTGTTAACAAGTGGCTGATCTGAATGCTTTGTTGCCATGGAACCAATGTGGCTTATATTCTTTTTTCACTTTTTTTTTTTTCCCTCAGAATCCAGGTGGATAAGATATTGGGTGGGGAAAGTACCAAATAATTGAGGTGACAGGAAAGGGTCACACGGTGAGGACACTACACCAACTTCTTGGCCTCAAAGAAGCTCTTGAGGTGACGCATCTGCCAGATGCCAGTGAGGATGAGGATGACAGTCTGAGCGATGGACCACCACAGGACCCTCTGGTTGGTGCTCTCACTGATCAGACGGAAGCGCTCTTCACGATACTGCATAGGACAATGGACCCAGGATTAAATGTGCGGGAGAGACAGTCTCAGCTGTTGTGAGGTCCTTCCCTCCCATGCCACTGCTCAACTTTGGGACCAAACACCTTTTGAAATACTGCCTCTGATTCCCCTGCGAGTGCCCCAAGGAAGTAACACGCTGCTCCTCCATGAGCTTCTCTGCTAGGACAGAAATCATACTCTTAAACCATTTCAAGCAAGATTCCAAAATAAGGAGGCAGGCAATGGCTATTGCTAGAGTGTGAACTGTCCTCTCTACACTTTATTCTACAGAGCTGAAAAATGGCTATCTGCACTGATACCCTCCGTTCCAGTCTTTGAACAGCCTGCTTCCCAGGTAGGGAAAGCACCAAGAAACTTCCAGGAGGTGTAATGGGTATAAAGGTCAACTGCCACGGCCAAGTACAGTGACATGCCCTTACCCTTTGGTAATCCTGCTCCTTCTGGATCTGCTCCACCTGATCAAGCAGCTGGCGGGCTCGGAGCTGCAGTTCCGTCAGCTTATCCTTGGCAGCAATCTCAGGGTAGTTGTTGGCATGCTCCCCAACCTGGATGTCTAGGTGCACACGCTAGGAGGAAACAAGGTTGGACCCCAAAGTCAGAGCCATTCTGAGGTTATGATGTCTAGGTGATGCAACCTCTGATGGTCTGTTCCAGGCTATGGAACATACTCTTGTCCCTGTGGGACAGACGGGCAATGTCTATTTCTTACTTGTAACTGTGGCACAAAGAGTTACAAATGATGAGTGTGCTTGCTAAGTCGCTTCAGTTATGTCCCACTCTTTGTGACCCTGTGGACCATAGCCCGCCAGGCTCCTCTGTCCAGGGGTTCTCCAGGCAAGAATACTGGAGTGGGTTGCCATGCCCTTATCCAGGGGATCTTCCCAACCCAGGGATGGAACCTGCATCTCTTGGTCTCCGGTATTGGCAGGCAGGTTCTCTAATAATTAAAACTTTGCAACCAAGTGACAGGTTCTGAGCTATGGCCAAGAGAAAACTGTTACCAGTCTGCCGCCAGCAAAGAGAGCCATCCTGGTAGAGTTGGAGTGCAGGCAGATCTGATGGTCACCAGGAGTGTGGGAAGTGAAGGTGAAGCGGCCCTCTGAACCATACTGCCGGGAGAGCACCACCTGCAACAGAGCAGTTCAGTGAAAGCCCACACCTTTACTCTAACCTCGCCAAGTGCAAGCTCGTGTCTTCTGAGCTCTGTCCATCCCAAGAGCTCTAGTGAAGGTGGCCCTACCTTGCCTTCAGGGTCCTTCACCTCCACATGCATGCCCAGGCCGGGGGTCGAGGGCAGGAATACCTCCTTCTGCTTATCCCACATTTGGGTGCGGTAGTTCCCTGCAGAACAGACACAGCAGTCACAACCCGCCTAGTCCGTCCGGCTCCCACACTCCGCGGCTCCCGGGACGCAAGGCAGGGGGCACTGCTCGCCCGGTCACCGTCCGGCGTCCCCAGAGTGCCGCTGCGAGCGGAGAGCCCGACGGCGTCTTGGGGACAACTGAGGGCCCGATCCACCCTCGCCCCGCCTGACCGATGACCATGGTCTCGTCGGGGATCTCCTCGATGAAGCAGCGCTTTTCGGTCTCGCCGATGTGGAAATAAAGCCCCCGGGCGCTTGCCGCGCACAGCGCAAGGAGCAGCAACGCCGGCAACCCCATTGCCCGCCGACGCCCAGCCCAGACACCTGCCAACGCGCGCCCTCTGCCCTGTGCGCATGCGCGCACCTGCGCCCCGCTCCCTGACGGCGCAGAAAGACCAGGCGCAGGACGCGCCTGCGCGGTGCCCCCCGCCCTGCGTCCGCCCCCCCCCCCCCCCCCCCCCCCCCCCCCCCCCGCGTCTTTCAGGCCGAGTTCCAGGGCCGAAGGGAGACTTCGCACACGCCAGAACCAGCGGCTTCTGCTCAGTGCGCATGCGCGCACCTGCGCCCGGCTCCCAGCGAACGCGGTGTGGCAGAGCGCAAGTACGGAAACGTTGACACCTCCTTCGCCCCTGCTGCTTACCCGTCAGCCTGCGCCGAGGTTTGGGTCCCGTATCTGGAAAGTTGGGGTCGACGAAGGCTTCCGAACTCGGGGTCCACCGAGGAAAGGAAAGTCGGAGTCCGGGGACCGACACCGTTTCCGAGACCCTGACTAGGCGGATACCGGTGTGAGAAATCGTGTAGGAGCCTCAGGCGCATTCGGTGCCGCCTGGAGTAGCGGCTCGCCGAGCCTTTGGAAGCCATGACCCCCGGGTGGAGGCCTCACCTGGGTGGGGCTCCAAACAGACCTACAGGAAACGGTATTCCAAGCCGTGGGGCGCCAACTGGTTTAGGTGTTCCAGATTTAGGAGTTTATCGGTTTTGTGACTTGAGATGACGGTGTGGCAATCATTGATTATTTTCTGACACTCCTCTGCTAGGGATATACACCGAAGTGCTCACAGATAGTCACCCGGGAGTGCTTACCAGGAAGAGAAAGTGGAGATTGGGTTAAAGGGGAGAGATGTGTGGGAGGAGGGACGAATAGAGACGGTCCAGTGGTCGCTAGACTGCACCCAAAGGGCGAGGCTTGTTGGCGTCTCCGCCTGTGTTTCCAGCCCTTCTTGTTCTCCTTCAACTTGTCCAGCTGCTCATTGTCTTCTAGGTGAAAACTTGGAACATGCAGTCCCTTAGGGTGTGGGCCTGCTCCACAGTCCCACAGTGGTTTAGGGCTCAGAATGGAAAGAAATGTAAAGCAGAACAAAATCCAGCCTCGTGGGTCCCATCGGCCCGTGACAAGTGCAAGTGGGGGCCCAGAGCTTGTTCTGCTTCTCATCCTTCCTAAACACAAACCCTGTAAAAAATCATTCTTATCGTGTTTAGTGTTGTGGTTTAGTCACTAACTCGTGTCCGGCTCTTGCGACCTCACGGACTGCCTGCCAGGTTCTGTCCATGGGATTCTCCAGGCAAGAATACTGGAGTGGGTTGCCATTTCCTTTTCCAGGGGGTCTTCCCCACCCAGGAATCTGCATAGTGTTGGATATGCTCCTATTTATCTCTTAAGAAGTGGGATTGAACCAAGGCAAATGTCCTAGTGGCATTAAAGAAGTTTTACCAGGTAACCCTTCCTGAGCGGCACCAGTTGTGGGGTGAGAATGGAAAACACATCTCTTTTTTTAGAAGCTGGAAATTTAAGTATGAAATCTGGTTTTTAAATATTAGCATATGGCTCAGCTTTAATGAAATGGACGACAAGTCACAGTCTGGCCACATTCAGCAGTCAGTCGTGCGGACAAGTTGTGATCTCATCCAAATTCAGTAGGGGACAGTCTTCTTGTTTAAGTGACGTCTGTGAAGGTTCCTCCCTTTTCCAAGGTTCTGTGTCCTTCACCTTCTTTTCTTTGAACAAACTGGTGCAATTTGAGAATGATTATCTGGGCTAAGAAAATTGAGGAAAAGCCTTAAGGAAAGCTTAGAATGAGGAGGTCTATGAGGCATGTTGATAACTCCTAATGAGAACATTCCTCTTGTGGAACAGAAGAAGGCGAAAAAGAAGCCAGAAAGGTCCTTACTGGGTGTGCAGTTACAGCAAAGGAAGGTTGAAAATTTGTCTTAAAATTTTTATTAAGAGAATTTCCAAACACAGAATAGTTACAATGAGTTTTCATATACTAGCAACCAGTTTCAACAGCAATCAAAATTTTGCCCTATTTTATTTATCCATTTCTGCATTTTTTTTTCCTGAAGTGTGTTAAAGATACCCTGGACATCATATAATTTTACCTATAAATATTCCAGTGTATTTCTAGCCAATAAGGACTGTTAATAACATCACACCCAAAACAAAAATAATATTTTAATAATTCTAGTACTTAGTATATTTTCAGTTCCCCCCACCCCCCATCTCAATAAACTTTGGATTGTTAAAAAGGGCTACTTACTACATTCATTGATACATCTTTTAAACCTCTTTTGATATATAGTAGTCACACCTTATCTAAGGGGTATATGGTTCATAACTCCCAGTGAATGCCTGAAACCACAGATATTGCCAAAATATCTCTCTCTTTCTCTCTCTCTCTCGTGTTTTATTCTATACATACCCATGGTAATGTTTATAAGTTAGGCACAGTGAGAAATTAACTAATAGCAAAATAGAACATTATACTGTAATAAGAGTTATGTGAACATGGTATCAGAATGTTTTGTTGTACAAATTTAATGCCTTTTCCATCTTAACTAAGCAGGAATCATGTTGTGGTTCTAACTTTTGCAGTTTGAGGTTCAACAGCAAAACCAGCAAGAATTTTTCTTTCTTTACAATTTTACAGAAGTTTCGCCCTTAACATAGATCTTAACAACTTCAGCAAAAGATTTTTTTTTCTTAGTAAGTTGAGAACTTTCACCTTTTCACTTAAAGGAAGCACTTTGCATCTTCTCTTTGGCTCACCTGAATTGCCAACATCACTACTCCTGCACTTTGGGGTCATTGTTAATTAAACCTAAACACTGTGATAGTGATGCAGCCAGTCTGATAACCAAGAGGGCCACTATAAACAGGCAGGATATGCCTGGACAAAGAGAGGATTCTTGTCCCAGGCAGGACAGAGCAAGATTTCACCATACTACTCAGAACAGCAACTTAAAATTTATGAGTTGTTTATTTCTGGAATTTTCTGCTTAATATTTTCAAGATAAGCAATTCCCCTTCCCTTTCCATGGTTGATGATGGTGATGCCATCTACTGACTGAAGCAACTAGATCGTTTGACCCATAGAATTTTCCACATTCTTAATTCGGTTGATTGTTTCTTCATGTGACATTTAACATGTTTCTCTGCCCTTGGTATATTCTTCAAACAATTAAATCTAGAGCCAGTGAGGATTTACAGTAAGACAGTGCGTTTCAGTGCATTAAACCCATTACCCTTTTTAATGCTCAAATTTTCCAATAAAACATTGTTTTGCTATACCCTTTTGACACAATTCTAGTAGTCTTTAGGGTCTTCCTTGTTTTCCATTTTGTACATTTCCTGCTGTAGGCATAAAATGAGCCATTTATCCAAGAAATTCTAAATCACTTTAGCAAAAAATGGTATCTGTATTTCTTTTTTTCTTAAAAAGAACCCTGGAATTTGTCCTAACTGATAGATAACCTTGATCTTATTGGGACTTTCCCAGTGGTCCAGTGGTTAAGACTCCGTGCTTCTGCTGATTGATTATTAGAGATCAATCACTAGTTGGGGAACTAAAGTCCTGCATGGCACAGCCAAAAAAAAAAAAAAAATTGCATTCCCCACAGGAAGAAACCTGTCTTAGGTAATCTAATTCCTCTGGTCCCAGACCTTTACCCTGCAAAGGTGGGAGGAGGAAATTCCTGCAAGCCTTGACCTAAGCTAGCTAGCCATTCATTCAACCAGTATCTGCTGAGTAACCATTTGTACCAGACACTTTTAAACCCTGGAAACACATTGGTGAATGAAACAAAGATCCTTGTCCTTGTAGATTTATTTTGATTATTGTCTATCAATAAACAAGATAAATGAGTAAATACATAACATGTCAGATAGAGGAAAGTATCAGAGAGGAAAGTAAAGGGAGTATAATCAGTTGAATGGTGGTCCCACAAAGACATGTCAATGTTTGAGTCTCCAGAACCTGTGAATGTCACCTTACTTGGAGAAAGGATCTTGCAAATGTAATTAAGGATCTTGATGAGATAATCCTGGATTATCTATGTGGACCCTAAGTCCAATGACATGTGTCTTCATGAGAGACACGGATTAGGATGACTACTATTAACAAATAATAACAAGGCTTCCCTGGTGGTTCAGTGGTAAAGAATCTGCCTGCCAATGCAGGGAACACAGGTTTGATACCTGCTCTGGGAAGGTCCAACATGGCACAAAGCAACTAAGCCTGTGTGCCACAACCACTGAGCCTGTGTTCTGCAGCAAGAGAAGCCACCAAAATGAGAAGACTGCACACTGCAATGAAGAGTAGCCCCTGCTTGCCACAGCTAGAGAAAAGCCCATGCAGCAACAAAGACCCAGCACAGCCAAAGTTAATCTTTAAAATGTTCACTATTATAATAACACAAAATAATAAGTGTTGATGATGTGGAGAAACTAGAACCTTTGTGAACTATTGGTAGAAACATAAAATGTCTCAACCACTATGGAAAGTTGTATTGAGGTTCCTCAAAAAAATAAAAATAAAATTACCATGCATGCATGCTCAGTTGCTTCAGTCATGTCTGACCGTTCAAAACCCTATGGACTGTAGCCCGCCAGGCTCCTCTGTCCATGGGATTCTACAGGCAAGGATACTGGATTCCCTCCTCCAGGAGATCTTCCCAACACAGAGATCAAACCCAAGCCTCCCACATTGCAAGCAGATTCTTCGCCACTGAGGAAGCCCAAAATTACCATATATCCCAGCAATCCCACTTCTGGATAGATCTGTAAAAGAACTGAAAGCAGGATTTTGGAAAGATATCTGCACATCCATATTCATAGCACTATTCACGATAACCAAGAAGTAGAAGCAACTGAAATGTTGATCAGTGGGTGGATAAAGGATAAACAAAATGTGATATATACATGCTATGGAGTAGTATCCAGCCTAGAAAGGAAATTCTGCAATATGATACACAATGGATGAACCTTGAGAATATTATGCTAAGTAAGCCAGTCACAAAGGACAAATATATATGACTCTATTTATATGAGGTATCTAGAGTGGTAAACTCAAGAGACACAATGGTGGTTACAAGCGGGGAGGGGGAGAATGGGGAGTTGCCTATTGGAGAGAGTTTCAGATTTGTAGAATGAAGTTCTGGAGATCTGTTTCACAATCCTGTAAATGTACTGAATGCCATGCACCTGTACATGTGAAAAAGAGAAATACACAGAAAAAGAGGTGCCCATGTGATCACAGAGGCAGGCACAGGAGCAGTGTAGCTACAAACTTAAGGAATGCCTGGAGCAACCAACCTAGCTAACACCTTGATTTTGGACTTCTGAAATCTCTAAATGTAATAGAATTAATTTCTGGGTTTTATTTTTTGGGCCATGCCATGTAGCACATGGCATGCCAACCAGGGATTGAACTTGTACCCCATGCAGTGGAACCATGGACTCTTAACCATTGGACTGCAAAGGGAAGTCCACATTTCTGTTGTTTTCAGTGCACTGTATTTGTAGTAATTTGTTATGGCAGTCCCAGGAAACTTAACACAGGGAGTGTCTGGTCAGATGTGGGATGGGGGACAATAGAGTGACCAAGGAAAGGTCACTGAGGAGGTGCCATGTGAGAGAGGCCCTCGAGAGGCAAGTTAACATGGATACCTGAGGAAACAGTGAAAGTCCCAAGGCTGGTGTCTTGTGAATTGAAGAAGGAGAAGAAGGCCAGTATGGCAGGAGAGGCTGTGAGGGGAAAAGTAGGAGGAAATGAGGTCATAGAGGGGAGTGGGAAGACTAGGTAGGGCTTTTAGACCATTTTAAGGACCTTGGCAAATAAATGAAACCCCCTTCAGGGATTCTGAGTAAGGAATGACTTGATCTGTCTTAAATTTTTAACTGATCCTGTTCAAGCAAAAGATAGTCATTGTAAAACATAATCAATGAATACAGAATATTTTTGTAAGTAATGTTTAATTTTAGTTAGGTTTTTTTACCCCTCTTGCAGTTTACAGGAAATTCAAAGTTAGAAGCATCATGAGGAAACAATAAGGTAAATCCAGAATACGGAACAATTGACTCCAACCTTTCAAAAACTAAAGCCAAACAAAAGGGGAGGGGGAGGGGGAGAAATATACTAATTTAAGAAACTAAACATGCATAATATTAAATAAGACATGTGAACCATGATTGGACCTTGATGTGGTAGAATGTTGGTTTCCCAGGTGGTGCTAGTGGTAAAGACCCTGTCTGCCAATGCAGGAGATATGAGTTGCAGGTTTGATCTCTGGGTTGGGAAGATCCCCTGGAGGAGGGCATGGCAACCCACTCCAGTATTCTTGACTGGAGAATCCCTTGGAGACAGAAGAACCTGGCAGGTTACAGTTCATAGGGTCTCAAAGAGTTGGACATGATTGAAGCAACTAAGCACAGCACAGCATACCATGTGGTAGAATGTCTACAAAGGCCTTACCCAAACAATCCCTCGGATCCCCATGTTCACATGCTCTTCCCACTGAGGACTGGCATCTACTTCCTCTCCCCGGAATCTGGTTCTGGCCCTGTGACTTGCACTGACCCCTTCAATGGAACGGGAAAAAAGCTGTATGGCTTTGGTACCTGGGCCCTAAAAGCCTTGTAGCTTCCCTGTTTGCTCTCTAGAACCCAGCTGATAAAAGGTCCAGCCTGAGCCTCCAATTAATAGAATGAGGCCATTCAGTTCCAGAAGAACTGCCCCAACCAATACAACACAGGACAAAGATGAACTATCCCCACTAAAACCACTCTATACAAATAACTGGAAAAAATGAACACAGTCTTTATGGACTGATATATAAACATTTCCAGGATACTGTGCTAAAGTTAAAAAAGCAAGGTACCTAATATGCTATCTTTAGCATCTATATTTGCATGAAAAATGCTAGAAGACTATGTAAGACTATAAATGGTTAGATATAGGTAACTAGTATTCATCAAATATACACCAGCATGGTTGTGCCAGTTAAAATATAGAAATACCTCTGTCCTAGTTGGTAAATGGCCACTCTCCAAGCCCCTGAATTCCCCTCACCTCTGCTCTCATCCAGGAATACTTGATTGCTCTATGATTCAACAAAGAGTTATCCCTGGCAGGAATGGGGTTTGAGAGGCCAGCAGACTATAAGGTGGATGGTAACAGGTATGTAAGGAGACTCTGCAAACTAGACCTTTTAATATTGTTCTGATTTCTGAACCAAGTGACTATGTTGCCTATTTAATAAAATATATTTCAAAAAGAAAAGCAATGCAACTGCCATTCTCTATCACAGTACCTTGTTTTACAGATTTCAAATTAATTGCTACCTTGCTGGTTTACCCTAAAATGTTAGCACTATGACGTTTTAGATCTTGCCTGTGTTGTGTTAATTCTGTATTCCCAGCACCTAGAACCAAACAAGTAAAAATGTTTGTTGAATGAATGCAGAATGCATATTTTGGTGAAAAAAAAATACTGAACAAAAGACATTGGCTATAGTGAAGGCAGTGCTCAGAGGAAAATTTATATCTGTAAAAGTGTGCATTAAACAAGAAGAAAGGGAACTCCCTGGTGGTCCAGTAGTTGAGATTCTGTGCTTCCAATGAAAGGGGCATGAGTTTAATTCCAGGTGAAGATCTTACACGCCATGTGGCAAAAAAAAAAAAAAAAAAAACCCACAATAATTAATAACCTAACTTTACACTTTAATAAACTAAAAAAGAGAGAGCAAGAAATAAAGAGAGTAAACTAAACCCAAAGCTAGCACAAGAAAAGAAGTAAAATAGATTAGAGGCAATAGGGGAATTTCCTGGTGGGTCCAGTGGTTAGGATTCCATGTTTTTACTGGCAAGAGTGTGGGTTCAGTCTCTCCCTGGTCAGTCAGTTCAGTCGCTCAGTTGTGTCCAGCTCTTTGAGACTCCATGGACTGCAGCATGCCAGGCCTCCCTGTCCATCACCAACTCAAGTTTACTCAAACTCATGTCCATTGAGTTGGTGATGCCATCCAACCATCTCATCCTCTTTCATCCCCTTCTCTTCCCGCCTTCAATCTTTCCAGCAACAGGGTCTTTTCCAATGAGTTAGTTCTTCACATCATGTGGCCAAACTATTGGAGCTTCAACATCAGTCGTTCTGATGAATATTCAGGACTGATTTCCTTTAGGACTGGCTGGCTCCTCCTTGCAGTCCAAAGGACTCTCAAGAGTCTTCTCCAACACCACAGTTCAAAAGCATCAATTCTTCAGCGCTCAGCTTTCTTTATAGTCCAACTCTCACATCCATACATGACTACTAGAAAAACCATAGCCTTAACTAGACGGACCTTTGTGGACAAAGGTACGTATCTGCTTTTTAATATGCTGTCTAGGTTGGTCATAACTTTCCTTCAAAGGAGGAAGTGTCTTTTAATTTCATGGCTGCAATCACCATCTGCAGTGATTTTGGATCCCAAAAAAATAAAGTCTGTCACTGTTTCTACTGTTTCGCTATCTATTTTCCATGAAGTGAAGGGACCAGATGCCATGATCTTAGTTTTCTGAATGTTGAACTTTAAGCTGTGTGCAAAAAGATGATGTTGCACATCATATATAAAAATTAACTCAAAACTCATAGATAACCTAAATATAAAATCTAAAACCATAAAATTCTTAGAAGAAGGGTAAATCTTCATGATCTCAGATTTAACAATGGATTCTTGGCTATGATAGATAATGAACTATGCAACAATAACAACAAACATGGATAAAATGGACTTCAAAGTTTAAAACTGTTGTTCACTAAAGAAGATTACAAAGAAAGTAAAAAGACAACCTACAGAATGGGAGAAAATATTCACAACTCATATACCTGATAAGGGGTTAATATAAAAAGAACTCTTCCAACTCAACAATGAGACAAAAAACCCCGATTCAAAAAAGGGCAAATGACTTAAACTTTTCTCCAAAGAAGATATACAAATAGCCAATGAGCACATAAAAAATTTGACATATTAGTTGTTAGGGAAATGCAAAACGACAACAATGATATCACCTCACACATACTAATATGGCTATAATAAAAATTTTTTAAGAAATTAAGTACTGAAGGGTATGTGGAGGAATTGAAACCATCATGCACTGCTAGTGGGAATGTAAAATGGTATGGCCCCTGTGGGAGACAGTTTAGCACTTGCTCAGAAAGCTAGAGATAGAATTACCATGTGACCAACCACTCACACTCCTAGGAAATACACAATGAAATTGTAAACAAGTACTTGACAGACACTTGTAAGCCAATGATAATTGTAGTGAAACCAAGCAGGACCCTGTGTGACTTTCCAGGGACAGACTCCAGTATCCCCGTCTCTCTTTTTTTTATGATTTTAATTTTGTTATTTAATTTTGGCTGTGCTGGGTCTTCATGGCTGTTGAGGCTTTTCTCTAGTTGTGGTGAGCAGGCTTTTCTATAGTTGTGGCACATGGACTTCTCATTGCAGTGGCTTCTCTTGTTGGGGGCAGGGGCTCTAGGGTGTGCAGGCTTCAGTCGTTGTAGCATGCAGGCTCAGTACTTGTGGCTCCCAGGCTCTAGAGCACATATTCAGTAGTTGTGGCACATGGGTTTAGTTGCTCCCATGTGCCCATAGGATGTGGGATATAGTTGCACATAGGCATGTGGGATCGTCCTGGACCAGGGATCCAACCCATGTCTTCTGCTTTGGCAGGTGAATTCTTTACCACTGAGCCACCAGGGAAGCCTTCCCCTGTCTCTTGTTTGTAGAAAAACTTTAGCCCCTAGGCTTACTCTAAGTTCCAAAGAGCAAATTTAATCAGAGAAGTGAAAAAGGCAAAAACAAAGGAAAACAGTCAAGACAAATTAATAATAATTTAGCCATAAAACAAAGTCAAGGAACTTTATAGTTCCTCCTCAAGAGTTGTAGATAGTATTCTGAACAATATCCTTGAGTTGTTGTGCAGATTCGAAAACCCCCACTAGGTGGAGGACGTTAACTGCATGCTGAACACAAGCACATAGACCCCAGGCCAATTGAAACCAGAAGGCTGATGTTGTTGACTCCTGAAATAGCACCTAGTTACTTAACCACCAACCAATCAGAAGAATGTTCTCTAGGTACCCTGTGACCCTCTCCTCTAATGTTGCCTTTCAAAACACTTCCCTGGGAATTCTCTGGCAGTCCCCTGATTAGGACTCTGTACTTTCATTACCAGGGTCATGGGTTCAATCCCTAGTCAAGGAACTAGGATCCTGCAAGCCACCTGGTACAGCCAAAAATAAAGAATAAAAATTAAAAAAACAAAAAACCTTTCCTGAAAGCCATTGAGGAGTTCTGACCTTTTAAGTACAGTTTGGTTCAGTTTAGTCGCTCAGTCGTGTCTGACTCTTTGTGACCCCATGAACCACAGCACACCAGGCCTCCCTATCTATCACCAACTGCCGGAGTCTACCCAAAACCATGTCCATTGAGTTGATGATGCCATCCAACCATCTCATCCTCTGTCTTCCCCTTCTCCTCCTGCCCTCAATCTTTCCCAGCATCAGGGTCTTTTCAAATGAGTAACTCTTTGCATCAGGTGGCCAAAGTATTGGAGTTTCAGCTCAACAACAGTCTTTCCAATGAACATCCAGGACTGATCTGCTTTAGGATGGACTGGTTGGATCTCCTTGCAATCCAAGGGACTCCCAAGAAATCTTCTCCAACACCACAGTTCAAAAGCATCAATTCTTAGGCGCTCAGCTTTCTTTATAGTCCAACTCTCACATCCATACATGACTACTAGAAAAACCATAGCCTTGACTAGACAGACCTTTGTGGACAAAGGTACGTCTCTGCTTTTTAATATGCTGTCTAGGTTGGTCATAACTTTCCTTCAAAGGAGGAAGTGTCTTTTAATTTCATGGCTGCAATCACCATCTGCAGTGATTTTGGAGCCCCCCAAAATAAAGTCAGCCATTGTTTCCCCATCTATTTTCCATGAAGTGATGGGACCAGATGCCATGATCTTAGGTTTCTGAATGTTGAGCTTTAAGCCAACTTTTTCACTCTCCTCTTTCACTTTCATTAAGAGGCTCTTTAGTTCTTCACTTGCTGCCCTTTTTCCTTGCCTGGCCTTGCAATAAACACTGTATTTTCTTTCACCACAACCTGGTGTCAGTAGATTGGTCTTGCTGCCAGTCAGGCAAGTAGACCCAAATTTAGTTCAGTAACAGTAGCACTATTCACAAAAGCCGAAAGGTGGAAACAAATCAAATGTCCATCAACTGGTGAATGGATAGACAAGGAGCAGTATATTCATAAAACAAAATATTACTCAGCCATGAAAAGGAAAGAAATTTTGACCCATGCTATAGTATAGTTATGGCCAACCTGGATAGCATATTGAAAAGCAGAGACATTACTTTGCCAACAAAGGTTTGTCTAGTCAAGGCTATGGTTTTTCCAGTAGTCATGTATGGATGTGAGAGTTGGACAGTGAAAAAGGCTAAGCGCCGAAGAACTGATGCTTTTGAACTGTGGTGTTGGAGAAGACTCTTGAGAGTCCCTTGGACTGCAAGGAGATCCAACCAGTCCTTCCTAAAGGAGATCAGTCCTGGGTGTTGATTGGAAGGACTGATGTTGTAGCTGAAGTTCCAGTACTTTGGCCACCTCATGCAAAGAGCTGACTCATTGGAAAAGACCCTGATGCTGGGAAGGATTGAGGGCAGGAGGGGAAGGGGAAGACAGAGGATGAGATGGTTGGATGGCATCACTGACTTGATGGACATGGGTTTGGGTGGACTCCGGGAGTTGGTGATGGACAAGGAGGCCTGCCGTGCTGTGGTTCATGGGGTCACAAAGAGTCAGACACAACTGAGTAACTGAACTGAACTGAATAGTATAGATGATGTCGAAAACATGCTAAGTGAAATCAACAAGACATAAAAGGACAATTACTATCTGTATGAGATATATACAGTACCTCATGATACTGTACATGAGGTAGATGGAGTCATCACGTTTATAGAGACAAAGTATAATACAGGTTACTCAGAAGAAGAGGGGGTGGGAAGTTATTGCTAAATGGTTACAGAATTTCTCTTTTATTTTTTTAATTGGAGCATAATTGCTTTACAATGTTGTGTTACTTTCTGCCATACAATGACATGAATCAGCTATAGGCATACATATAACCCCTCCCTCTTGGACTTCTCCCCACTCCCCACCCACATCCCACCCATCTAGGCCATCACAGAGCACCAAGCTGAGCTTCCTGTGAATTTCTCTTTGGAATGGTAAAATAGATAGTGGTTATGGTTGCACAACAGTGTAAAGTGATTAATGCCACTAAATTGTCCTTTAAAAAGACAAATTTTTTCTTATATTTTACCACAATAAAAAGAGAAAGAAAAAAATACTGGTTTGTTCCTTGGTTCCTTCACTTTCTCCTAGTCTTCAAATCCTCATAACACATATCAGCCTAACTTTGTTCTCACAAGCACTTATGTGTGTGTGTGTTCAGTTACTCAGTTGTATCCATCTCTTTGCAACCCTTTGGAATGCAGCCTGCCAGGCTTCTCGGTCTATGCGATTTTTCAGGCAAGAATACTGGAGTGGGTTACCAGATCCTCCTCCAGCAGATCTTTCAGACCCAGGAATAGAACCAGAGGCTCCTGCATTGCAGGAGCAATAAGCTCATTTTTTACTGAGCCCCAGGGAAGCCCCTTATTTCCTACTTAAAAAACAAAAGAAAAAAAAAACACCTCTACTTTGCCTTTCCTATTTAGAAATGTGGGCTTCCCTGGTGGCTCAGCTGGTAAAGAGTCAGCCTGCAATGTGGGAGACTGGGGTTCGATCCCTGGGTTGGGAATATTTCCTGGAAAAGGGAAAGGCTACCCACTCCAGTATTCTGGCCTGGAGAATTCCATAGATTGTATAGTCCATGGGGTCCCAAAGGGTCAGATACAATTGAGCAACTTTCACTCACTTAAGAAATTTAGAAATTGCTACAAGTCTGTATCACACTTGCCAGCAGGTGGCAAATTGTCTGAATTTCGGCCCAGATTCAGACACTCGTGTCCTCTTTGAAGCTTTCAAGGTCAGATTCCTATCACCAGATGACTGCCCTTTGACACCCCAGTATCCTCGGCTATGCCACATGACACAGTCCTTGCCTTGAAGTTGTGGGAATAAACACGGAAGAACAATTCAAGGAGGGTGTGGAACAGCCTTTCCCTACTGTTGGTCATTTGGATGCCACCTTCCCACACTAGTATCTAGTTAATATAGTCTTAAAATGGAAATTTTTATTACAAAAGAAAACATTTAAGCATTACAGTAAACCAGAAAACCTATTACTTGCCATATATCTCAAAGATAACCTGTCACAAATCAAGAAGACCAAGTAACTTCTATGTGTATTATTGTCCACAGAAAGTTGTGAGCCTGTCTTATCTTGGTCAGAAAAGGGAAAGAAGAAAAAGTGGAATTAAAGACACTTTAGCATTAAATGAGGCTTTCCCTTTGCTAATAAAGACTGAAGAACTGAAAGGACTTTCTCAGTACGTGATTGCTTACAACTTACTGTATTTCAACAAAATAGAGATTTTTGTCCTCCACGTTTTGAAAATAGTGCTGTATCTACGATTGAGGTGTCCTAGTAAAAGTTTTTTTTTCTTTTTTCAGCACTAACTAAAATAACCTCTAAAAGTGGATGACCACTTGGTATCCGATGAAATGGCATAATAAGCCATCCATGCACCAAGTAAAGGCTCCCGCGAGCCCATTGCCTACTTTGGGAAAACCTAGTGTCAGGGTTAGGACTTCCTGGTTCTCATTCCGCGGGTCACCGCCTGCGGCGCCTCGAGCGCGCACTGCCGACCAAGGTTTGTTTCTGACAGCACATACCAGGTCAGTTCTCCATCAAAGGACTCCTGACAGCCTACTGCAGGAGACCGTATTTAGCAACATGCAGACTCCCTTTCAGAACTGTCACGCAAACCGGTCAGAACAGGACATGCCAAAAGCAAGCCACAACCTCGGAGCTAACACTATTGCCCCAAGGGCGCGCCACAAGAGATGTGGGCGCGACTCTGTGACGTCAAGACTCCGCTCACGAGGTAGGGGCGGCCCCTCTCGTCTCAGGGCGGGACGGCGTGCTGACGCCACACGCCGAGGAGGGGCCGAGAGTTTGGTGCCCCGGAGTGGGGTGTCGGCGCCTCATTCGGGTGGAGCTGAGCTGGAGACAGGTAGGCTTGCGCTGCGGCCGGGTCCAGCCGGATTTGGGAGGCTCAGCGTCGGTCAGGCAGGCGGCGAGGGTCTCGACCTGGGGCAAGGCCGCCGCGCCCTCGTTGTCGCCGCCGCCCCGGTGACAGGGAGTGGAGCTGGCTGGAGCGGGGCTGACGGGGAGGTGGGTGGGACGGAGCCTGACAGACGTACGTGGCAGCCAATGGTGCGGCGGGCGCCTCCTGGCGGGCGGAGATTGGCGGGTGCGGGCGTGCGCAGAGGTCGCGCGGGGCGCGGAGCGGCAAGCCATTGGCTGTAATGAGCAGGGGGGTGGGCTGCGCGGCGGATGTGAGGGAACTGGCGCAGCGGCCAGGGTGACCCCCAAGGTCGAGGAGGCGTCACGTGGGAGTCGTCGGGCTGTGTCCTCTCCCCGCCTGGACGGCTGGAAGGGTGGCGCGCCCTTGACGAAGCGTCTGTGAATGTGGGCATTCCCTTTTCCCAGAGCGCGAAGACGCTGGTCGGCTTCTGTCCGGGCTGACCCTTCGCCCCTGGGACGATCCCTTGAGAACAGATCACTCTGCAGTACCC
The DNA here is from genome assembly GCA_007570785.1 of Antilocapra americana. Classification (NCBI taxonomy): domain Eukaryota; kingdom Metazoa; phylum Chordata; class Mammalia; order Artiodactyla; family Antilocapridae; genus Antilocapra; species Antilocapra americana. Next base: position 11,413,486 of record ML660772.1, read on the forward strand.
CTGTGTCTTCAGTGCCCATAGTACTAATCCTTCCTGTGTTCCTCGGGGTGACGCCCTTGAGAAGCGGATTACCCCACAGTATCCTGTGTATTCAGTACCCCCATACCCATCCTTCCTGCGCTCTTCTGGAGTGAACCCTTGAGTGAATTACCCACTCGCACTTGGTACCTCCACTGCCCTCAGTACCTTTACTGTACTCAGCACTGGTCGTTTCCATTCTCTATGCTCTTCAGGGTGACACCCTTAATGCATGGGTTACTGTCCTGCACGCGTGCTCCTTGCCCATATAGTCAGGATCCCTCCATTCTTAGTACCCACAGCACTCATCCTCCCTGTGAACTCTGGGGGCAACACCCTTAATGGGTAGACTAGCTTACAGTACCTTACTACTTGCAGTACGATTCTTTCTTCCAGAGATATGGTAGTTCATGTCGAGATGAAGCGCGTTTCCTCGAGGAACACACTAGTGTACCTTTTCCCTTTGGCAAAGCTGCCTAATGTCAGTGTAAGTTGTGTACCGAAGCTTAGTAGAAAACTGGTGGCGAGACACAGTATAGACAAGAACTTGCTCTCTCTGCCCTTCACCTGTAACAGAGGAGAGATGACTCAGACCTGAGATGTGAACTCTGTTTTGTCCTGGGGTTTCTCTGCCTTGTTCTACCTGTAGTTTGAAGCAGGGACTAGAGGCTGACTCCCAAGTTGACTGCTCTGAGCAGCTTTAGGATAAATGGCCTGGATGAAGTCTTGTTTGCATGTGACAAGAGGTGAAACTGTCAAACTGCAGTTTTTTTGTGCAAGACCCCTCACGGTCTGAAACTGTATATAATACTGTTCTAGTTTTGCAAATTAGCTGATCTTAGAAAGTTGAAGAAAGATTAGAGTATCCTGATAAAATTTTCAAGAGCATTTTCCACATTTCAAGTACTTTTTCCAAAACAGGTTTATTGAGATATAATTCATGTACCATACCGTTCACTCTTTCAAGTATACAATTCGCTAGTTTGTAGTGTATTCATAGTATGCAGCCATCACCAAAATTTAGTTACTTTTAAAGACTAACTTTAATTTCAGAAATACATTAATTTCTGTTGATTTCGTTTAAATTTGAACACATAGCATATTAAATGTGCAATATTTACCATGCTATATGTATATCTTGCATATATATCTGTATCAGATCTGCTTTTAATTAGTCTTATTCATCACTGCCCCATTTGAGGAAAGTACTGTACCATCTTCTTTAAAATTTTTAGATAGTTTTACTTTGGAATAATTGTACAATTATTGAGAAATTTATTCTAGAATTTTGTAATTTTGAGAAATTGTACATGCAGTCTATTACATGCAATTATAACAGATAGTACAGAAAGATCCCAGTGTCCCTTTACCCATTTTTTCAAATAATATTTTTACAAAAACTACAGTACTATATTACAACCAGGTATTGACATTGATTAGCAGTCAAGATAGAGAACCTTTCCATCATGCCAAAGGTCCCTCCTGTTACCTTGTTATGGCAGTACCCACTTCCATCCTGCCTGCAATTCCTCAGGTCCTGGCAACCACTAATCTGTTTCCATTTCTATAATTTTGACATATCAGGAATGTTACATGAGGAGAATCGTACACTATGTAACCTTTTAGGGTTGGCTTTTTTCACTAAGCGTAATTCTCTGAAAATGCATGCAGGTCATTGCCTATGTCAGTAGTTTTATTCCTTTTTATGCTTTTGATGCTATTGATGTACCAGGCTATTGGTGTACCACAGTTGATTTAAGTCTCCAGTCATTGAAGGACATCTGGGTGGTTTCCATTCTTTGACTGTTAAGCTGTTATAAACATTTATATACAGGTTTTTGGGATTTCTTTTTCCTTCAAATTCCGGGTTTAATAAGGACTTTTTTATTTTAAGGAAAAAAAGGTCCCAAACATCAGGCTATTCACAAAAATAACCCATGGTATCAACTTTAGAAAACAAATCTTAATATTACGCCAGTTATTTTTCTAGATGATGCATTTGACATGCCAACTCTCATTCACAAAAGTACATTATTATGTTTGTGTTGAACAGCCCCACATAACACTCTTATATGGGGTATATATACAGGTTTTTATGTGAACAGAAGTTTTCATTTCTCTGAGAAAAATTCACAGGAGTGTAATCACTAGGTCATAGGATGGTTTCATGTTCAGTTTTCTCTAAAGTAGGCAGACTTTTCTATTACACTTTATTACAGACTTTTCTTTTACATTCCCATCAATAATGTATTTGTGACCCAGTTACTCCATATTCTTGGTAGCATTTAATACCGTTTAAAAAATTTTAGCCATTCTAATAGATGCATAGTGATTGTGGTTTTAATTTGCATTTCCCTGATTGCTAGTGATACTGAATGTCTTTTTGCCTCTTCAGTGAAATACCTATTCATATCTTTTGCCCATTTTGTAATTGGATCATTTGCAATTTTTAATATTTTGCAGTTTTTAATATTTCATTTTGAGAATTTCTTAAGCATTCTAGTCCTTTGTTGGATATGTGGTTTGCAGATATTTTCTCCTGTCTGTAGCTTGTCTTTTCATCTTAATGAGATTTTCTGGAGAGCAAAAACTTAATTTTGGTCAAGTCCTGTTTATGAACTTTGTCTTTTCTGGGTTGTGCTTTTAGTAGCAAGTTAAAGACTCCACCTAGTTCTCGTTTCTCTTACATATTTCTCTATAAGTTTTATAGTTTTGTGTTGTACATTTAAATTTATAATCCATTTCAAGTTGATTTCTATATAAGGTGTGAATTCTAGCTTGAGTGATTTCTTTCTTTTGTTTTCCTTTTGTTCTTTCTTTTTTCTTTTTCCTTCCACTATAGATATCCAACTAGCAGCATTTGTTGAGAAGAGTGTTCTTCCTCCATTGAATTGCTTTTACATTTTTGCCAAATATCAGTTGGTTGTGCTTGTGCGGGTCTGTTTTAGAGTTCTCTGTTGTGTTTCATCAGTCTTTTTGTCTGTCTCACCATCAGTACTATACAATGATTTTTGAAGCTACATAATAGATTTTGAAATTAAGTAGATTGGTTCTTCCCACTACTATTGTTTCAGCTAATCTAATTTCTTTGCATCACCTATAAACTTTAGAGTAATCCTATCTCTCTACAGAAATTCTTACTGAGATTTTGATAGGAATTGTGCTAAAGTTGTGTAACAATTTGAAGATAATCTTCCAGTCCATGCACAAGATATGTCTCTCATTTATTTAGGTTTTTTTATTTTGTTCATTGGTATTTTGTAGTTTTTAGCGTACAAGCCTTGTACATGTTTTGTTAGACTTATACTGTGTTTCCTTTTTAAAAATTGTCTTTTTCATGTGTCCATTGATAGTTTGTAGAAATATAGTTGGTTTTTATATGTTTATCTTGTATCCTACGACCCTGCATATTCACTAATTCTATAAATGTTTTTGTAGGTTCCTTATAGTTTTGTATATAGATCATCGATTATGTGATCTGCAAATAGTAGTAGTTTTATTTCTTACTCTCTGGTCTGTAAGCCTTTTAGTTCCTTTCCTTGACTTATTGCACTGGCTACAGCTCTCAGTACTGTGTTGAATAGTAGGGATGAAAGTAGACATCCTTACCTTGCTCCCAGTTTTAAGAAGATGCAGTTACTCTTTCACCATTAAGTAGTATGTATTAGCTGTAGGCTTTTGTGGAGGCTTACTATCAAGTTAAAGTTCCCTTTTTTTCCTTGTTTTCTGAGAGTTTTTATGAGCATGTAGTTTTTCTTTTCGAGCCTGTCGTATGGTAGATTGCATTGTTTTTTGTTTGTTTTGTTTTTGGCATTGCCACATGTGGATCTAAGTTTCCAACCGGGGATTGAACTCAGGCCCCGAGCAGTGGAAGTAGAGTCCTAACCACTGGAATGCCAGGAAATTTCCTGGAGTCTGCTTTCTCAGGAGCTTTTAAAGTACACATGAAATTTCTTGAATAGCTATTTCAAACTGGGTAAGGTGTAGTAGTTTATACTTTTGAGTTTCTTGGTTTCCTTGGCTGACCTCATATCTAGCTTTTCTGTCTCTTGTTGAAAGAGGAGTTGAAGTTTCCAACTATAAATTTGTTTTTTTCTCCATTCACTTTTATTAGTTTGATCCACATATTTTGCAATTATGTTGTTTGGTACATACATATTTAAGATTGCTGTGTTTTCTTGGTAGATTAATCTTTTGTCATTAGTATCTCTGGTAATTTTCTTTGCTCTGATGTCTATTTTGTCTGATAATAGATTATTATTAGATGAAATAAACTGCTTTCATTTGCTTAATGTTTGTATGATACATAATTTTTCATCCTTTCATTTCCAACCTTCCTGTATTGTTGCATTTGAAATTTCTTTTATTATTGGATCCTGTTGTTTTATCCATTCTGCCAATCTAACTGGTGTATTTAGATCATCTCCATTTAATGTAACAATTGATATGTTAGGCGTTATGTCTGCTATTTTATTCTTTAGTTTCTTTTTTGCTTTTTGTTCCCCTGCTTGCTTTTTCTTGACCCCTTATGGGTTACTTGAACACATTTTTATTTTTTTTAACTTGAACACACTTTAAAATTCCACTTTTAATTATATGTAGTGTTTTTTAGTATATCTGTATAGCTTTTTTAGTGGATTTTTAGGTATTGCATTGTATGTACATAATTTATCACAGTCTGCTAGTGTCATCATTTTATCATTTTGAGTGAAATATGGAAACCATATCTGTTTACATCACTTTATCCTACTCCACTTAAAATTGTCTTAAATAATTCCTCTATAGACACAGCATTAGAACCACATCAGATGTGTTGTAATTTTTACTTCATCCATCACACATCATTTACAAGATTCTAGAGGAAAGGAAGTTATATTTACCTATATTTTGTTTTTGTTCTTTCTTCATGATATTACAAGTTTCCCTTTTATCATTTATTTTCTATTTACAGAATTTCATGTAGCCATTCATTTAAGATAAATCTGCCAGCAAATTTTTTTAGTTTTTATTCATCTAAGATCTTTATTTACCCCCTTTTTCCTGAAGGATGTTTTTGCTGTATATAGGACTCTGTATTAACAGTTATTTTCTTTCGGCACTTAAAAAGTGTTGTGCCACTTTCTCTTAGCCTCCATAGTTTCTGGTGAGAAATATGCTATTTCAGTTTGTATTTTTCAAAAGCTTATGATTTATCTTGAAATTTATTTCTTTGGGTTTATTTTGTTTGGAATTCTCTCAGCTTCTTGAATCTGTTAAGTTTAGTCTTCTGCTGAATTTGGAAAGTTTTCAGCCATTATTTTAATACATTTTCAGCCCCTTCCCCTTTCTGCTCCTCCTGAGATTCTGATGACATTTATATGTAGCATTAGGTCTTTTGTTATAGTCCCACATATCCCTGAGGCCCTGGTTTTTTTCCCCCAGTCAATTTCCTCTTATTCAGAATGGGAAATTCCTTTTGTTCATGTTCATTGTTTCTTCTTTCCTTAGCTTAATTTATTTATCAAGTTTTTTATGCTAGTTATTGTAATTTGCCGTTCTGAAATTTCCATTTGGTTCATCTCTGTATCTTCTTTTTCTTTACTGAGGCTATTTTCATTTGTTTCAAGCATGTTCATAGTTGCTTGTGGAAGCATATTGATGCTGGCTCTTCTAAAACTTTGCCACATAATTCTCATGTGTGTCATCTTAGTGCTGATGAGCACAACAGAACAGGCTTCTTCTAACACTTCTAGGGGGATAGGAGGTGCTGCCTGCTTATTCCTGGGTGGAGATAGAGGCTCCTCACCTAGCTTCCTTGGTATCTGTGGGTAGGGATTCTTTGTCACTGATGTGTGGGTGTAATTTCTCAGTTAGACCTTTGTGATTCCTCCCTGCCTGGGAAGGGAGATTCCACCCTGTGTTGTGGTGCTGGGCAGTAAAATCCAGGCTCCCTCCTTGCCTCTACTAATGTTGTTGGGGGGAGGGGGTCATTGTCACTGGTGGGGATGAAAGTTGATCTCTGATACTACCAGGTGGAGTGGGAGTGGGCCACCATATTTTCTGTGGGGTTGGTTGCAGTAGAGTGGTTATTGTCTAGAAATATTCTGTCCTGCTAGACTGCCCCATTCTTGGTCCTCTGGCCTGAGAGGACAGACTTATGTTACAGCTTTTTTTGAGTCTACAGTAGTTGGTATTTCTGGGTTGCCAACTTCTTCAGCACCTAGCCTGGAATATATGAGGCAAAAAGAAAAGGGGAACTCAATTCTGAGTCTTCTGGACCCCAAGGTCCCTTCCCAGTCTGTCTCCTCTCCACTTTTCAGAATTGTTTTTTTTTTTTTAATGAAACATCTGTTATTTTTAGTTGCTGTTTAAAACTTCTCTGTTTATTCTCTGTACCATATTTTAGCTGTTTATTTTAGTGGGAAACAGAAGTTCTGTATATGCTTTTTAAGTTTTTAATAAATACTGACAACTGCCCTTGCTTTTCATAAAATTTTAATAATTTCTACTTTAACCAACACCTTTAAAAAATGCCAGCTTACCTATACCATGCCCCACCACAGTCAGGGCACCTCTGGTAACAGTATCAGTCTGCGGAAGGACAGATCAGTCTTCAGACCTGTGCACTGAAGTTTGTTCGGGGTTCCTGGTTCAGAGGTGGAAGTCCTTCCTAACAGTCTGGTCAGTTACCCACTCCAAGTTTACTTATGTTTAGGTTTACCTTGGAAACTTCAGCTTTTTTAAGAGATAGCATTAGCTGTGGAGTTGCTTTTCTTCTTTTTTGTTTATTTGGCTGGTTGGTTGTTTTTTTGTTTTTCTGGTAAATTGTCCTTTAGTCAATTTACATAAAAGTATTTTTAAAGTGTATAAAATTCTTTCATCTTTGTATCATAGTTACAAAAGGCGTTGAAGAAAGCAGGAGTGATTGTTCCCTTCACTTTATGGCAGAGGAAACTGACCACAGATCAGGTGACACATTTAAGGTTTACCTAGTAAGGGTCATTCTGCTTGTTTGCCCTGCAGGCTCAGCCACCACTTTCATCTAATGATGGCAAAATACCTTTGCAGTCTAAGAGTAACCTGCACTACCTCCCTCTCTCAGTTTATGTTTGAGACATCACAGGTGAAAGATGTTGAATTCTCCTTAGATTCTCAGCCAGTAAGAGAGAATTGGTATTTGTGCTCTCTCTGTTCCTAATGTCCTTGTATCACTGCTAAAGCTAGAATAATGGAGTAACAGCCGTGGGTATGTAGCAAGCATTGTTTTCTTGACTTGTCATGAGAATCTTGAGTCTGAAACTCCCCCCCACCAAAAAAAAAACACCACCTTTCCAGGTAAGTTGTTCTTTTAAAATGGTTCTCAGGCAACATACAGTGGTAACAACCATTTAACTATGCATGTGCTTTTCCCTCAAAGAAAAACTGAGAAACTGTCCAAGCTGCTTTTACCTCTAATTACTACTCTGCCTAGCCAGCATGACAGTCATAGACGTCAGGAGTTAGTTTATCTACCCACCCTGTGAACGGGGAGGTGACCTTGGGTAAAGTGTGTGCTGCCTGACTGGGAAATGTTTAGGCACAGATAAAGTTCTGTTTTATTTTCCTAAGGGCAGAGCACTTAACCCTTAAAAACAAATTTTGCTTTAGTTTTTGCTTTTTTTTAAATGTTATTTTTCTCAAATGTATAGATTTATATACTTGTGTCTTAAAATTAATGATTACAAAGAGTGTCGTTTTGTGTACTTTATTGATATTGATAGATTCTTGTTTCTTCTTAGACTTTTTAAAAAACAACTTTATTGAGGGGTTTCCCTGGTGGTCCAGCAGTTGGGACACCACACTTCTATTGCATGGAGGTGGAGAGGGGCATAGGTTCAGTCCCTGGTTGGGGAACTAGGATCTCGCATGCCGTTCTGTGTAGCCAAAAAAAAAAAAACAATGAAGTTTAGGTTTGGGCATATTTGTTGACAAAGATTAAAAAAGAAAAAAACTTTATTGTGGTATAATTCATATACTGTATAATTCATCCATTTAAACTGTACAGTTTAATGTCTTGCAGTATACCAGAAGGTCATGAAGCCATCAGCATAATCTAGTTTTAAAATATTTTCATCCCCCCATTCCCCCAAAAAACCCATACCTGGGCTTCCCTGGTGGCTTAGTGGTAAAAAAAAATCCACCTGTCAATGCAAAGAGCCCATACCCATTAGTAGTCCTGTCTCATCCTTACTGCCCCCAACCCTGGGCTTTATATCTATATCGATTTGCTTGTTCTGAACATTTCATATACAATATGAAGTCATACAATATTGTGGTTTTTTTGTGTGAATGACTGTTTTCACTTAATATATTCAAAGGTCATCTGTATTGCAGGCTGTATTGGTATTTCATTTCTTTTTATTGCCTAGTTCTATTGCATAATGTGGCTCTATCACATTCTGAGTTGTTTCCACTTTTTGGCTAGTATGAATAATACTGCAGTGAACATCTGTGTACAAAAGGGCTTGTGTGGACATATGTTTTGTTTTCTTGGTTGTATTCCTAGGAGCGGAGTTGCAGGGCCACACGGTAATTCTGTGTTTAACTTTTTGAGAAGCTTTTCCAGAGTGGCTGCACCAGTTTATACTCCCACCCAGGTTGTATGGAGGGCTCTAATTCTTCGTATTCTCTCCAACACTTGCTTGTATTGATCATATCCAGTCTAGTGGGCCCGAAGTCCTATCTTGTTGTAATTTTGATTTGCAAATTTTTTTGCCTCATGATTAATGATGATGGGTATGTTTTAACATTCTTACTGGTCATTTGTGTGTCTTCTTTGGGAAAATGTCCATTTGTATCCTTTGGCAGTTTTTTTGATTGGGTTACTTTTCACTGTAGAGTTACATTTACATTTTTGAGTCATGAATTCTTTATAGTCTGCATACATGTACCTTATTAGCTGTATAATTTGCATATATTCCTTTTTAGACTGCCTTTTTTGGTGGTGTCCTTTGAAGCACTGAGCGCTTCCCTTCTAGCTCAGCTGGTAGAGAATCCGCCTGCAATGCGGGAGACCTGTGTTTGATCCCTAGGTTCGGAATATCCCCTGCAGAAGGAAAAGGCTACCCATTCCGCTATTTTGGTCTGGAGAATTCCATGGACTGCAAAGTCCATGGGACCACAAAGAGTCATACACAACTGAATGACTTTCACTTTGAAGCACTGAAGTTTTTATTTTGATGAAGTCCAATTTGTTGTTGTTTGTACTTTTGGTGTCCTAAGACACATTGTTTAACTCAAGGTTCTGAAGATTAACTCCATTTTGGAAGTTGGAAACCTTCTAAAAGTCTTACAGTGTCAGCTCTTGCATTTAGGTCTTTGATCCATTTTGAGTTAATTTTGTGTATGGTGTAAGACTGGGGTCCAAAATGATTTTTTCACATGTAGCTCTCCAGTTGCCCTGCACCATCTGTTGAAAAGACTCTTCTTTCCCCACTAAGAATACTTGGCACCCTTATCAAGTAGAAATATTGTTCTCAACCACAAGTCAGAACACTTGGACTTATTTGACAACCCAAAGCTTTCATGAAAGTGTTTGAACAGTTCAGCATTCCTACCAGAAATGCACTATTCTTAATATTGACTCTGGAATTGGAAGGATGGAATCTGAACCTTCCAGAATCTGAAATTTATACCTGGTGTCTGCTCTGTGGGTCTCTCAGATTGCAGATAGGGAACAGCTGTTCCTGGTCATCCTGGGGTGGAGGCAGGGGGATGTTGAGCTGTCTGCTGAAGGGAAAGTTTTCCTACGAGTTATCTTAAGGGAAGTTTGAAGATTGTCAGTAATTGTACTGGGCAGCACTGAGCTGTTTGTCATATTTTATGACTGTAGATAACTCGGTAATGTGGTTTGTTTACTGTATCCTATTGGAAGGACTGCTTTAGGAAGAAGAGATGAAATGAACAGTGTTATACTTGTCAGTGTGGGGGCCTGTTAATTGGGTATTGCAGCAACTGAATAATGACTGTTAATGGAGGTGATCATACCGCTGTGTTCTAGGAGAAAACTCCAACTCAGAGTGTTTCAAACTGCCTAGATAATAATGACATTGGAGGAAAAGGATGAGTGTCGGCCTGAGTTTTTTAAAAATTAACATGGAAAGCAACAGTAATAGTATTTTTGCCATCCGTGTCTTTGATAGCTCTTTGTCTGCCTTATACTTAATACCTGAGAAAATTGGAATATAGTTGGCAGTAGGAAGAACTACTGACGTTGCTTAAGGTTTTTTTAAAAAAGGAGTTAAGATAGGATCCTAAAGATTGCACTTAACTTTTAAGGAGCAAGTTTTTGTTTGTTGTTTAGCTTTTAAATTCTGCTTTTGCTGACCTGTCTTTTCTAAGCAGCCAAACAGGCCAGTGTCCTTTATGCATATCTTGATCATATTTGGGTCAAGAGAAGGGGTTCTTACAAACAGTGTAGAGGATAGGTTATGTAACATTTATTTCTGGGTAATTCTCAGCCTGTCTCAGACCTTGGATTTCCTTCAGGCAGGAGTGGAAGTGGGGGTGTGATTCCCACTTTACAGCAGGGCACTTGCTTTAAGGCCAACCATTTGTTAGACCATCAGTCACCACTTCCCAGGGCAGAGGGCTATGGTAAGCCTCACTTCTGCCCAGCGGCTCCCCTCCCCTTCCCCGGCCTCTTTTGCTGTGACTGGAAGAGACCACTGGGCAGCTGGGATTTCCATGCCTTGTCCCCTCCCAGAGGCATCTGAATGCTCACGCGTGATCAGAAGTGGTTCAAGACCCTCCGCTGCAGCTGCTTGGTCACTTTATTCATGTCAACTCTGTGTGACCCTATAGACTGTAGCCCTGCCAGGCTCCTCTGCCCATGGGGATTCTCCAGGAAGAATACTAGAGTGGATTCTGTGCCCTCCTCCAGGGGATCTTACCAACCCAGACAGTCTAAACTCTTTCATGGTCTGGTGGGTGCATCAGCTGCGTTTGTAAGGTGGATAGTGTAGTTAGAGTTATATATTAGATTTAGTAAAATCTAATATATAACCATCAAACTCAAGGTCCATTCAACCTTGGGAAAAATGTAAACAAACTCAGAAAGGTGACCTATAAAGCAGAAGAGCTAACGCCTGCCTCGAGGGAGTTGGTGGGTTCGGAAGAGTCCTAACAGGTCACGCTGCTGACTGTAGAGTGGCGCGAGGTAGGTAGACTCTTCTGTGGTCATTGCTGTCTATGCCTTTGTCTTGCAGAGCCCCCTGCCTCCCTTGTTGGCCCTCTCCTGGCTCCAGTTTTAGGAAACATGGTATTAATATATTTTTTCTTCTGCTCAAAGATAAATTATTTGAGGGTGAGCAAAATATTTTCCCAGTGTCTCTGTGTTCTCCAGAATATCAAGAGTCCACCAGGGCTCAAGAGTCTCCAGATGGATTTCTCCTTTTGCAATTAATACTAACCTAATCCTTAATTCATCCTTGTTGCCTTTTCCTATAGTTGTTTTACGCAACGTATAAACTTATATGTGCTCACTTGTGTCTTAATTCTTTGCGACCCCCATGGACTGTAGGGATCCACCAGTCTCCTCTGTCCATGGGATTTCCCAGGCAAAAATCCTAGAGTGGGTTGCCATTTCCTACTCCAGGGGATCTTCCTGACTCTGGGATCGAACCTGCATTTCCTACATTGCAGGTGGGTTCTTTACTGCCGAGCCATCAGGGAATCGCCCCTGTCATGATATATCATAGCCCTCAAACTAGATCAAAACTTGCAAGTGATTCCATGACCTCTGCAGCTGTGCTCTTGCCTCCCCATGTTGAGTGCAGACCCTGTATGTAGAAGGTTGGTCCGCTTGACTACCTCGTGCTCTGCCATGCTCTCTGAAGCAGAACATGCAGCCACACATGCATTTACTTTTCCCTCCAGCCAGAGTATGAGAGATTTTCCCCTCAGTAGCCTTGTCTGCTAAAATGTACTTTCTAACTTCTCTTTCTTTCTTTTTTGGTGCAGACAGTTGTGAGAGACTTCAGGACAAGAATGTTTCACTTAAGGACTTGTGCTGCTAAGTTGAGGCCATTAACGGCTTCCCAGACTGTGAAGACATTTTCACAAAACAGACCAGCAGCAGCTAGGACGTTTGGGCAGATACGGTGCTATACTGCCCCCGTTGCTGCGGAGCCTTTCCTCAGCGGGACTAGTTCGAACTATGTGGAGGAAATGTACTATGCTTGGTTGGAAAACCCCAAAAGTGTACACAAGGTAAGGCTCAAAGGAGCAGGTGTCTTCGTGTTTGGAGTCTTGGCCGGTAGTGGCTGGCCGTCCAGGTAAGTGCATGTGTTCTGAGGACCCTCAAGAAGGAAGTTAGGCAGGCGGCTAGAAGCCTCACCAGCTCGAGTTCTTTGCATCAGCCCAACTCGACCGTCAGCCCAGGCCCAACAGGAACCACCTTCTCTGGAGAGGCATTTCCCTCTCTCCATGTGCGGCATGCTCAAGGCCTTGCTCCCTGGAACAGCCAACATGTTAAACCCCCACGGAGGTGACGAAGCACTTGCACCGCTCCCAGGACGTCACCAAGGCTGCTGCAGGACGGCAGAAGCACACGGAAGGAAGGACCTTTGGGAAGCTCCTCCATCCCACTGTCCTCGGAACACCTGAAAACCACCTCGTGATTTCTCTACAAATGACATTTTAGCTCAGCACGTTCATGTCCCTCTTCTGTATTTAAAAGTAAATTCTGTGAAGGCTTCCTTCTAATTTCTCTGTGTTGATGTATGAGGCTGTTCCTTAGAACCTCTCCCTTCACGTGTTTACTTGATGCAGAGCATGCTTGGTGGCAGAACTTCTTCAGAGCATTTTGGCCAGTGATATTTATGAGTTTTGATAACTGTTTCTTGGCTTTCGGCTCAGACAGCTGGCCCAGTGCAGGTGCTGGAGGGTGGGTCCCCAGGCTGCTCAGCTCCTTGTGGTCCATTTTCAGGGTGTGGGGAGATCTGAGGAGACAGTATATGCGAGGTGCTCAGGGTCTACACAGAGGAAGTGCCCATCAGAGGCTGGCTGCCATCTCTGTTGATCTGGCCTCTTCCTTCCTTGTGAATTTTAGGGACTTGTCTTCAAAAAACAGCCTGCTTCTGTCAGGCCTTCAAGTATAATCTTTACCCTTTACCCTGAAGTGTTAGTGACATTTAGGATTAGATATGTTTGTGTGACTGTTGGAGCCCCCTGCCCTCTTTTATTGGGAATGCCACCTCTTGGTCTGAACTCCTTCCCCGGCAAAGGAGGACATCTAGCCAGGTCTTTCCCTTCCCTGTTTTCATGGCAACCTAGAAGCTGCGTTGCTCCATGAGCAAGGTGAGATCTGGTTTTCTGTGGGAGGAGATCTGGGGTGTGTCTCCCAAGACGGTAGACAAATGGACTACCCAGAAAGAAGTTCTCTATAAAACTGGCCCTGCCAGTGATGTCAGATATTAGCAGTTTCTGAGTGTTCTCTTTCAAATAAACTTAGCCCAGAGGTTTTGGAATCAGACTTTTATCTCGTGTCCAGGCTGTCCCTCACTTTCCTTTTCTTAGATATAACCTCTTTGTAGAACCAAACAAGTTTTCCTAAGTTCTATTTGGTCTAGGGGGGAATAGCACCAGAATGAGCTCTTACGAGGTAATATGGATCTAGGCGTGGGGCGTGTCTCTGTGTGGATGCCCTGCATCACGGGAATGGATTGCAGTGAAGAAGCACGCCATTCTCTGGTGCAGAGCTCTGAATGGTGGAGCTGAAACCCATCACAGTGACTGTCACCATTATTAGAATTTGTGTTAATAGCATTATTGTTATTATTGCTTAAAATTTTTTTTTTAAGATTTACTCTTTAGAGGAGTTTTAGGTTTACAGCAAAATTGAGGGGTAGGTACAGAAATTTGCCATATACTCCTTGTCCCTATACATGCAGCCTCCCACACCATCAACATTCCCTGCCAGACTTAAACTGAACCTACACTGACACATCATCACCCAAAGTCCGTAGTCCCCATTAGGGTTCGCTCTTGGTGGTATGCGTTTGTGGTTTTGGACAAATACATCATGACATGTATCACCATTACAATATATCATACAGAGTATTTTCACCACTCTAAAAATGCTCTTTGCTCCACTAATTCTTTTTTTTTGCCCCTACCAGTTCTTGAAAAGTACTTTTTATCACATAGCATCAAGAAAGGTAGCGTGTGATAACTGGGAAGCACTTGTGGGCTCTCAGGCTGGTGGAATGGTCCCGGAGTCTGTCTGTCCTGAGAGTGAGGACAGCACAGTGAGACAACTACTGACAAAACTGATGCAGCCTTCTGAGGAAGAATCTAGAGTGAGGGTTGGTTCCTTGGGCCCCACAGGTCAGAGCAAGCACTTCTTTGAGACTCTACAGGGGTGTGAGTAAAGGATCTCCAAAAAGGACTTTGTAGTTTAATAAGAGAATACATGCAGGTTGGCGTCTTTGGGCCAGATTTTATCTGCTGATTTCTGTTGTCAGGTTCTCCAGGGGACTCAGCGTATGCTAGAAGGAGAGGGACAGGACGGTGTAAATCAGTGGACATTTACAGTGGCAGTGTCCCTTCTCAGGCTTCCCAGCAAAGTGGACTTGATCACCTCTCCACATTGAATTAGGCCCAATAACTGATGTGTGCTTACTTTTTGACAGAGACGTTCCAGAGCTTTCCTCAGATTTTCAGAGGTATCTATGACACAAAAGATCTTGGAAATTGTTGACTTTGTTAAAAATGCTTTATTTTGGCCTGTGTTAGAAAAAATAGTTTAGGGAGATACAAAGAAAATCAGCTTTTAAGATTTGGATTGATTATCTTTCTGATCTCTCATTTCTGCTGCGCTCTTTCCTCCATTTCCAGAGGGCTCACGGGGAACTGCTAGGACTGGACTTTTTTCAGCAGAAACAACACATTTAGCATCTCTGCCTCTCTGTTCTCCTGTTATTTCTTAAACTTTTTTGACCTTTTCAAACATGTAGTAGGTGAGTCAGCTGCAAATTCGCACTTGCTGTCTACCTCTCCAAGGATCAAATTATGAGCCTCTGTAGCTGCTAACATTCAACACCGCTTGAAAGGAGTTCAAGGAGGAGGTCAGAAAGCAGGTGCTCTGGGCTCTGGAAAAAACTAGCAGGACAGGTCCTCAGGTAGTTACTATTTTCCAGGAAAGATTTTATGAGTCCAGTTCTTTCATCTCCTCATATCTAGAAAAGCACTAAATTCCTTCATAGTGACGTCTGCTCTTCACAAGATTAGCATCAGCCTTCTGCAAAAAATAAGTGCTTGGTTGCATATACTCTCCCTTCACCAAAATTACAAATATACTGACCACCCCCCCACCTCCTTGGAGCAGTTTCTCAGAGCTATATGATATGCTGACTCCCCGGCTATAGTCCTCATTTTGCTCCAAGTAAAATGTAACAACTCTAACATTGTGCTTTACCCCCTCACCAGTTGACAGGAGTGTAGAATGAACCTCCACGAGGAGACCCAGTGCCCAGCCTCAGTAGCCAGTCCTTAAAAGTTGATTCCTTCCCTACTTATTTTTCTGATTGTTGGTTTGTTTTGTAGAATACTCCTCACTTGTGTTTATTAAGGCAAATCTCAAACCATTATTATTTCTGTCATAAATATACCTGAGAGACTCTAACAAGGGAGTGGTTTCTTAACCATACCTAACAAAATCAGCAAGGTAATTCTCTAATACTGTAGTCTGATTCTCAGTCTGTATTTCACTTTTGACTTCATAATTTACTTTATAGTTTTGTCATATCCCTATTTTTAAAGAAGACTTTTGTTTCTAGATGTCTAATTATGAAAGTTATGTTTGTAGTAATCGAGCAGTTCAGGGGTGCAAAGCCCCCGGGCACTCCCTGCACCTCTGCACCCAGTTGCCTGATTGGCCCTGGGTTTGCCTCTGTACTCTTGTCTTCCTGTTCTTTGGTGTGGTCCTTTCCTGGACAGCCATCTCTTCCTCATCGTTTTGTCAAGTGCAGCTCACTCCATGGCCCTTTCAGGAACCTTCAGCCGGGCTTGGTCTGTCAGTGTGCAAAGCCCCCCTCATTAAGGTCTCAGCCATGTTGGGGGTAAGTCAGATTGTGACGTCTTATTTTTAATTACATCTAAAATACAGAGTCAAAGCCACACTGTCCTTGTTAGTGTTTTAGACAGGTAATTGAGAGCTGCTGGACGCTCAGAGGACCCCACCCACAGGCATCATGTGGTGTCAGCCCTGCCTGGGAGGACCCAGGCTCAGGCCCTGTGCCTCTCCTCCCCGTGGTGCCCTCCCTGCCCCTTCTGATTGGGCCTGCACGTTGTCCTTTGTCCATTAGAGCTTGCTTCCCCTGCCTGGCCTTCTGAGTGACCTCTGCCCACTTCCTGAAAGCCTGTCTTCCTCCTCTGCTGAGTCCATTTCCTCTCCAGCCTTTTGCCAGCCTGCTGCCAAGTATAATAACAGCTCTCTTGTCTAGCATGGTCACGACAGGACCTCTGCAGGGACTCCAGGTGCGAGTCCAAACTCTTGGTCCCACCTCTTTGAGCTTGGCCACGCTGCCCTTCAGGCCCACGCTGTTCTCCTTTCTTCCCTGCTCATGAAACACAGTCCTGCAATTTTCTGTAATTGAACCAGACAAGCAAAGCAGAAACAGATATGCGTTGTCCCCAGTATGCGGTGACACCATTCCTTTTCATCCTGCCGCTTGAAACTGCCTTGGCTGCACTTTAAAAACAGCCATGGTGCACTCTAGTTCTCCACTGGCCTTGAAGAAAAACATGCACATGGTATGCTTAATGGGCTTTCAGTGAGCAAGGCTGTTCAATTACATTTTGAAGTTCCTCCATACTGAGCTTCCTACATCAGGAGGAATCTCAACCCTGGTGACTTTTTGTGTTAAATCAACTAAATCGCTAAGAATACTTTCCCTAACTTCAGTATGGTGTTTTACTCTTAAAGGATTTGTGTTTATGTAATCAGGGAAATAAAATTTGCACCTTTGAAAAGTGTAGAGGTCATGAAGCAGTACCTTCACTTTACATGTGTGGCAGTTTGCTGCTGCTTCTAAGTCACAGTTTGCAGCTTGTGACAATTTTTTTTGGAGGACTGAGTTGCTATCAGGAGGTGTGATTGTTCAGGGCCCTCTAGCTTGCAGGCCTGTGAAAATTCTATAAGCAAAGCACAGTTAGAACACAGGGTAAACCCCACCGGCTTCTGAAGGGAAGTGGCAGTCATACTGAACTTTGAAGGGAAAGGACCAGGGACAGTGTGCCTGTGCCCAGGAAAGGCAATGCAGAGGGACAGAGGGTCAGGGGGCACTCAGTGAGCACTCAAGAGGGTCCCCTGGGGCTCAGCCAGGAGCCAAAGGCAGCACGTGAAAACCAAAAGTTTGAGCTGCGACATGCGTTGAGAGGCCCCAGGGGTCAAGCAGAGGAGTGTTTGCTTATTTTGTGAAGCGCTGTCAGGGCGTGGACCCCTTGGCAGTTGGAAGAGGGTGAGGGCATCTGGTGCTGACAGAGCTGAGCCTGCGGCAAGAGGAGGGCAGACTTGGAATAAAAGCATGCTGCGTCTTTGAGAGCGTGACTTTTTAATGACTACCCTTTCGTACTGTATGTTAAGCAAAAATAGTGGAATTTTAAATGTCAGTAATAACTGCAGAGAGGGATCCAGAGTGACCGCAAGGGGAAGGAGGACACCAGAAACAAGAAAGGAGCATCATCCTTGGGGCTGGGTCCGCTCTGAGAAGGGAACGGCCCGCTGCACCCCAGCCACTCTCCCGGCACCGCCTTTCTGAGGAAGGAAGGGAGGAAACATTGTCAGAGGGAGGGGTCCTTTGGGGCTTTTCCCAGAAAGGAACTGTGGTGGTTGGTGACCAGCCTCAGCTCAGAGCCTTTAGGCCACTGGCTCTTCCTGTTCCATCTGTGCCAGGCCCCACTGAGGGTCTGCCAGGTTCTGGACCCTGCTGTCGGCAAGCAGGTTGTAAGTTTGGGGCCTTCTCTCTAAGTGGTCATGACTTGCAGACACACAATTCTCTCTGGGCCCGAGGCTTGGCATGGCTGGGCTGGGTCCTTTAGGTGGGGTGCCCACTAGGCACATGGGGACTCAGATGCTCTCTGTGGTCCCATACTGCTGCTCTCGGAAGTTGTAACGCTGAGTTGACACAACGCACTGTTGGCTGCAGACAGCCAGGCAGAGGGCATGGACTCTCACTTGCTGAGGAATCCCAGGAAGACTGCTTGTGAGAGTGGTCACGCATGTCCTGCGTATAATATTTTCCTGCAATAAAAATCTGGTTTTTGTGAGTGTTCATGAAATAAATAACCCTAAAACCTAGCAACTCAAAACACCACCAGTGAAATCTTTCTCCCAGTTCCCAGCTCCTATACAGCTGTGGTTCAGCCAGGCTGCAGCCCCACAAAGGACCTCCTCACATCTGGTGTTTGGTGCTAGCTATTCAATGGGCCCTGCCGTCATCCAGGGACCAGAGCGACCCCCTCACAAGGCCTCAGCGTATCTGAGAGGAGAGGGAAGGGGAGGAGAGCCTGCTGGCCTTGGATGCGCCACCCAGAACTTACACACTGCCACTCCCACCCATGGCTGTGGTCAAAGCAAATCTCAGGTCAGTCTCCAGGGACACGCCTCCAATGGAGGAGCCTCACAACCACTGCAGGGGGCCTTTGTGTGGACCTGGGAAGACGTGTGGCCACTGGGCAGCTTACCACAGTGCTATCTATAATGATATGATGGGGCCACCATCCTTAGTCTGGGGCGGAAACTCAGGAAGCATCATTCCCCTTTCAGCAGTTAGGGCTAAGCTTTTCTTTGCTAATCCTATGTGTTTATTGATATTTTACTGGCACACAGATACCGAGAGAAGATAGTAGAACCTGTCTGGAGATGTTCTCTCGCCTGTACAACATTGGTTTTAAAAAAAACACCGTTGTTGCTCTAATCAAGCACAATTTACTTGGCTTCTTGTGGAACCCCAAGCAGAGCCCCTGGTTTTAACTATAGAAATAATTCTGCAGTGACAGATCTGACAGGCCCGTATCTTGGTTCCTCCTAGACATGGTGGTGGGCAGTGAGCTGGGTTGGGGCATGGCCCCGCCCATCCTCAGCTGGGGATGGTTTGAGCAAGGCCCTGCCTTGGTTGGAGGGGTCTGAAGCCCAGCACTGTGCATGTCTTTCAAGACTGTTAAGCTGTGAAGCATGAACCTTTGGTGAAGGTTCTGTGGCGGTCCATCAAGGGCCTCCCCTTCCCCTCAGCCTGGGTATTGTCTCGTCTGGACGTTAGGACAGTCACAGGTGGTGTTTTCAGAAAAGGCATGGAGCCCAGCAGTTAGCACAGATGGTGCACACCAGGAGGGTGGTAGACACAGCCCAGTGCAGAGACATGAATCATTCAGCTCCATATGGTAGCTGGGCTGGTGTGCACAGAAAGCTGGGTGCTTAGGAAATAATGTACACTTTCTAAGCTGGAGGATCCCTGTGTGGGGTGACTAGGGAGACAGCGTCAGAGAGGTGCCCACTCTCTCCAAGGCACTGGGATCCTTGAGGAGCTGCACCTGTTTCCCAGCAAGTCATGGGTGACCATCTGTGGCTCCAGGAGCACTCAGTTCAGTCCAGTTGCTCCTTCGTGTCCCAACCCTGCGACCTCGCGGACTGCAGCATGCCAGGCTTCCCTGTCCATCACCAACTCCTGGAGCTTACTCAAACTCAAGTCCATCAAGTCAATGATGTCATCCAACCATCTCCTCCTCCGTCGTCCCCTTCTCCTGCCTTCAATCTTTCCCAGCATCGGGGTCTTTTCCAGTGAGTCAGCTCTTTGCAACGTGTGGCCGAAGTATTGGAGCCACTGCCTGTCCATTTATTTGACTGAATTAGCCTGAACCTGCCAAACCCTTATTTGGCCATGCATGAGTTTTCCTTGGCCACTTGTTCCCCTGAATCTCACGTTTGTGGCAGTTAAAAAGCACTATCAGCATCAGAACACAGTGAAACAGTTGTTTGTGACAGTGCTGGGGTCTGACGTCCAGACCTGGTAGTCATTGTTTATCAGTTGTGATGGCCTTTGAGCCTGGGGTTTGGTCCATCCAAGAAGTGGCCAGAGGCTCCCGCACCCATTGGCTGGGGTGGTTTTACGTCAGGGTCTTTGGCAGAGAGTCCAGCACAGGGTGGTGGTGGCTATCAGGTGACATCATGTTCCATACCCGGGTGCCTAACGTAGGTGGGTGAGGATTGTTCCATAGTAAGGGTGGAGACAGCAGGGTGGCAGCAGGAGTGGCATCAGAAGGGGACTTTGGTCAAGAGAAAACAGTCTGGTCGGTCCAGAACCCAGAGTCACAGAAGTGAGCAGCTAGAAGAGGCATTAAGTAACCCTAGGGTTAAGCTTTGATCATCATTTTCTTGAACAAATATGAGTATAGCTGCAGGTGCTTTCTTTAAGGGTGTAAAACGCTACCGAAATACAGGGCTGTCCTCCTAAGTAGTCTGTGCTCCGTACTTTTATAGGCAAGGAATCAGGCACAGACAGCTGAAGAGACTTGCACCCTCGCCCAGTCTGCAGGGGGCAGGACTGGGGCTCCAACCCCCCATGAGTGGGCAGGCAGCAGGCGGGCCCCTTCTGGTGGGCTCAACATGTGCGTGGCCCTGAGGTCTCACGCTTGCGCTGGCCCATGCATCTGACACACGTTGGAAGCCTTTGAAGCGAGGGAAAGGGCCCGTGGTAGTGTGTGACCCCTCCAAAACCAAACCCTTCGTGAACAAGTCTCTGTTGTGACCTTCACAGTCAGGAACTTGGCCCTGAGACTCTTGCAATCTGCTGACAATCAACAGGCTAAAGTCTGCTTGCCTCACTGAACCGCTGACGCCTGTGTCCCCTGGTTAGCACTGCCACCCTCACTGAGGTCAGCACCTCGTCTGAGATGAGGACTCTGGACGCTCCACGTTCTTAGAGCTGACGCCACATCCACCACCACACCTGCTACCCCGCCCAGCACAGCACTTAGCATTATACCTGATGCCATACCTGGTACCTCTCCAGACAGTGTACTGGGCATCCCACGTAACACTGCATCTGAAACCACCCCCAGCACCATTGTTTATACCCTACTGAGCACAGCACCTCGCATCACACCAGCCCTACCAGTGCACCTGACATTGCATCTGACACCACACCTGTCAGGATGTGAAGGAGCCTGGTCCTGTCTGACCTTAACTCAGCAGGTATGTTGAGCACCTCCTACGTGCCAGGCACTGGACCAGCTTCCTTAGACGTTCGAGACGTGTTTGCAGCTTTGAAGAGCTCCTCCTAATAGGGGAGAAGAGGACTGATGACTTCAGGGGAAACCCATCAGGCCTGTGTAAGACGTCTGGAAGGTTTAATGGAGCAGTACCAGAGGAGTGAGGGCTTTTGAAAACAAACTTCATGTACTACAGTTAAATGCTTTTAGTTATCTAAAAGTAAACTTAAGAATTCTGGCTTTGTTTTAACCAGAATGTTATCCTTATTTATACTTGAAATCTATCATGTTTGGGTTTAAGTTGTTTCAGCAACAAGGTGATGGCCTTAAACCCACTCATGGGAGATGGGTGGCCGGCCCATAGCTCCTCTGAGGGCCAGGACTGCTCACCTCCATGGCATCAAGGCTGTGAAGCTCTAGGTGCAGGGGGCACGGGGGACCACACAGGCATCCTCTTCTTGAAGCTTTCTCTTCATTTGGGAAGGGCCCCCCACTGACCCGTCACTTCAGCCTCCTGGTCCCCTGTCCCTGCAGCAGGTCTGCAGATACTTGGTTCTGGCAGCAGGGAGGCTGCTGCCAGGGAGAGAGTCAGAACTGGCAGCAGGTACGCATACAGCTAAATAAAGTGTCAAGTTGAGATGTGTGCACATGAGGGCTGCGATTATCCAAAGGGAAATCCCCTCCAGATAGTGACAAAGTCATGCATCACATCTCAGGCATCACATCTCAGAAATGAGTGTCCTGGGCAGCAGGAGTGGGCGGGGGTGGGGTAGGGTGTGCAGACGACTGAATGAATGCAGAAGCCAGGTCAGGTGTGGGGGAGGTGGGGTAGAAGGGGCACCTTGGGGAACAGTGCAGCAGGGAGAGGAAGCGTGGCTCAAAGTCCCAGGGCTGGTGAAATCTGCAAGCCAAAAAATGACCTTCACTATCATAGCCTTTTTTTTTAATTGGAGTATAATTGTGAAGCGACTTAGCAGCAGCAGCATAATTGCTTTACGGTGTTTCACAGCCTTCTTAAAATCAGCTTTTTTTGAGGTCTGACTTCATTAAACTTTACCTGCTTTAAGTTGTAGTGCAAAGGTTTTGCAAACTGTGCAGCCAACAGTTTTCTGTCACCAAGTGATCAGATCTGGTGAAGGGTGGCTTGCTGGTTGTTGGGGTGGGCTCCTTGGCTGGGCGGTCACCTGAGTGCAGGTGCCCGCCCTTCCTGCCTGGAACTCAGGGGGGAGGGCCTGGCCAAGCTGCAGGGGAGCAGAACTGCACACCAGCTGCCTTGTGCTGGTGGTGCGGGCGGTAGGGGTGAATTACAGGAAAGGAGGACGCTGCATTCCTGGCATATTCTTTCCCAATGGTTCCCAGCTCTCTGCAGTACCGGTATGAACCAGTTTTTTCTGACTGCCTCCAGCTTGAGCAGAATTTCCGTCGTTGTTGTCCTCAGCCAATTGAAAATCACCTGGAGTTTTATCCGAAGCACAAAAGAAGGTCAGAGAGAGGAGGCCCGATAACTGCGATTTTCCCCCGCTCCCTGGTCCTGAACTGGAAGGTCCTATAGCCTTTGTCTGCCTGGTCTGTGCCCTCCGGGCGTTAGCCCTGAAAATTCTTTGGTTTTTTTGTCTGCTGGCTTTGGCAAGGGTAAGCCAGCCTGAGAGATGCTGTTTATCCTTGGATTGCCCTGCTCTGATTTCCTTAATCTGATCAGCATCTCTGCCTGGTGGCCACTCTGTGTCAGTCCTGCCTGCCTGCACCTTTCCCAGGAAGGTGTGGTTGGCATGCCAGGTGCTCAGAGCATCAGTGTGATAACCTGCCCCCCGCCCCACCCCTGCAGCTGCCACCACTGTTCTTGCTAGTCAAAGCTGATTTTTCTGAAGAGAGATGACCTTGTGGCTTTTGCTGCGCCTTTTGGCTCTGGATCTTTAAGCACCTGGTGCCCCTCTCTATCCAAGGTCTTATTGTTGGGCAGCTGCCACTGCATTTCAGACACGTCTCCATGTACTCTGTGAGGCAGAAGATGGTGTTTAGCGCTGGAAGAAAGTGTGCTGCTCTCCAGAGGCTCCTTGGTTTCAGGGTCATGCCCTGCCCTCCAGGGCACGGCCCCACCCCCCCTTTAGAGCCCCAGGGTGTGTGTCCACAGCAGGACTTAGTGTGGACCACTAAGGACTTCACTAAGTATGGCACAGCAGGACTTCAGTGCCAGAACCAGCTGGGGGCAAAGTAGAAACTAGATTGGGTTTTACAAGGCTGTTGGTTCTTGCCGTGCAAGGCTGGGCTGACTCTTGCCCTATTGCCTGCTGTGTCAGCAGGGCTCCTTGTAGTCCAGGCCCTCGGTTACTGGAGGCATGGGTGGGAGACAGAGAGAGCCCTGGGCCAGAGCCGCTCCCAGAATGCATGGAGCTTGCGTGGCCTGCTGTTCAAGCTCCACAAAGTTGAAAATGTTTGGGGGTGTCCAGCATGTCTCTTCCTTAGGCCCTCATGAGGAACTAGGTGGATGGTGAACTCCGGCAGCCTTACCTTGCCCTAGGCTGCTGATCCTGAGACAGCCTCTCTTTTTCTCTCACAGGAGTAAGTCAGTTGCTTTCTCTGGTGGACATACTGCTTTTTACTCCTGTTAGAGAACTCAGAGGGAGAGATTGGTCTTAGGGTTCCATGCCCCAGATGAAGAATGCTCTTGGTTGTCAGGTTGCATGACATGAGGTTCTCTATGGCTGGCGCCACAAGAGAACCCCAGATCTCCCTTCTGGCATCAACTGACAAACTAAAAACTAACCAGAATGATAAAAACAGTCACGCTTTAAATAGTTAGATTTGTTCAAGCATTTTAAAATTGTTACTGAGGTAGAATTCATATAAAAAGTATACAGTTCTGTTTTTTTGTGTATTTACCATGTTGTATAATCATCTCCCTAATAGCTGGATTTTTTTAAAATTAACTTTTCTGAATACAAAAGGAATATGTTCTTATTGTAGAATGATATAAATGTTCTGGAGCACTCCCCTGAAAAACACTTTTAGTGAGAGGCTGGGCTGCCCTGTGTGATGTTCCAGGCCAGTGCCCATCTCAAAAGGGTTGTGACTGGCGGTAGCACGCAGCCGTCTCTTGGACCATCCAAGACATCTGTCTACGCGTCATAAAGAACCTGCCCAAAAAAGCCAGAAGACCTTCAGGACCAGTCTCCAGGTTTCTGCCCAGACACAGACCCATTTGGTACCTGCGCAAGCTCCCAGACAAGCCCAGCTGAACAACAACTTGGTCGCACTTACTAGGAACATGCACACAAATCCAATGAAGTTTGTCCTCTCCAGATTTTTCAAGGAGTTTCACCAGAGTTCATTGACAGAAGAATCTTAGAAACTGGGAAAACGCATGGCAGAGAAGAAAGACAGTGTTTTCACATTTCTAAACTGCTTGTTGTCATTTAGTCACTAAATCGTGTCCTACTCTTTGTGACCCCATGGACTGCAGCCCACCAGGCTTCTCCATGAGATCTTCCAGGCAAGAACACTGGAGTGGGTTGCCAATTCCTTCTCCAGGGTCTAAACTGCTTGAGTTTTACTATATATTTTTTTGCAATGAAGTTTTATTAAGTCTTAGTTTTTTTGATCTCTACATTTTTTTAAAACCTCATGTCTTCGTCTGAGATAAACTGTTAATAGTTCACAGTATCTGTGCAAATTATAAATTGAATCAGGGAGTTCCCTGGCAGTCCAGTAGTTAGGACCCCGAACTTCCACTGCAGGGTGCACAGTTTCAATCCCTGGTCAGGGAACTAAGATCCCACAAGCCACACAGCATGGACCAAAAAAAAAAAAAAAAAAAGGAATCCTACACAAAATAGTCAAAAATAATAAGAAGAGGAGTTAGTTCACGTTAACAGAAAGGAAATTGAAGCCAGTAGTATTATCAGTTACTACCAGTAATATGAATTGCCTACCAGATTGTGTGCTGAATACCTTTAGTCTTTATTTAAAAAAAAAAAAAAACTATGAAGAATATAGATTTTGTTGTTGTTCTCATCTTATAGATGAAGAAAACTGAGCACATAAATTTAGATTATTTGCCAAGATCTCAGAGCTCAGAATTAAGGTTCTGCCCCTGACAACACAACCTGAGCCCGTAACTCCCGAGCAGCCTCTTGAAGTACAAACATGGCTATTTCTCTAGGGGTCAGTGAGGGGACCCTTGAGGTATTCACACATCTGAGCCCTAGACTTCCTCTCACATACAGGCCCTGATTCTGTTCTGTGTTCAGGGAGTGAGCATGAACAGGCAGGCCTGGGCCCTGAAGGCTGTGCCAAGCCCCTGGAGTCTAGAAAGCAGCCCTAAATACCTTCTGTCCCCCTCAGGAGGTTCATTGGGGCTTTGAGGATCTGGGGCAGTTGTAGCCCTTCAGACCAGTGCCAAGAGCACTGGTCTTCTAGATAACCAGGAGGAACAGATGGGGCAGGAAGGCCTCCAGTCACCTCTTCCTGGGCTGCCTGTGTGGAAGCGGTTGGCACACACAAGTGGAGCAGAGGTGCCTGGCCTTGGGCCTTAGGGGTTTTGATGGGAGGGCATGTGCATCATGAGGTTGAGGGGTGAGGAGGCCCTTCACGAGGAAACGATGAAAGCAGGGACCCAGCGTCTGAGAGACCCACCGTCAGAGGGTAGAAGCAGGCTGTCCAGAGTATGAAGACATTGACCTAGCCAGCCTACTGGTAGACGGACATAATCAAGACTTACCTGCCAAGAGAAGTTCTCTTTTTGGCTAAAAATGCATCCTAGGCCTTAGGGGAGCAGTGGAATGACACGTGTATTCCTTCTTTGTCTTCAGTCATGGGACATTTTTTTCCGAAACACCAATGCCGGAGCGCCCCCAGGCACCGCCTACCAGAGCCCACTCCCCCTGAGCCCTGGCTCCCTGTCAGCTGTGGCCAGAGCACGGCCTCTAGTGGAGGCCCAGCCCAACGTGGACAAGCTGGTGGAGGATCACCTGGCGGTGCAGTCACTCATCAGGGCTTACCAGGTAAGGTGGCGGTGGGCGGCCATCCGTGACAGCACCCCGCCGACCCAGTGAGGGTGGTCGTTTAACTTTCACCCCCCACCAAACGCTAGGTACTCTTTCCCTGCTCTGGGGTGGAGGGAGGCAAAAATGAAATATGACAAGAGAAAAGGAGCCCAGATATCTTGCCATTTGAGCAGATCCTCTGCCACCCATGGTGCCTGTCTGTATTTCTTTCCATGAGTTGGCAGGAATGATTTGTGGGCAGGGAAGCTCACTCCATGCCCAGGGAACTGCTGATCCCCAGGAGGGAGGGGTGACCCCGAAGGGGTGCTCTTCCCTCAGGCACTGCCCCTTCTCAGTTGCTAATGCCCAGGTACAATAAAAGAAGGTAAACCTGTAAGGTCTGGGGACAGAAGCAGAGCCCATGGAAGCAGGGAAAGACAGGGAGGGGCAGCTGAGCCTCCAGAGGGGCCATCTCTCCACGAGCATTCCCACTGGAGGAGGGTCGGGCAGAACCAGTGGATCCCATGGCCTTGCTCAGAGCCCTGAAGCCCCTTCCAGGATACCTGCCTGGCGTGGAGAAGAGCCTGGGATTCAGATCTTACCATCTGCTCTGTGAGTAGTTCTCAGGAGGAGAGGAGGAGTAGTTGGGCCCGGAGCAGCCCTTCTGGGAGCCCCCAGAACCTGAGCTTGCCTGCTGCCTCTCCTGGCATCGCTGCAACCTGGCAGGGGAGTCCCACCGTGGAGTCCTCATCCTTCCACTGTTCTCTTTCCTGGAAACAGCCATATGGACTGTTCTTCTCTGCCCACCTGGTCAGTTGTTACAAGTGTCAGGACAGGCAGCACACAGTGGATCTGTCCTGCTGCGGGAGCCTGGCAAGTCAGGCTTTCTCCCCAAGGCAAGTGAGAATAGATAGCCATGTGCTCTCAGGCGCTGTTCACCGCAGGCATTTCTACAGAAAAGAGGCACAGCTGGTGTGTGCTGAACACTGCCTGACTCATTCAGCCTCAGTCATTTCTGCGGTCTTTCAGTGACTTCGTAACAGCTATTCCTCTTCCCAGATTGCTAACAGGAAGCTGTGAATAAAATGTCCAAGACTTAAAGACACAGATTTGGAAGCTGGGAGGGATTTTCCCTGTCCTTTTGTTTGTAAACGGTTCCGATCAGACACTGCGGTCCCTGGTGCCGCTGCCTGCTCTTGTGTTCACTGCCTTGACCCCACAGCAGTGCCACTCGCACCTTCCTAAGGGACTTCAGGGTGTTCTAAGCTGAGTGGGCTTCACACTTGAGTTAAAGTCCCCAGGAAATGGGTCCTTTTAGACTGCCAGGTTTATCATAACCTGAGAAGTTTATCCCTTTTTTATAGAAATGTTTTTATGCCCAGTGCCTACATGCTAAGCCACGTCTGACTCTTTGCGACCCCGTGGACTGTAACCCTTCAGGCTCCTCTGTCCATGGGATTCTCCAGGCAAGAATACTGGAGTGGGTTGCGTGCCCTTCTCCAGGAGATCTTCCCAACCCAGGGATTGAAACTTCGTCTCTTACGTCTCCTTCACTGGCAGACAGGTTGTTTGCCACTAGAGCCACCTGGGAAGGCTTTTATGCCCAATAGTGCTTTAAAATAAATTATTCTAATGTTTATTTTTGGGTTAATTGGTGCTCTCAGGGGAAGGTTTGATCAAATGTAATTTTTACCCCCCTCACAGCCCACAGGACCCGCTTAATGACTGCTTGTATTATTGCTTCCAGGTCAGGGGTCACCACATTGCAAAACTTGATCCTCTCGGAATTAGTTGTGTAAATTTTGATGATGCTCCGGTAACTGTTTCTTCAAACGTGGGTGAGAATGAATCTGTAAACACTAATTTTAATGTAATTTTACTTTTTTTTTACCCCTTCCCTCTTTTTTTTCTCCTGTCCTTTTGTGTGTGTCCTTCCCTCTCCATCGCTGGCCCATTCGTAGATACGAGGGCACCATGTAGCACAGCTGGACCCCCTGGGAATTTTGGATGCTGATCTGGACTCCTCCGTGCCCGCTGATATTATCTCATCCACAGACAAACTTGGTGAGGGTCTGAGAGCAGCCAGCACTGCGCTGTTTGGCTCCTCTCTGTGTGTCCCAGCTCGTGGCAGCCAGGACGTCCACAGGCGAAAGGGAAAGACTCTTAAGTTTCCTTCGTTCTGATCACTTGACATTTATAATCATGCAGCCTTAGTGAGTTTTGGGCAAGTTATTTTTAATCTCAGCTTTTCAGCCAGATCTTATGAGCTCAACTGTCTAAGCCTGAAAATTGGAAAGTGAAATTTGGGGGCAGAAAAGGTTAGTGGCACAGAGAAGACATGACCCACCCAGGCAGGCGGGTCCCCCAGATATTCCAGAGACTAGCACATCTGGCTTTGGTTTCCAAATCTCAGGGCAGTGCAGCCTGTGCCCAGATGGGGCTTTGCTCAGAATTGTCACACGCCCTGAAGCACAGCCTGCCTTTGATGGGGCGAATTCCAGAGCAAGGGGTGCAGTTGGGGTGTCTCGATTCTCAAATGCCGGTGATCACACTGAGGAAACTTTGGAAGGCATCCCGCGCGCAGGGAGGCGCATGTGGCACACAGGCGGTTGTAGCCATGACCCCCGCACCCCCTCTGTCATGAGCACAGGGGCTGGGCGGGGCTCACACCTGTGGTCGCTTTCAGAAGTTAACCTGCTCTAAGTCACCGTGCTGCTAACCTGTGCTACAGAAATGATGACGTGACTAATTCTTAAACGGCCAGGTTGTTTACAAGAAACACTGTGCATGCAATAAAACTGATGATTACCTACCTGCCTAACGCTGCTCTGGGAGGGGACAGAATTTGCCTCCTCTGAATAATAGTCTCTAACGCCCCCCAGAGGCGGGTCTGGGTTGTGAGTTGAGAGGTCAGGCACTAGTCAGGTAATACTGGAGTTCAAATAGCATTGGTCCCAGGATTGCTGTTAGAGGTTTGTCTCTGCTCTGTCTTCATTTCGGAAACACTCCTAGGGGATACAGGGTTTCCTCTACTTTGTAACTGCACAAAGGTTTTGGAAGAAAGATTAGATCAACTCTGCTGAATATAAATTAGGGCCAGTCCAGATTGTTGGTAGGATGTGAGTTGAATCCTGCTGCTTTATTGAATGGTGACAGCTTTGTGCACCCCAGAGGTGGGCTTTTTTCTCCACTGTCTCCCAGGACACTTGGAAGAGGAGCTTCTCTCCTCCTCCTTCTTACCACATAGCCCCCAAAGCACCCAGACCCCACCCAACCAGTACTCACCTGTGCTGAAGCCCTTCAGCACCACAAGTCCCCCTTGGGGCAGGGCAGACCTCCCACCCCCACCCCACCTGGGAGGCCTGTGGGCCCCCAAGCACTGGCTGCCTGAGGAATAACTCAAGATCCTATGCCCTAGGGCTGTCTCTCCAGAGAAGGACCCTGACTATGGGGCCCAGCAGGGCATGGGCCACAGAGGCTGGTGTTCCTGTGCACAGTCAAGCATTTAAACAAGAACAGCATGGGGCGGGGGTAGGGGGTGTCCAACACTGCATCTCTCCTGTTCTTATGCCGTCCCTGATTGCCAGGTTCTTGATATCTGATCGGACCTTTCCCAGTGGTTCCCAACTCACTGGAACTGCCTGGGGAGCCTAGAGCTCCTGTCTATCCTGCCTGAGGCCAGTCAGGGTGGATTTCTTGGAAGCCCTCAGGCCGTCCCAGCCCAGGAGTCTGTGAAGCCTGAGCACCCCCAGCCCTGTTGATGCTGCCCACCTCCTCCTTTCACAGCTCTCATGGGACAGGCGCAGAGGTAGGGCGTCTGTCATTCTTTCAGGTCCTTTCTAGGCCATCTTGATCTCCCTTTACAGACAGCTCTGAAATAGTGGCCCAGGTATCTGTGCTTCCATTAAGGTACAGCATCAACACAGCAAGGGTGAACCTGCAGGAGGATGTTATAAACCAGAGACACACAGAGGTGACCCCAGAGCTTCCTGAGCTCATCCTCTGGCGGGGAGCCCATCAGAAACGTCAGGAGAAAGTTGAGGAGCAGCCTTCTCCTTTGCAGGAGAAAAGTGCATTTCATCCTGAGAATTCAAAATAGTGTGATAGAAAAGTCATGGAAATAGTATAAACCCAGTATGTATTGATATTTGAATCTGTAGGAAAATTAGTCTTGAATTATCTCACTCTTGATGTATGTAGGTCTTTACAAAAACAACTGGATCAACAGGAGCGCTCTTTTGGGGAACACTGGACAGTCCCTAGAGTGCTTTCCTGCCCATCATCTCATCCGACCCTCAGGCCTGGGCTCAAGCCAGCTTCCTACGTGGAAAGCCGGGCTCTGCCAGAACTAGCTCTGTCTTCTCACCTGTAAGGTTGTTGCAGTATTAAATAAACTCCTGAAAATAGCACCTGGAGCTTACTAAACTCCATGAAGGTGGGAGCTACTGTGATTATTAACAGTCTTTTGAGATAAAAAGCTGCTGATGTCTCTGGGAAAAATGTATATTTAGAAATAGAGCAATGGAGCAAATAACCTAGAGTCAGTGCCATAGTTAGTAGTAAGGATTAGGGTGAAGCCTGAGTGACAACCAAGCAGGCTAGCTTACGCGGCATGGTGAGCGTGGCCCGCATGTTGGACTGGGTGAGTGAGTGACTGAGGGGTGTGCTGTGTCGCACAGCACTGTGCTCAAGCTTACATCCCTCTCACGACACTTCAGCTGTCTTTGCTCTCTCTGTTAGATGTGGCACAATTTCTCCATTCCCTTGTGGGGAAACCAAGGCCCAGGCGGTGACTACTCCCCATCCATTTGAGAGCCCTTGGTAGTGTGACTGGGGCAGCCCAGGAGTAGAGGAGCAGCTTCAAGCCCCAGCTGAAGGCAGGAAGCTGTTCCAAGGGCAGTGCCGGCCAGCACGGATATGCAGGGCGAGCGGGGCTGATGGCCCCTCAGAGTCTTTTAAATAAAACGGAAAATGTAAAAAGTTTCTACTGAGTTCTTGCCCAAATACTCACAACCCCTGCAGTGACAGGTGGAGAGAAGAGAGAATTAACAGGTAGCAGGTAGACAGCAGACTCAGCCACCATGCAGAGCTCCAAGGTGGTCCCCGCCTGTCAGGGTTACCTTCAGACGTGTGCACACAGACTGCACTGTGAATGCAGCACAGATATAGTTGAGATGGTGGGATTAGTGATTATTTATTATATGAAAAAAATTAAATTAACGTTAGAACAGTTTGGGGTTTTTTTTAGGTGTGGTTTATGCTCTAGAATTGTGTGGTGACTGCTAGGGGCAGGAGACCTTTTGCCAGGATGTGTTATGTTAGGGGCTGGGTTCCAGATCCCCAGAAGTGCATCTTAACTTAAGCCAGGCTGAGGCAACCACACATCCAGTCAAGGAGGGTTAGGAGCTCCAACCTGAGATGCCTGGTCACATGATCCACATTCTTCCTTAGGGAGGTGCTGAAAGTCTCCAGGCCAGATCAGGTTTCCTAGCAAGGCCTCTCCTGGTTGACCCTAGGAAGGATCAAGAGTGGCTTTTGACAGGGGTCAGAGTTGTTGCCGCTTTAAGTAGAAATCAATCAATTGCAGGCAGCCTGTGCATTGTCACTTCCAGGCTCCAGTCCTGTGCTGGCATCCAGTCCTTGCTTCGCTGAGATGGGGAAAGGGCATCGGGAAGTCTTGTCTCTGGGCCAATCGGGACTGCCCTGGGCAGGGTGAGGATGTGGAGAAAGTTCTCGTTAACTCTCACCCTCAATTTGCTCTCCTCTTCCAAGTGCAGCATTTGAGTTAGATTCTAGCTTTAAAATGCCATCAAAAAAATAAATAAATAAAAAGTAAAATGCCATCAAGTGGTTTCTGTATGGATTCTATAGTATAACTATTCATAGTGACAAAAAAAAAAGATTGAAATGTACTTAAGTGTCAGATTGCAACATAATTCAAGGAGAACTCAAAACAAATTCTATAAATAAAACTAAAGAAGGCATGAAACTTCTGTTTACCATTAGTGTTTGCAAGTTGTCCATCTTAGGAAATGAACTTGCTGCTGCTAAGTCACTTCAGTCATGTCCGACTCTGTGCGACCCCATAGATGGCAGCCTACCAGGCTCCCCCGTCCCTGGGATTCTCCAGGCAAGAACACTGGAGTGGGTTGCCATTTCCTTCTCCAGTGCATGAAAGTGAAAAGTGAAAGTGAAGTAGTGCACAACTCTTAGTGACCTCATGGACTGCAGCCTACCAGGCTCCTCCATCCATGGGATTTTCCAGGCAAGAGTACTGGAGTTGGGTGCCATTGCCTTTTCCGAATGAACTTGAGTTACATAGTTAAAAGGACAATTTAGAAGTCCAAATTATGGCAACATTTTTGCTACTTTAAGGGGATTAGTTCATCCTCAGCACAGCAGGACATGAAGTCTCCCCACCCTTCTGACCTTCCACAGTGCTCTTTCTGGTTGAATTTTGTCCCCTTGATGGCTGGGAAGAATGAGCTAAAAATGGGGTTGAATTTTAATCTACTTTAGTAATTTCAGAGCAGTGGAGAGCAATTGACATAGCATTTATTGGTTGCTGTGTACAGCCTGGGGTGCCACCAGACCTCCAAGTGAAGAATTGGGATCAGATTGCCCAGGTGACTCAGGTGGGCAGGCTAAGCTAAGGTCATGGTGGGCACATGCACGTCTGCCTGCAAGGATGTCCTTCCTTTATGCCCAGGAGCAGGCAGACCAAGACACACTTGGGCCTAGCATCACATCCCTGCTTCTTGCCAGCTATGTTTCCATTGGAAATACCTCAGCCAAATCCCAACCACTCTGTCTCTCCAGCAGAGTGTCTTGTGCTCATCAAGAAGTAATTTTTAAAAATGTTTCTAAGTGCTCAGGTGCAGTGAATCCCATGTGCTGTCTCTAAATGACAACCAGAATATCTACTGTTAACACTTTGCTTTGGTTTGTGTCTTTTGTTCACATTTTTAAAATACTGAAGAAGTGCAGATAAAACTACATGCCCAGTACCCAGAGTGAACAGTTATAAACTTTTGATCACATTGCCTTTATATTTCTTTAACAGATACGCATTCACAGTTCATTTTGAGGCTGGGGCGAGTCCTATAGGCAGCACTGGTGGCTGCTTGGGATGGTCCTATGTCTTGATTCTGAGGATTAAAAGGAATAAATGAAGAGTCTTTATCCTTGCCTTAAGCAGTGCATCCTTGCTTTTGTGCAGAACCCAGATGTTTCATTGTCTTAAGAGCCATTGGCTCTGAGGTCTTTGGTGGTCTTTCACTGTCCTCGAGGGTGAGGACAGCTTTACTCACTCAGAGCTGGCATCCCTGCATCCTCTCTGAGTCAGAGTTCTTGCCATCAGCATCCAAGGATCCATTGGCTGGCCTTCTGCTGCACTGCCAAGGCAGGGAGCAGCCACAGTGCTGGTGACCATGCTCTGACCCCTTGGTCATCAGGCCCATGTACCCAGGAAAGCAGGGTCAGCGAGTGTCCAGATCAACATCTTGAGTTTAACCAGTGCAGGCAAGCTTCCAGGTGTGGGCAGGAGTGTGTGCAGCTGTGCAGGCCTGTGGCTCTTGGCCTGCGTTCTCAGCAGCCAAGTTCCTCCATCCTGGTTCTGCCTTCTTGAGAGGGGAGTCCAAGGACCCATCTTCCACTCTTTAGAATCCAGAAGGAGCTTGAGCTTTAGGGTCTAGTCTGCCACCTGATGCTCCAGTTCCGAGGAATGGGCATTAAAAACTAGGCTCTCCATTTTCTTTTCCCCAGTTTTTTCATCTTGAGTCAGTCTAGACTGGGTAGATTCAACTTCCCCGGAGAGCTCTGTGTCAGCCACTTGTTTAGGATGGGGACGTGAGGAGGTCTCAGCCACCACCATGCAGTAGCTTCTCAGTTGCAGGAAGCAGCCTCTCCCTCCTTCAGATTCACCTTATTCCAGCTGTTCATGAACCATTTCCATGTTTACCAGAGTCACTCTCAGACCATACCCACCCACCCCCCTGTTCTCCTTCAGTGTCTGTGTCTGTGACTGTTTGTGCTGCCCGTTACTGCAGTGGTGTAGGGTTTGGGTGTTTGGGTTTTTTTATTTTTCAAAACTAACTCTCACCTGTCTTTTTCCCTCTGTGCTCACCCATGCTATCCCACTCTGCCTCTCAGATCTTGCAGTTTTCAAGGAACGACTTCGAATGCTAACAGTAGGAGGTATGAAAATAATGAGCCTTTCACTTTTCTGGAGCTGAGGACTTCATTTGAACAGGACATGCAACTTTCCCCAGCATGCAATTTGGGGAAAGTTGACACAGCTCTGTCGAGTGTTTTGAAGTTTGTTCATTATTTTGAGATATGTTTTTCCTCTCATTTAGCTGTTACCCAGCAGGTAGAGCTACTTACTGTGTCGTTTTTGCTTCTGTCCATTTGTGTTCTGAAGAGCGTTTTCACTTTCACGTGTGTCTCACCATCGCTTCGCTGAGCTTCCATCTTCAGCGTAGGCTGTCTCTAGTTCCTGCTATAGCCAGCGGGGACCTGAGGCCACACTACGTTCTGCATGTTGGCACATCCTTTCCTCCACATTCTGCACTGTACCTTTGACTGGACTCTGGATTCTTTCAGATTCTGCTTCCTGGGCGTTTTTTGACACAGTTTCTCTTTTGATCTTCCCATGTTTAAATAGCTGATAAAAAGTTGCTTAATGAAGTAAGGAATTCTTAATGACCCTTGGTTCTGGGCAGAGCACCTTTGAAGAATCCAGAGGGGGATGCCCAGGGGTCCTCTGCCTGCTGTCACTCACCCCAGTGGCCAGTCTTCCTTCCATGCCAGGTGTCACTTACAAGTTCTTGTTTTCTTCCATCTTACTGATAATATTTGTGAGACTCCAGTTTTAATTAAACTTTTCATTTTGAGATAATCGTAGATTCATATACAGATATGAAAAATTAGAGAGACATTCTCACGTGCCTTTCAGCCAGTTCCCCCAATGATACCATCTTGTACCTCACACCAGGATGCTGACACTGACAGCAGTCAAGCCACAAGTGTCTGCATCACCTTAGCTGCCCCTTTGTCGCCACACTCACTCTCCTTCCATTCCCTCCCCACATGTTTGACCCCCTGGAAACCACTGTTGTGTTTTCCACTGCTATAGTTTTGTCATTTCAAGAATGTTTACGAATCACAATATGTAACATTTTGGAATTGGTATTTTTCAAGCAGCATGATTTTCTAACACTAGTTTTTTCTTTTTTGCTGAGTAACATTCCTTGCCATAGGGGTCCCACAGTTGTTTTAACCAATTTCTCATTGAAGGACCTTTGTCTAGTTTCTGTTCTTTGGCTAATAGGGTCTTTTACAGAGCAAAAATTTTAAACTCTGAAGTCCAGTGTATCAATGTTCCCTTTTATGGATCATGCTTTTCATATCAAGTTTAAGAACTCTTTTCTTAGTTCTAGATCCTGAAGATGTTCTCCTTTGTATTTTTCTAAAGGTTTTACAGTTTTGCATTTAGCATTTAAGTCTGTGATCCATTTTGAGTTTATTTCTTGAATGAGACAAGAAGTTTAGATCAAAGTTGGTTTGTTTTCGGCCTGTGAATGTCAACCGCTCCAGCACCATTAACTGATAAGTTTGTCTGTCTTATCATTGAATTACTTTCACACTTTTGTCAAAAATCAGTTGGACTTATTTGGTAAGTCTGTTTCTGGGTTCTCTATTCTTTCCTTTAATAAGTGTCTTTCTCCACACAAGTGCCACGTCGTCCTAATTACTATAGCTGCTGAACTTTATTTTCCTTTTTTCATAATTGCCTTGGCTGTTCTAAGGCCTCTTTCCTTACAAATTTTAGAATAAGCTTGTCTATGTTTATGAAAACTCTTATTGACATTTTGATTAGAATAGTGTTACACCTATAGATCAGTTTTAGAGAGAATTAGCATCTTTACTATGTTGTGTTCCAATCCATGAACATAGTATGTCTTATTTATTTAGATCATCTTTGATTTCTTTCACCAATTTTTTGTAGTTTTCAGCATACAGGTTCTGTACATGTTTTGTTAGATTTACCTGTCAGTATTTCCCTTTTAAAAGAAAATTTTAATGTCCACCTGTTTGTTACTAATATCATGAAATGCTATTGATTGTGTTTATGTAGTACCCTATGACCTTGCTAAGCTCACTTATTCTAGGATTTTTATTCTTTTGATAGATTCTTTAGGATTTTCTGGATAGATGATCATCTCATTTTTATTTCCTTTTCTTGCCTAATGCCCTGGTTGGATCTCCTAATACTATGTTGAATGAGTCATGGGAATGAATCTCCTTGCTTTGTTCCTGATCAATCATAGATTATATTTATTGTTTTTGCAAATGTTGAACCAAACTCTGCTGGAATAAACCTCAATTGGTCATAGACATATACACACATATATATATGTATATATATCTGCATCTACATTCATAAGGGATATTGGTCTATAATTTTTTTTTCTGACTGTCTTTGTTCTTAGTATTAGGGTAATTCTAACTTCATAAAGTAAGTTGAGACGTTTTCTTCCTACACTCCTTTCTGAAAGAAATTGTGTAGAATTGATATTAATTCTTCTTTAAACATTCAGTAGAATTCCCCAGCAAAACCATCTGGGTTTAGAGTTTTCTTTTTTAGAAGCTTTTTATATTTATGAATTCAATTTCTTTAATAATTACAGAGCCATTCAAATTGTCTGTTTCATACTGGGTGGATAACAGCATTTTGTGTTCTAAGAATGATTTCCTTATATCTGAGTTGTCAAATGTGTCTGTTGTTCACAGTATTCCCTTAGTATCTTTTTTTGTATCTGGAAGGTCTATAGTGATACTCTCTTTTATTTCTGATATTGGTAATTTGTGTCTTCTCTCTTTGTTAGTCCTGTTACAAGTTTGTCAGTATTATACTGATCTTTCCAAAGAACCAATCACCTGTTTCATTGATTTTTCTGTTTTGCTATTTTCAATTTCATTGATTTCTGCTCTTATCTTGATTATTTCTTTACTTCTGCTTTCTTTGGGTTGGTTTTCTTTCTTTTTTCCTTCTTTCTCTAAGTCCTTATGGTAAGACCTTATGGATTACTGATTAAAGAAAGTCAGTTTCTTGTAGACAAGCATATAGTTGGGTCCTGTATTTTTAATTCACTCTGTCAATCTTTGTCATCTAAGTAGTATATTTAGATCACTTATATTTAACTATTGATATGCTAGGGCTTAAGTC
Source organism: Antilocapra americana (assembly GCA_007570785.1). Lineage (NCBI taxonomy): Eukaryota > Metazoa > Chordata > Mammalia > Artiodactyla > Antilocapridae > Antilocapra > Antilocapra americana. The sequence continues at coordinate 11,450,944 of ML660772.1, forward strand.
TACCATTTTATCTTTCATTTTGTTTGTCCGTTTACGTTTGTTTTCTTTTTCCTGACTTCCTCTAGGTTTTTAAATCTATACTTTAAAATTTCATTTTTATTTGTATAAAGCCCTTTTGATCATATCTCTTTATGTTTTTAGTATCTTTTAGCCTTTTTAGTGGTTGTGTATGTATATGATATTTCATATACATAACTTGTCACAGTTTAACAATGTCATCATTTTACCAGTTCATGTAAAGTGTACTTGCCTCCCTTTACATCCCTTCATTCTCTCCACATATCATATGAAATTGTCTTAAATATTTCCTCTACATGTGTTTAGAACAGCATCAGATAGTAATACAAATTTTGCTTCAATCATCAAACATACTTAAGAAGACCCAGGAGGAGAAGGAAAATCTGTTTTGTTTACCTGTATTTTTCAGTTCCACATTCTTTCTTCCTTCCTCCTGTCTCATTCCTTCATTTTTATTTATTTATTTATTTGGCTGTGTTGGGTCTTAGTTGTGACACTTGGAATCTTTAGTTGCAGCACATGGGATGTAGTTCCCTGACCGGGGATGGACCCCAAGCCTCCTGCATTGGGAGTGCAGAGTCTTAGCCACTGAACTGCCAGTGAAGTCCCCTGTCTCATTCCTTCTGGCAATCATTTCCTTTCTTTTTACAGCTTTTTTAGCCATTCATTTATGATGACAGAGTCTCTTAGTTTTTTTTCATTTGAAAATGTTTTGATTTCTCCTTCATTTCTATAGGATATTAACACTATATATAGTATTCTGGGGAACCAGTTCTTTTTTTCAGCTCTTGGTATATGTGGTGCCACTTCCTTTTGGTTTCCATGACTTCTGTAGAGAAATCCAGTGTTATTTAAGTTGTTTTGCCCTCTAGGCAAAGTGTCACTATATTCTGGCTGCTTTCAAGATTTTTTCTATCTTTAAATTCAGAGGTTTAGGAGGGAGGTGGGAGGGAGGTTCTGGAAGGGGAACACATGTATACCCATGGCGGATTAATGTCAATGTATGGCAAAACCAACACAATAATATAAAGAAAGAAAGAAAGAAAGAAAAGAACAGAAAATAAAGAGGTTTAATTGTAACATTTCAGCATGGATTTTGTTGGCTTTATTCTGTGAGTTCACTGAGCTTCTTGAGTCTGTGATTAAGTCTTTTGCCATATTTGAAAAGTTTTCAGCCTCCCTCTTTTTCTTCTCCTTCTGGGATTCATCAACACAACTTTGAAATCTTTTGTCACAATATCACATGTCCCCAGGACTTTGTTCCCTTTTTTCTTCCTGGTCTGTTTTCTCTGTATTCTTCAGATTGGTTCATTTCTATTGTTCTGCCTTAAAGTTCACTGATCCTCTGTCCCCTGCTAATGCCATACTGAGTTTTCATTTGGTTTATTATATTTTGCAATTTCAGAATTTCCCATTTGGTTCTTCTTTGTATCTTCAATTTTTTAAGAGATTTCTTCACTGAGACTTAATTTTTTTCATGTCTCTGTCATGTTTTAATTGCTTGCTGAAATCATTTGATAATGACTCCTTGAGAAGGAGATAGTTCCAATTAGATAATTCTAACATCTGTGTCATTTTGCTGTTAGTGCCTGTCGATTATTTTTTCTCATTCAATCTGATATATTCCTGGTCCTTGTTATAAGTGATTTTTAAAAATATTGAAACCAGGACATTTAGGATATTACAAGACTTGGGATCTTGTTTAAATGTTGTAGCAGGGCTTCTCCAAACACTGCTGTGGTAGGGAGGGGCCCACCTAGTTATTCCCCCATTGGGAATGGATGTTTTGGGCCCCAAAGTCTCTGTTGACTTTGGGATAGGGGAATGGACTAGTGCATTCCCTCCCAGAGGGAATGAAAATTTGGGCTTCCTCCTGGGCCTTCTTTGTAAGCTTTAAATAGGGTCAGAAGTCAGAGTGCATTGTAGCCTGGCATGGCTGTTGATGGGGCTGGAGTGTGTTATGTATGTTTGGGTGGAATAGCGCAGTTACAGTCTAGAAGTTTTCTGTTCTGCTAGGCTGCCCTTCTCCTGGTTCCTTAAAGAGAGCAGCTTTTGTTGGGGCTTTTTTTAAATCTATCCCAGTAGAAGTTTCCATGTTCTTTGCTCCAGGTCTGGGATATGGGAGCCCAAAAGGAAACCCAAGGGACCTCCTTGGCTGGTTGGCCTTTTACTCCACCCTTTGGCATCGTCTTACATTTGTTTTGTATGCGATATCTGCGGTTTTTAGTTGTACTTGGTGGAAGAATAGGTAGGAATATGTCTATACTACCTTCCTAGAAGTCGACATCTGTAGATTTAAGTTATCAAATGACTGAGGAACTCAGAAGCAGGGCTAGCAGCTTTGAAGTCCAGTAATGATCCAAATAACTGAGTCCAGGAATGATCAATTCAGGGTGGGGGAAGTGAAGCATCACACATATGGTGAGGGCTCCACAACAAGCCCACATTCGTATCTGGGACACAAAGATTACCTGGTTAACTCCACAATCAAAGCCTGACAGAATGTGCTTTCTTTGGATATTCTGGTTCCCTGAGCCCCCATTGCTGAATGTTTCCACCAGCTAGGAAAAGTGCCCCCCAAGTAACTCTGGTTTTCCTCCTAAACACTGAGAGCTGGGCTATGAATGGCCAGGGCCATGCTTTATCAGACCCATGTGATGGCCCATCCTCATTCTTGATAGAAAACAGCAGGAAACAGGTGCATAGCGTAACCAAGCCACTCAACCATCACTGCCACCACCCCAAGGTGAAAAGGCCAGGTTGTTTTTGTTTTAATTTTTAAAAGGGGGAGGAGTGGTTGAAAAACAGAATTTGCTTTTGCTTTTAAAATTTAAAAAGAAAAAGGATCCTAGGGCATTAGATGAATCAGGGTAGTCATTCCCAAGAGCATTAGATGAATAAAAGTTGTCATTCCCAAGCCAGCTTGGGAAAGGGAGCTTCATGGCCCACCCATGACCAGTTGAGTCAAGGTCTGGCGTTAGAGCCTGGAAATGTGCATTTTTACAACTCTCCCAGATTCCCCGGAGATTTGGATACACAGCTGTGTTTGCAGGCAACTGCTTGAGTCCCTTACTGGGCCCTGTTTCTTATTTACACTTGATTAGGTCAAGAAATGAGAGAATGTCTGATCTTGCACAGTCAGGTGTTGGAGACTGTGGGTACTCGGTTAGAGTTTCATGTTTCATGAAGTCTGGGATTGTGAACTGCAGCTTTCCTCACTCCAGCCAGTGTTCTGAGGGTAGGGTGCCTAATGTAGTGTCCCCTGACAGTTTTCCTCCAGGTCTCTTCCCCTTTGATAATTACTGCAACATGAAACAAGCGTGTGATGCCTGGGAAAAAGCCCCTGCACCACGTGTTTATCAGCTTGAAATATGCTTTCAGATGGAGAGGCACCATGCTCGTGGTGCTCAGCAGATAGCAATGATGATTTGGTAATAGTCAGTGATACAGTAAATTCCTTAGCGATTAGTCAGTAAATATGTGTCAGTATTGGACTGGGAGGAGCGAGCATCAGATCTGTGAATGCCAAGTGCTGTTTGGAGAGTGATTCTGTATGTGCAGTTCGAGTTCTTCCAGGAGAAGGCGCCATCCTTCATCAGATGGCTGTGGGAGCCTCTGCCCTGCTGCCTGGCAGCTCTCCCTGCAGGCCCCTTGGCGTCTTGGTGACTGTCCCTCACTCCTCAGTCTCCTGGCTTCCTGTCACTCACCACCAACAAATGTTGTTGCCATTAAGACATAGGTGACCTAGTTCTAATCCAGTCCCTCATTTTCTACTTGAATTTTCTCCTTAACTACTTTTCATTTGCTTTCTGATTGACTTACCTAATGCCTTTTCAAACCTAAACTGCTTTGTGTCTTTGCGACCTTAAAATACATTTTTTTTCTAAATTATGAATAATTGGTGCACTGGACTAATACATGCATAATATGAATTTTATTCTCATTTTCCTATGATGCCAGTAATATACTCAGCTTGGTTTGTTGCTAAAGTTCGTGTCTCTGGCTATAAGATAGTATTTATTTTCATATATAACAGAAATTTTATGATTTTTCTATTCTCTTTTCTCTCCTCTGGGGAGTCTTTTCCCCTTTTCCTAAACTGTGGCCCCCGTGTGGTTGTGCCCCTCTCTCCTCCCCTCCGCAGGATTCTACGGTCTGGATGAGTCTGACCTGGACAAGGTCTTCCACCTGCCCACCACCACGTTCATTGGAGGGCAGGAGTCGGCTCTTCCTCTGCGGGAGATCATCCGACGCCTGGAGGTGAGAAAGCTGGGCTGTTTCCCTAAAGCTCCAGGGAACTTGGGAAAATTTGTGGAAACCTCTGGACTAGGTGGTTTTCCCTTGATCCTATATATATTTTTTAATGTAAGGGAAGAAACTTTTTTTTTTTGCTATTTTATTGATGAAAATCATCTTTTTGTATTTTTACCATCAACCATAAAAAAAAAAAAAGCAGAATTTGCTTCTAAGACTTAAAAAAAATGTGTCCTAAAGCATTAATTAAACAAAGACTGCTGTTTGCAAGCCTGCTTGAATAGGAACACCTGGGGAAAGCCCTGGCCCACTCACAACCAATTGAGTCATTTCTGGTTTTGGAGCCTGGAAATATGCATTTTTACAAATCTCCTAGAGATTGGGATACATAGCTGTGTTTGCAGGAGACTGCTTGAGTCCCCGTTTGTCCTGATCCCAGCATTTGAAAGGGACCGAGAGCTCTGCACGGCTCTTGTTTCAGTCAGTGCCAGAGCCTAGGAGTTGGGCTCTTGTGGGACAGTTGGGTCCCAGCCATAGCGCCCCTATCCCCAGAGGGCCCCACATCCAGGGCTCTTCCAAGAGAGCCTCCCATTCCAGCTTGTCCTAGCATGGAATACCTCATTCTCCTGGTTTACAGATACTGTGTAAAGTTACCCAACGATGGTGCGGTAGGTATGTTTACACGTGATATGTGCATACACTAGGCTGCTCTGTGACCTGGCAGAACTTAGTGTGCTCTTGGTCCCATGACATAATAGTCAGCTTGTAGCTCTTTGAAAATTTAGAGCAAGTGCAATTTCTCGTCTTCCTAATGTAGAGAAGCGAAGAGTCAGCACCTAAAACTCCTTGCCCTTCCCTTCTGGGGACTGAGCCAAGACAAGAAAGACAAAACATGATCCAGGAGCCCAGTAACTATGTGTTCCAAGTTAATAGCTGAATTCGTGTTGGTAATGATGGAAACATACTGTTTTTTACCTAATAGTTCCCTTTGAGCTTTTAATTGTTCCGTAATGGAAATATTGCCCCGTCAGGCGTAAGTCAGGCATAAGGAGCATGGGTGGGGTTCTCCTGCCTCGGTGTGTAAAGATGAGGAGGGAGCCCCCCTTCCCCCTCCCTTCCCTCTGCCTTTCCCTTCCTTCTCCCTCTTCCCCTCCCCTCCCCTCTCCTTCCACCCCTTCCTTCCTTCTCTACTAGGCTTACAACTCAAACTTGGGTCCCAAGGAAGACTCATCCATTTTAAGCTCATGGAGGAAGGTTTCAGGTTCATGTTTACAAACTTTGTGTCTGGACTGTGTTTTCTCAAGTGTGTTTGTGCAGAAATATGTCATCTTCTGCAGCTCAGTAGATCAGGGAGCTGTACAGCTCAGGTGGAAGTGGTGACCCTCCCTGGCTCTGAAGTCAGGGTAGGCAGGCCCTCACACCCCATCCCTGGGCTTCTTGTACATCCAGTTTAGAAGTTCCCAGTTTATCATGTGCAATATTATCAGGGAAATGTGGCTTGGGGTTAGTGAAAATACCTTAAACATCAAGGTCTTTCCCAGCTCTATTTCTTCCATTCATCTCTTGGCTAGGGGGATAGCGAGAGTGTCGTGGTTGGCCTGAGTTCAGGCAAATGTCCCTTTGTTTCATTATCACAGAGCTAATGTGCAGAGATGCTAACCCCTGCTCTAGAAGGCGGGAGTAAGAGAGCAGGGACCTGGTGACAGGTCTGGGCCCACCACTGAGATCCCAAGCACATCTTTGCCCTATACCGTGCCAGCCAGTTTCCATGTTAGTTGTGAAAATCAAACAGGGTCACAGACAGAACCACCAAACAGAACCCAGCACGCTTGGTCGGCATGGCTGCTGCAAAGGCATGTAAGGGCATTTGTGGGCCCTAAAGCCTACTGTTGGAAGTTTCCTGGTGGCTTAGTGGTTAGGCTTCAGCACTGTCACTACCATGGCCACGGTTTGATCCCTGGCTGGAGAACTGAGATACCACAAGCTGTGTGGCATGGCCAAAATATTAATTAAGGTTTAGTGGCACCAGAGCATATCTTCTTCAATTCTAACACTGATTGGGGTTTGCTGTTGGCCCCTCGTTCTGACCCCAGGACAGCCAGCAGGTGATGAGGGGAGAGAAGTGCTGATCACTTGCCTCAGAAAGGCTGTGTGGGGCCCTCCAGGTGGCTCCCCAGCAGGCGCCTCTGTCTGCTCAGTGTCAGGAGAGATGAAAGAGGGCACCCAGCTCAGCCCAGTACCCTGCCAGAGGCTGCTCAGCACAGTCCCATGAGGGGTTCCCAGAGGGCTGTCTCTCTGACACTCGGCTCTCCCGTGCCTTTTCTATTTTCTCTCACTCTGATTTCCTGGAATGCATATTGCCCAGGTCACCCTAGGCTTTCAACAGGACGCACAGCCTCCTTCCCAGCTATGACATGTGAGTGGTGTCTATTCAGGACCCTTTCTTTTGTAAATGTGCAGTCATGCTTCTGTAGAACCTGATATCCCCAAGAGGAAAGAAAGTGAAAGTGAAGTTGCACAGTCGTGTCCGACTCTGCAACCCCATGGACTGTAGCCTACCAGGCTTCTCTATCCATGGGATTCTCCAGGCAAGAGTACTGGAATTGGTTGCCATTTCCTTCTCCAGGGGATCTTCCCGACCTAGGGATCGAACTGGAGTCTCCTGCATTGCAGGCACACGTTTTACCCTCTGAGCCACCAGGGAGAGGATCAATTGTTAAAAGAAGAATGTAGAATTTGAAAACCCATTCCAGTTAGGTGGGTTTTGAGCTATGATATCCACCAGCAGCACAGGGCCTTTTTTTCTCACAGTGCTGGGCAGAGTCTGACCTTGAGGTCAGAGAAACTGCCTTGCCCAGCAGCTTCCTTGTCCCCAGGCTGGTGATTCTGTCCTCCCACCATGAAGGGAGCATACCTTGACCCAGGGGTTCTCACTCTTCCCTTCCTGCCCACTAGGCTCCATGCTACATGAAGGAAGCATTTCATGGCCAAGTTCAGAGTGAGAGGAGGTCGCGGGCCCAGGCCTGGTGCCCCGGGTGACAGCTAGCTCTGCTGTATCTGAAGTGGAGGCCACCTGTTCCTCTCAGCCTTCTGGCTTAAGTGGGCAGTCAACATACCTGGGTGAACATCCCCTTGATTGTGTGTGTGTGTGCATTAAATATAGATGGCCTACTGCCAGCACATTGGGGTAGAATTCATGTTCATCAATGACCTGGAGCAGTGCCAGTGGATCCGGCAGAAATTTGAGACACCCGGGGTCATGCAGTTCACCAACGAGGAGAAGCGGACCCTGCTGGCCCGGCTCGTGCGCTCCACCAGGTACAGCTGCATTGGCCCCGTCTGTGTGGTACAGTCTGTTGATGGGGTTGGGTGAGTTTGAGGCGTGGCCACAGCTCTGTGAGAGCAAGGTTGTCCCTGCTGACATGCCTCTTCAGGGTGGCTTAGTTTCTGTCCAGGTTTGAGGAGTTCCTGCAGCGGAAGTGGTCATCTGAGAAGCGCTTTGGTCTGGAAGGCTGCGAGGTACTGATTCCTGCCCTCAAGACCATCATTGACAAGTCTAGTGAGAACGGAGTGGACTACGTGATCATGGGGATGCCACACAGGTACCTGGCCACCCTGTGAGCGTCCGGAGCACAGAGGTGGGGCACGGGGCAAGCCTGGTATATAGTAACTCTAATCCCTGCCCCCAGATGACCATCGTCACAGCAGCCCCTCACTGGGCAGTCACTGTCACACTCAAGGCCATAGGTGGTTGTAGACAGACATCTTGGCCTCATGACCGTGTTGGGATCACAGGTGAGGGAGGTTAACCTAGAGGGAAGGTGGCTTGGTGACATGAAGCAGAGACCTCAGCTTGAGGAGGCCAAGGATGGAGTGTTCACTGCAGGCTGGCAGCATTCTCTGTTTTCTGCTTTTCTTCCTCTTACCTCGTCATGGCCTTGGATGCCAGGCAAGCAGAGGCCAAGTGTCCCCCATCAGCTCTAGTCTCAGCTCCTCTTGGGCTGCAGACTGAGGCACTGCCTGTCCCTCGGGGGAGAAAGGAGATAAAACAGCATTGCCTGCTGCCCAGGGCCCAGCTCAGGCCCTGCTCACTCCTGTGTGTCCAGGGGGAGGCTGAATGTGCTTGCGAACGTCATCAGGAAGGAGCTGGAGCAGATTTTCTGTCAGTTCGACTCAAAGCTGGAAGCAGCTGATGAGGTGAGACACCTGATTTCTTTTAGAAACTAACGTTCGCCAGCCCAGGATTGTTGCTCAGGGCTGCTGCACCGAGATTTCCCCGGGGGAGGGAGTCGGGAGGGAGGAGGGAGGGGGGTTCTGGAGGGGGAGCATATGTACACCCATGGCGATATCATGTCATTGTATGGCAAAACCAATAAAAAAAAAAAAAGAAACTAATATAGCTCCAACCCACACCAGACCCTGGCTCATTTATTTTTCCAGAAGGACTTATGGGGTCTGGGATCCTCTGTACCACTCACAAAAAAAGGAAGTGGCCAGTGGCTGACCTCCCAGAGAAAAGAGATGAGAGGCCTGGCAGCCCCCACAGTTCTCTCCGCCGCAGGTGGGGATGTGGCCCTCTAGTTGAGGGACCTCCTCCTTGTACCCTGGGTGGAGCCATTCTGGAAAAAGCCTTTCCATCCTTCTAAGAATGAGAGTTCTGGGTGTAGAAGTAACAGAGGACAGGGCTGTCACAAAGAGTAAGCATCTCACTGCCTAGGTAAAAGCCTCACCACTTGTGCCGGCAGGGTTCTGGAGATGTGAAGTACCACTTGGGCATGTATCACCGGCGGATCAACCGTGTGACTGACAGGAACATCACCCTGTCGCTGGTGGCAAACCCTTCCCACCTGGAGGCTGCCGATCCTGTGGTGATGGGCAAGACCAAAGCTGAGCAGTTTTACTGCGGGGACACCGAGGGGAAGAAGGTGAGACCACATGGGCTGACCAGAGGCAGTCCTGAGGCCAGACAGCCCAAGACAGGCTCACAGCGACAGGCATGCCCCAGACCTCACGATTCAGGAATTGAACAAAATGTTCTGAGGGGAATTCCAAAGAGTAGCAATAGTAAACCAGTCCCAGTTACAGATATGCTTCCTCCCAAGTTGTGACCACTAGGGCTAGGTGGGGAGTAGTTTGCTTTCGATGTCACCACATCTGTGGAGAAGCTAGTCTTGCAAAATAATCATGATGGTCAAAGAGGTTTTGTCACTGAGCAAGAGGAGAGGGTCTTAAGGAAGTGGTGTGGGTGAGCCTAAAGGAGGAATTGTGAAGCTGACAGATAGGAGGAGAGATGGCCCAGTCAGTATTAGGGTGGCACCGTTTAGAGATGGAGAACAGCTTGAGGTCCAGATGGGCCTAGTACAGAGATGGAGAACAGCTCGAGGTCTGGATTGTCCTAGTACAGAGGTGGAGAATAGCTCGAGGCCTGGATGGCCCTAGTACCAGCATTTTCTAGATATGTGATGGTGAATGCTTTAATGTTGATTATTCAGCCTGCTGGTATATAGAAATCCTCAATGGATTGTAACTGTTTGTCCTTGTTTGATCTCAAAGTATAAGTCTGTCTTTTACAAATGATGTAGTTCTTACTAATGACAACCTCAGAGTCAAGCAATCAGGAAAATCATGTTTTTGTAGTGTCTGTGTAAGCATTCTGGGGCATGTTGGAAGTCAGCATCTCCACCGTGCTCTCAAGCATCTATTCTTCCTAGAAACAGGGTCACATGTGAGAAAGCTAATAGAACACACACATTGTGATGTAAAGCTGCAGGTTAACTGGTAAAGAACTTCAGAAGAGGGTGTGGAAGGAAATAGAATGAAAAGCAGTAAAATCTTCTCATTGATAGAGCAGATAGTTGTCATATTTAATTAAAGAAACAGCAGGACTTTAGGTAGATGGGAAGAAAAGAATGTTTCCTGGAGATGAAAGATGGACAAAAATGGTGGTGGGTGGGGGAGGTGCTGTGGGCAGAGCAGGGAGGAAGGGGGTGGGAGGCAGCCTGGCCGAAGGATGCCCTGGTGAGCCTCAGACCTTTTAGAGGTGGAGCCAATTATTAGTTTACTAGGTTTTTTAATTCAAGACACTATAACTCTATTCCTACTGTGTTTCGATGGTTTGAGGGTAATGGGGTCCCAGCCGGAGGTGGCATTGGGAATAGGAAGTGGTTCCTTTACCACAAAGAGTATAGCCCGTGGGGAGGATGTTGGGACATGAGAGTTACTTCCCTGGGCTTGGGAGCCTGGACGGTGCCACAGAAACTCCAAACAGGAAGAAAGTGGCTTCCTGTGCAGCCCTCGAGGCCATCAGTGACACTGTGGCAGGGGAGGGATGGGGAGGAGAGCAACATCAGTGACTGGTACCTTCAGCATTTCTGCTGTCCGTTTCTAGGACACTTGCCCAGGCATTTGTGGCCAGGGAGGGTAACAAGATTGCAGAAAACGTTATGTGATATTCACATTCATAAGTTATAGACAGCCATTCAGGCATCGCTTGCTCAGAATGCTGGAAACACCCTGAAAAGTAATGAAATAACTAGAGGAAAGCGATGGAGCATATCTGACATGCTTCAGATGATCACAGCAATCAATGCTGTGAGGCCAGGAGAGGCTGGTTAGCCCCACGTGGTCGCCATGTGCTTGTCTGAGGGAGTGCCCGGTCCATGGGTGTGCCCTGCCCAGTGTGAATGGCATGTGCCTACAGGCCCCAGCCTTACCCCTCTCTCCGAGCCCACCCTTACCCTGCTCAGTGGACGGGTCAGACCCTACCAGTCCTCCACACTTGCCGTCCTTGCTACTCATCCCAGACCTCTAGGCAGTTATGGCTTCCTGTGCAGCTGTGGAGTATTTGTTACAGAAAGCTGGAGTATTTGTTATACAACCTTCAGTGTTTCAGAAAAAAAAATATGCAATTTCTATAAATGTGGCCAAGGTTGTTCTGTAACCTGGTGCAAGATTGAGCCTGACCCAGCTTGGCTCAGGGTTGGCCCTTGGGACGTTCATGTGGGAAAACAGCTCCCCAGTGCTGCAGGCAGAAACCTGCTCCTACCAGGAGTAGGTAGGAGTATGGTTTCAGCAGCCGGTGGCACACTGGAGACTACAGGGATGGCAGGTAGCCTGGCGAGTGGCCCAGTATAGCTTCACCAGAAGATCAAGAGAAATAGCGAGAGGAGAGGGGAGGCTAACCTGAAGTGCCCAAAGGCAGGAGGCTGAAGTTGTATAGAGAAGGCTCTGTAGAGAAGAAACTTGCATCCTGGTGATCAGGGAGAGGCACCGTGTCCCCTGGTTGTTTGGGACCTGGCAAAGCTTCCCTCCTCTGAGGAGGTCCCTGTACAAACCCAACACTTGTGTCTATTTCTACCTGTCCTAGAGAGCGCCCCTGCATCCACTATGGCAGGACACATGGGATCTGCTACAAAAAGAATCTAGGTTTTTTTCTCTGAAGAGCACACAGACCTTCCCTTCCTGGCGTGAGGACCAGGGAGGTGACAGGAGCTGAGGACACAAGGGCAAGAGGGCATCAGCGAATAGGGGTGGCAGGGATGTGGGGGTACCAAGCCAGCAGGTAATGTATTGAGGACAGTGGGAATGGTGTCTCACGGTGCAGAAGGTGTTTATAAACGTAGAAGGAGGAAGGCACAGAAAAAGGATTGGAATTGGAGGTGTTGCAGTTATACAGTATATAAATTTAGAAATTTCTGTACGTGAACTTAGAATCCATTTTTTGGCTCTGGGCTGAAAGAGCCTAGAAGTGATGATGATCTAGTAGTGATGAGTACACAAATAGTCTTAAATGCGATCCTCCACTGAAGGAACCAAGCTCCTTAGAGAAATGTCCGATTCCAGGGCTGGGCAGGAGCCTGAGAGCTCTTGTGCCAGAAAGCAGGGAGCCCGTCCACCTGCATGTACCCCAGGGCCTGTTCAGGTGGCATGGGGCTCCCACGCCAAGTCCGGACGATGTGAGTGTCAAAATAACGACTGATATTAGTTAGTTACACCCCATTGAATACAACAGGAATCCGTGAGCACCTATTAATACAAATAAAAGTCGAGGAGAGAACGCTGTTATGTAGCACAAGTGCATAAAGGTAGGGGTGACACCTGGCAGCATCCAGGAGGTACCACGCAGGCTGCTGGGTGGGTGGGGTGCGGTGAGGAGCAGGATGTAAAGGTGCTTCTCACTGTGCTCCTTACCGAGGAGAAATGGTGAGTTTAAAGGGAGAAACCTGGACAACTGCCTGTCTGCATTCACATGGTGCAGGCCGCCTCGGGTGTCCCAGGTGTGGCATGCACCGTTCCTGAGTCTGTTCACGAAGGAGCGTTGGAGCCCAAGGCCTGTCTAGAATGTGGAGGCAGGAGAGACAAGGGGCTGCTCCAGGTTGGAGAAGCTGAAGAGGCATGGCCCTGAGAGCACATCTGCATGGGATCTGGGGAGGATGGGCTCTGGGCCAGCATTGCTTTCCTGCGTGGTGGGTTCAGGGGCAGTGGGCATTGGCTCTGCAGCAGATGGCGATGGGGTGACAGGTGTGCAGACATGGAGCGCACCACCTGGAGCACATCATAGGGGAGAGGGGCTGGAAGGGGCCTGGGGGTCTTTGTGCTTTCCTGCCATTTTCTAAGTTTGAAATGATCTCAAAATACATTTTTGGGCTTCCCTGGTGGCTCAGTGGTAAAGAATCCACTTGGAGTGCAGAAGACATGGGTTCGATCCCTGGGCTGGGAATATCGCACATGCCGCAGAGCATTTAAGCCCGTGTGCCACAACTACTGAGCCTGAGCTCTAGAGCCCAGGAGCCGCGACTGCTGAGCCCACATGCCATAGAGTCTGTGCTTTGCCGTAAGCCACCACAGTGAAAAGCCCGTGCACCACAACTAGGAAGTAACTCCCACTCTCTGCAACTAGAGAAAAGCCCACACGGCAGCAACGACCCAGCACAGCCAAGAATAAATACTACATCATTTTTGAAAAGTGGATCGTGACATACTCTCCCACGTGCCTTGTGGACATGGTGGCCAGGACCACATCAGATTTGGGTTCTCCTTTGCCTGTCTGTAGGTCATGTCCATCCTTCTGCATGGGGATGCCGCATTTGCTGGCCAGGGCATCGTTTACGAGACCTTCCACCTGAGTGACCTGCCATCTTACACGACTCATGGCACTGTCCACGTGGTCGTCAACAACCAGGTAACCTGGGTGGCTTCAGGGTCTTTGCAGCAGCGAAGGCTAAGGAGGCCACATCAGCAATTAGACTTTGTCCTGAGGCTTCTGTGCTCACATCAGTCTTCGTTAAAGGGACATGTTCTTATCATTTAGTAAATTTGTTGTTTTCTGATTGATAAACTTGGACAAACAGGATACTTCCTTTAAAGTAGAGAGATTTCAATTATGCTGTTTTAAGAGCATGATATTATTTTATAATATTTTCTTCTAGACCAACAAGCATTTATATGGCTTTTCTTTCTTAAGAAACTGGGGTTCTATATACAGTTTTACATCCACTTCTTTTTTACCACAGTGTTTTCTCATATCATTATATATTCTTAAAATATTAATTTTGATGACAATATACATTGTAGGTTGTTTCATAAAACATATTGCTGTGTTGTTAGACTTTTAACTAAGATTCTCATTTTTCACAGTTGTAAATAAATAACGGTTGTTGAACATTCTTATAAGTAAATATCTCTGCCCAATTCTAAAACATATAACATGGTTATATCTGTTATTTCCTGTGCCGTGCATCCAAGAGTTCATCTCACCAACTTGTGTGAACTTTCATATAAGAGATATTTGAGTTCCTTTAAGTATTGGCGCTATGTCAGGTAACAAGCAGAGAGAGGGCACATTCCCTGTCATTACAGAGCTTATAGTTCTGGGTGAGGGGGGCAGGGGTCCTACCAGATATTGGGTTAGCCTGCAGATGTTTCTCTGAGGATTTGACCTTTAGGTGGAAATGCACAATCGAGTAGGCAAATGTTAGGGGGCAGCGGAGCAGGTCAGGGAAGGGTCCCCTCTGTGCAAGGGAGGTGATGAGGCTGCTACATCTAAGGTTTGAGGGGTTTTTTTGAGAGAAAGCAGCCATCAGCTGCTTCCGCATGGCCCCCAAGAAAGAGGGTCTTACTCCAGATGTGTTGGGAGGCCCTCGGAGGACTGAAGCAAGGAAGTGATGAGACAGTTTGGTTTGTGAAGATGGTTTGTTGATACATGTGGAATGAGTTAGAGGAAGACAAACAGTTGCAACTGTCCCGGCAAGAAGTAGAGAGGAAGAAGGGAAAATTTAAACATGAAAGTAAAAGTGGTAGTCAGTACATAGTGAATGCCCAAGAACTTAAAATGTACAATATCAAACACAAATAAGACGAGGAGCCTTACTGCTTATTGAGTGCCTACTGTGTGCCAGACATTAAATTAGTGACTTCACATCCTCTAACTTAAAGCATGATCCCTGTCTTACCCATGTGGTAGGTGCTATCATTCCCATTTTACCCAGGAGAAAATTGAGCAGAGAGTTGAATAGCTTGCTTGAGAGTTGATATTTGAATTGCTTCTTTTAAAAAAGAGTGTTAGAAAAACGCCAAAGAAAGAGAAAGGTCTAAAACACGATGTGTCACTGAACTGTGTTTTATACAGATGACCAAGCACAGAGAGTCTTCAGTGCTTGTTGGGTAGGAGCTGAGTTGCCAGCAGCATGGTCTTCAGTCTGGAAACAGTACAGCAAAGATCATTCAAAGGGATTGGAAGCCCAAACAAAACACTGGGAGGTGTTTTTTTTTGTTTGTTTTGTTTTGTTTTTGTAAGAGAAAAGTTTTTCTATACGTAGTCTCCAGAGTCAGATGAATTTCATTCCAGGATTTTTCTTTTGATTATATATTCTGATGGCAGAATCTATTTGATAATCTCTTATGGATCCTGGCAAGTAGGAGAGGTGCCAAAGACTTTTAAAATTTTGTTTAGGGGATTTCCCTGGCAGTCCAGTGGTTGAGACCCCATGCTTCCACTCCAGGGGGGCATAAGTTCAGTCCCTGGTCAGGGAACTAAGATCCTGTAAGCCATACAGTTCAGTCACAATATGTGTATGTGTGTGTGTATCACTGCGTCACAATTAATATCTTAATGAAACTGGAAGAAAGATGTAAATATATAAAGCTGAAATAAATAATCATATGGAGGGGCATTGTGGAGAAGCTGTCACCACTGCAGCAAAACTGGAAACCAACACTTGTACCACTGCATCAGTAGGGAGCCAGTAAGTAATTTATGATAGATCTATACATGTGTTACAAAGCTTTAATGAATTAATACATGTAAATCAATATACATAGAGTGTTTAGAATAGAGCCTGGTGGCACTAGTGGTAATAAACCCACCTGCCATTGCAGGAGACATAAGAGACACAGGTTCCATCCTTGGGTCAGGAAGATCCCCTGGATGAGGGCATGGCAGCCCAGTCCAGTATTCTTGCCTGGAGAATTCCACAGATAGAGGAACTTGGTGGGCCACAGTCTGTGGGGTCACAAAGAGTCAGATATGACTGAAGTGACTTAGCACACACGCATAAATAAGCACTAATGTAAGTTAATAGCAACCACAGTGTAATAAAGCCACATGAAAGGATGGATCTATATATACTGTTGAAATCATCTGTAAGATACATTAAATGGAGGAAAAAATATAGAGCAGAATGTGGAGTACAACTCTGTGTGTGTGTGTGTGTGTATGAGTGGGTGTATGTATACCCACCATATGTGCTTAAAGATACAGAAGTCAATAACAGTAGCAGATACTGGGGAGGGCGTCTGGGGGACTGAGACCTCAAAACTTCGAAGCAGTTCACTTTCTGTGAGATTCTAGCTGTAACGTGCATGTTATGATGCCTATCTTACCTGGTGCCTACCCGCATCTCCCTGTGGGGAGTCCCAGATAGACCATGGGATTGTGCATGGTCTCTGTAAGTGTTCATCAGAATTCTTGCTGGTACATCATTTTTTAATGTTCTCATAAGCGTCTGACTAGTTTTAATCTTTTCTTTAGTCAGTGTGATAAAGGAGTTCATGTAAAAGCAATTCACCATAAATAAAGAACTCTCAGACTTCTGTAAAAGCCTACAGTTTAATGTTTTTTTCAGTCTTTCTGCTGTTATGGCTACCATCTGTCATGATGTGGGGTCAATTAAGAAGATCTGTAGCAGGAAAAGAGAGGCCTGCTTGGCTGAGGCTCTCTCTCTGACAACACACCTAGGATTTCCCCTTCTACATTTTTCTTCTAAGGAAGCCATCAGATGCAAACTATTTTTGTATAAGAGTGTTTTTCAAAACCGACGAGTCTGTATAAACTTTGGCAAAACGAGTCCCTTGCGGATCGGCTTCACCACAGACCCGCGCATGGCCCGCTCCTCGCCTTACCCCACTGACGTGGCCCGAGTGGTGAATGCCCCTATCTTCCACTTTGGAAACAGTATTATATAATCACTAAAATATTTAATATCCTGGTGAAACAGTCACAATATAGTGAGTGAAAATGCAGGGCACCCTTGCTGCTGGGGAAGGGTGCATGGCCCAGCCAGTTTGGAGAGTGCTTGGGGGTATTTGGGTGTAGAGGCCAGACCCTGTGGCTTAGTTTTCCCTTCCTACGAGGACTGTAGATAACTCAAGTGTTTGCTGGAGAAAACCTGTGTAGGAATGTGTACCAGTAACAGTGTATTATTCATAAGTTGGAAACAACATCCACCAACAGGAGAATGGATAAATGAACTGTGGTACTGTTTAGTACTTAGATTTCACCAAGCTCTGCTAGGAAAGTAGAGGTCCATGTTTCAACTCAGATGAACCATGAATATAAATTTGAACAGAAAGCAAGTTGCAAAGAATCCATACAGCATATAGAGTATGCTACCATATATAAGGTACATAGAGTGTATATCTCTATAGTTTAAAAGACTGGAGCCTATTATCCAAAGTGAAGTAAGCCAGAAGGAAAAACAAAAATACAGTATACTAACGCATATATATGGAATTTAGAAGGATGGTGGCGAGAACCTTGCATGCGAGACAGCAGGGGAGACACAGATGTATAGAACAGTTTCATGGACTCTGTGGAAGAGGGCAAGGGTGGGATGATGTGGGAGAATGGCATTGAAACATGTTAATTGTCGTGTGTGGGGTCAATCGCCAGCCCAGGTTTGATGCTCGGGGCTGGTGCACCCGGATGACCCAGGGGGAGGGAATCAGGAGGGAGAAGAGAGGGGGTTTCTGGAGGGGGAGCATATGTATGCCCATGGCGGATTCATGTCATTGTATGGCAAAACCAACACAATAAAGTAAAGAAAATTAAAAAAAAAAAAAAAGACATGGAAATAAAATGTTAATGTTATGAAAACCAAAAAAATATAAGGAGCCTTCCAGATTAAGGGAGACCACAGAGAGGTGGCAACTAATGCACAATGAAGTGCTGGATTGGGTGCTGGACTGAGGCAGGAAAGACTGGGTATCATTAGGATTACTGATGAAATGTGTATACTGAGGGGTCTTATAACAATATTCTATAATATTAAACTGCTTGAACTGAGAACTGCACTACAGCTGGTAAGCCAGTGTCCATGCTTTAAGGACTAAGGATGGTCTTTTGGTCTACAACTTACCTGAAAATGGTTCAGAAAAAATGTGTGTGTGTGAGTATGTGTGTGTAACAGAAAGAGCGTGAATAATAAAAGGGGCAAAATGGGAACCGTTGCTGAATCTGAATGAAGAATCTGGGAGTTCTCTGTAGCTTCCAACTTTTTCATAAGCCTGAAATGATACCAGTAAGCCTTTTTAATTTTAATAATCATTAAGCCTAAGAAGGAACTTCACTGGTGACTCAGTGGTAAAGAATCCACCTGCAATGCAGGAGACTCAGGTTACAGTCCTGGGTCGGGAAGATCCCCTAGAAAAGGAAATGGCACCCACTCCTGTTATTTTTGCCTAGAGAATTCCATGGACAGAGGAGCCTGGCGGGCTACAGTCCCTGGGGTTGCAAAGAGTTGGACACGACTTACCAACTAAATAGCAACAACAAACCTAAGAAGATATCTGTATATTGTTTATGGACATATGAAATACATATAGCA
Source organism: Antilocapra americana (assembly GCA_007570785.1). Taxonomy (NCBI): domain Eukaryota; kingdom Metazoa; phylum Chordata; class Mammalia; order Artiodactyla; family Antilocapridae; genus Antilocapra; species Antilocapra americana. Next base: position 11,469,318 of record ML660772.1, read on the forward strand.
ACATGTGGAAACTATGTCCTCTACTTTTGGGGCCATGTAGTATCATACTTTTTTGATGTTTAAAGTAGTTCATAAAATAAATTTTAAATGCAGATTATAAAATTACAAATATATGATTAAGTTTTAATGTATCTAAGTGATGAGACCTTTAAATTTTCTTTTCAAACAAAAAATACTTGTGTTAGTGAACAGAGTTCAAAATTATAGAAGTAATAGGATTTGAAATTTCATATTTATATTGGCATGTGTATGCATGCAAAGAAAATCATCTAGAAAGGAAAGTGTCAAGATATTTACACTGAAACCGGTAGAATATACATAATTTTAATTTTTCATACTCTCTTCCAAACTCTGTTCAACATGTATGAATTTTGTTACTAGAATAGGGAAAAAAAAAAATTTTTTTTTAAATGGCACTTTAGTGACTGTCTCAGAGTAGGCCACATGCAGCCAAGTGACCTCCAGCAGGTGGCCTTCGGCTCTGCTCTGCCTGCCATTAGCCCCACCCTCACCCTCAGACATACCCACTCTCGCCCCAGCCCTGTCCCCACCGAGCCATTGGCCTGGGGGTAGGCTTGCCCTGGCCCACCCTACTTCTGTCCTGCTGATGCTTAGCAGTGTGCCCAAGCCCCTGGCCAAGCTGCCTGTCCCTTGCAGATCGGCTTCACCACAGACCCGCGCATGGCCCGCTCCTCGCCTTACCCCACTGACGTGGCCCGAGTGGTGAATGCCCCTATCTTCCACGTGAACTCGGATGACCCAGAGGCAGTCATGTATGTGTGCAAAGTTGCAGCCGAGTGGAGAAGCACCTTCCACAAGGATGTGGTGGTGGACCTGGTGAGTGACCTTAGCCTGTGTCCTGGAGAGAGGGGTTAGGGTGCCCTAGGGCCAGGGGACACCTCCCTTCCCCTCCCAAGAGCTTCTGTGTCTTTGGTTTGGGTGACCCAACCTGGGCAAGAGGTAATTGGGGTCCTGTCCCAAGATAGTCCCAGGTCACTCTTGTTTCATCTCGGGGGACAGTCAAAGCAGTTCTGATGTGTGAAGGAGAGGGAGATAGGACCTAATTCTAGAGGAGGTCAACTGAGTGTCAACTAGGAGAAATGGAACAGGTCCTCATAGGTCTTGGGTCCCGACTGACATGGGCCCTGATGCTGGGGTCTCCCGGTGTGCCCAGGTGTGTTACCGGCGCAATGGCCACAACGAGATGGATGAGCCCATGTTCACCCAGCCGCTGATGTACAAACAGATCCGCAAACAGAAGCCTGTGCTGCAGAAGTACGCAGAGTTGCTGGTGTCGCAGGGCGTGGTCAACCAGCCCGAGTACGAGGTGCGTCCCTGGCTCTGTACGAGGGGCCTTTCCAGAGCCAAGGAGGGATAGAGAAGACCCGCCACAGGGCCAGTGCTCACTTCTGCAGAGCACTTAGGATCCAAGTCAGAACATGTGAACTATTTACAACTACAGCATTTCAGCACTTAACCTGGAAGGGCCCGGCTACTGAGGAGTTAGTTCCATGAAGGAGGTGGGACCTGAGAGGACTTCACCTTGGCCTCTGAGGCCCACAGAGCCCAGTGTAGAGGGGTGAGGGGGTGAGAGGGTGGTGAGGGACCCAGATGCTAGCTGGTCTCTCTGGCTGGTCATGAGAGGGAAGGCCCATGCAGGGTGATGGAGAGAGACGAGCAGTGTGGGTCATGAGCAAGCAGAGTCGGGCCTGTGAATGGGGGTGGTGCTGGGATCAGGGGCAGGTGCCGAGGTGGCACTCAGGTTCAGTCCTCCTGGGGATGTGCTCGGAGCCCAAGAACTGGACCAGTTCGTCAGGAAGACTGGAGGGAGGGTGAGTAAAACCCACAGCCCACAGTGGAGAAGAAGCCGCTGGGACGGAAACACTATACTAGGCTTCCCGCAGATCTTCCAGAGGTGATTCGTGTTGGGAGAACTCAGGGGTCCATGGGTCTGAGGGACTCTGCACCAGGAAAGTGCTGGTGTGTGCTGGCTGGGTGGCTGGCATGCCCTGTGCAGAGCGGCCCTGACGGCTGCATTGTGCCCAATCCTCTAGGAGGAGATCTCCAAGTATGACAAGATCTGTGAGGAAGCCTTTACCAGGTCCAAGGATGAAAAGATCTTGCACATTAAGCACTGGCTGGACTCCCCCTGGCCTGGTGAGTGAGGCATGCTGCTGGTGAACCCCTTCCACCCACACCGCATGGGTCCCAGAATTGGACCGCCGACTGCCATTCTCAAGGGAAGATCTCGGCCATCTCTTGGCAGCATTTCACACGTCCATGGTTCCTTATGTCAGCCTGACCTTTCTGTCCCAGGCTTCTTCACCCTGGACGGGCAGCCGAGGAGCATGACCTGCCCCTCCACGGGCCTGACGGAGGACATTCTCACACACATTGGGAATGTGGCCAGCTCCGTGCCTGTGGAGGATTTCACCATTCACGGAGGTGAGGGCGCTCCCCCAACTCTGCCACCGCCTGGGCCTTCGGAAGTAGTGCCGACTCCCCTCTGGCCTGAGACTGGTCCCCTCCTGGCTCAGGTTCCTGCTTCATTGAAGGCTGAGCAGGGTTGGGTGGATGGGGGTAGCCCTGCCCCAGTGTGGTCCTCAGCCAGCAGAGCCGTAGATGATGGCACGGGATGTCACAGCCTCCCTGGTCTGGACGCCACTCTTCTGGCAGCTCTGGACCCCTGAAGCTGGGGCCGCAGGGAGATCTTGTCCTAAGAGGGTGTTCGGGGCGGCTGGTGAACATCGTCTTTCTCTGCAGGGCTGAGCCGGATCCTGAAGACCCGTGGGGAGCTGGTGAAGAACAGGACTGTGGACTGGGCTCTGGCAGAGTACATGGCTTTTGGCTCCCTACTGAAGGAGGGCATCCATATCCGGCTGAGCGGCCAGGATGTGGAGCGGGGCACTTTTAGGTAATGGCCTTGGTGTTCCTGTGGGCCCTTCAGAGCGGAGGAGACGCAAAAGAAAGGCTCTGGTGTTTGTCTTCCAGGAGAAAATCACTGCCAGGAAGCAGTCATTAGACCCCATTGTCTCAGGCCCAGAGGCACCCCATTCCTGCTCTGATTAGATGCTTCTGTTAAGAACCAGGCTCTCTGCCCCCAGCAGCGGCTGTGTGTGGGGTCCAGGCTGAGCAGCACGCAGGGCTGGCTCCTGCCTGCTAACCTCCGCTCTTCTGCTGCAGCCACCGCCACCACGTCCTGCACGACCAGAACGTGGACAAGAGAACCTGCATCCCCATGAACCACCTCTGGCCCAACCAGGCCCCCTACACCGTGTGCAACAGCTCGCTGTCCGAGTACGGGGTCCTGGGTGAGCGCTGGGGCCCACGAGGCCCTCCTCCCCGTGCTCCCCAGCTGCCCTCTCCCCACTGATCCCCCGACCACCCCTTCTTCCCTTTTCACCCCCTCCTCCCCACCTCCCCTTCTCACCCACCAGCTGACTGCTGTCCGATCTCCTCCCTTCCTCCTGCTCTACAGGCTTTGAGTTGGGTTTTGCCATGGCCAGTCCTAACGCCCTGGTCCTCTGGGAGGCTCAGTTTGGTGACTTCCATAACACGGCCCAGTGCATCATCGACCAGTTCATCTGCCCGGGACAAGCCAAGTGGGTGCGGCAGAACGGCATCGTGCTGCTGCTGCCCCACGGCATGGAGGGCATGGTGAGCCCCCCACCCCTTCCCTGGCAGACCTAGGAAGGGCCTGCCTGGGGCCCTGGTCCCAAGACTGGCACGGTGCAGGCTCTGCTGGTGTTCCCCACCCCTCTTGGAGGCAAGAGGCAGGTCCTACTCTGACCTGGATAAGAAGTGGGGGTGTGGCTGGGGCCTTCTCAGGTTCAGGTGGTCCCTGTGCCCTACTCCTCCTCCCCCAGGCCCTGTGAGGGGTTTTCTTAACACTCTGTTTGGAAGCCATGAGGAGCCAGGAGTGCTGGGCCCTGTCCTGATGTGGAAACTACCCCTGCACTCCATAGGCAGGAGGAGAAGGAAATAAACTATCAGCAGGAAAGCGATAACTTGGTGCTTTTCAGACCAGAAATGAGCAAGTTGGTTAAGGAAAAGAAGTACTGAATGCAGCTGTCAGCATGGGGGAAGCTCCTGATTTGTAACTTGTGTGTCTGGTTCCAGGGCCCAGAACATTCCTCTGCCAGGCCAGAGAGGTTCCTGCAGATGTGCAATGATGATCCAGATGTCCTGCCGGTAAGTAGCCACCACCTGGGCGTCTGTGGGCACTTCTGAAGGTACCACTGCTCTATCCCTCTCAGGAGTTATAGGCGAGCCCAAGCCTGCTTGTGTCCTGGAAATGAGAGGCCTCTTCAGAGCATAGAAGACAGTACCAGGCTGCTTCCTGCAGCAGAAGCTTTTAGGAGTAGTACTGTCTGTGTTTTGATTCAGGCAAGTTATTTATTGCAGTTTTTAGGATCTTAGTTCCCTGGCCAGGGATTGAACCCTCATGCTTGGGAGTGACAGCTCAGAGTCCTAACCACTGGACCGCCAGGGAGTTCCCTAGGCAGACATTTTAGAGGAAAGAATTCTGGGGTGATTTTAGTGAAACTTCAAGAGCTGAGAGGAAATTACTGGGCGTCAGTTTCTAAGGAAAATCTGAATTGGTTTTAGCTAGACCCCGTGTCTGTCCTAGGCCAGGCAGTAGTTTTCAGAGAAAGAGGGATAAATGTGGGATGGAGAATTCCATTCAGACCTTAGGGCTAGCTGGCTGAGCTCTCGTCAGTGTCCCCCATGTGTGCATCTCCAAGGGAGCTGAGATGCCTGAGGCCTGGACCTGGGGCCTTCTGAAGCTGTCTGCCTCAGCACCTCCCAAAGCAGGGTGCTTAGAGCTACTCGGCCTCTGGACTTTTCTCTCTTTGCTATAGGACCTTAAGGAAGCCAACTTTGACATAAATCAGCTGTACGATTGCAACTGGGTTGTCGTCAACTGCTCCACCCCTGGCAACTTCTTCCATGTGCTGCGTCGCCAGATTCTCCTGCCCTTCCGGAAGCCGGTCAGTTGGGGGTGTCCCTGTTCAGAGAGGCCTGGCCTGGGGGACTCCAGGGCCCCAGCCCAATGGGAGAATGGACATGGGAGCGGGTGGCTATAGGTGGTGTGTTGAGCTTGGAGGAGAGGTGAGCCCCCTCAGGGCCAAAGGAACAGAGGGTCCTCAGGAAGCAGGCTTCTAGGCAGGGTGTTGAAGGGTGAGTGGGAATGTGTGAGAAGGGTCCAAGGGAAGAATGCTTCCTGCTGCTCCCCGGTGACCGTGCAGGGCCAGGCAGGCCCATGGAGCAGGGCAGCCAAGGACACCCAGGAAAGGCTCAGGTGTCTTTCTCGGGTATAGGGTAGCGGGTGCCAAGGGTTCTGAGCAGACTGGGGCGGGCCCTGAAGGAGAGGGTGCTTATTAGCTGAGCAGAGCCCAGCATCTCAGGGCGGAGGAAGAGAGCCCAGGGGCAAACAGCATCATCCTGTTTCTTCTTTTCACCTCAGACCTGCACTCCTCCTGACTATAGAGCCAAGAGGGCCTGTTCTGAAGATGGGCCTGGGCAGCCCCTTGCTGCCCTCCTTCTAGAATACTTAGAACTTGGTCTGTCATGAGCCTGTGCTTCTGTGTTTCAGTTAATCATCTTCACCCCGAAGTCCCTGCTGCGGCACCCTGAGGCCAGGTCCAACTTTGATGAGATGCTTCCAGGTACGCATGATGGGGCTGGGCATTTGGAGGGAGTCTTTAACTGCCACGGTGTAGGGGGCTTGTCAGTCTTACTGTGGTTATTTGGTTCATGGGTAAAGGCCACTGAACACAACAGCCAGCGTGTCAGAGCTTATGTGCAAATTGGTCCAACAGCATGTGTCTTGTTCCACCAGGGTCCACAGCCTTTGCTGGGTGTGTCCCTAGGACTCTCTTAGAGGCGGTGAAATCAGTCCGAGGTTAGAGTTCACCCTGCTGCCCGAGCACTGCTCCTGGGGGCTGACAGCAGCCAGGGACAGAGGAAAGGCACTGGGTGGGTAGGGCCTGCCGCCTAACACCCAGCTCGGTGCCATAAGGTGAGGCCCACAGCATTGCGATTTCACCCGGACCGCAGACAGAGGTGGCTGGCAGCACACAGCAGCCCTGCACATCCTCCCTTGCTGCCAGCCACAGAGCCCCCTTTAGTCTTCTGTCACGGTAAATCCTGTCTTTGGTTTTTCCCTTTTATTATTATCATGGTGAAATATGCATTATATAAAATTTATCAACTTAGCCACTTTTAAGCGTACTGTTCAGTGGCATTAATAAACACATTCACGGGACTTCCTTGGTAGTCCAGTGGTTAAGCTGAAGTACTTCCACTGCACGAGGCATGAGTTTGATCCCTAGCTGAAGAAAAACAACTCCCCCATCATCTCTTCTCCCCCCACCCCTGGCACCTACCATTCTGCCTCTATAGATTTGACTCCTCTAGGAAATGCATATAAGTGAAATTATATAGTATTTGTCTTTATGTGACTGGTTTATGATATCCTCAGGGTTCATCCATGTTGTAGCATGTGTCAGAATTTCCTTCTTTAAAGCTGAACAGTGTTCTATTGTATGTATCTGGTATATACACTTTTTGTTTGTTCATCTGTCAGTGGACACTTGGGTTGCCTCTGCATTTTAGCCATTGGGAATAATGGTACTGTTTACCAATTTTTCTTCAAGACCTTGTTTTTCCGATTCCGTTGGTTATATACCAAGAAGCAGAATTGCTGGGTCATGTGGGAACTCTTGTAGTGTAACGTACTGTTTTCCATAGTGGTTCCCAAGAATGCACACGGTTCCAGTTTCTTTACATGGCTTGCCAACAGTAGCACTGTTTTCTGTTTCTGTCTTTGTTTTGCAATAGCCATCCTCGTGACCATGAAGTAGTATCTCATTGCAATTTTGATTTTCATTTTCCTAGTGATCAGTGATGTTGAGCATCTTTTCATATGCTTACTGGCCATCTGTATGTGGCCTTTGGAGAAATGTCCTAAGTCCTTGCCCATTTTTTAATTGGGTTGCTTATTTTGTGGTTGAGTTGTGAGATTTCTCTCCATTTGCTGGGTATAGATGCCTTATCAGATATATGACTTGTAACTATTTTCTTCCATTGGATTGTCTTCTGATGTACAAAATTTTTTAATTTTCATAAAGTCCACTTTTTCTTTTTTTTTTGTTATGTTGCCTGTGCCTTTGGAGTCACATCTAAGAAATCCTTGTCAAATTCAGTGTTTAAGTTTTATAATTTCAGTTCTTGGTCTGCCTTTAATCCATTTCGAGTCTGTGTTTCTCTGTGGTGCCAGGGCCTAGCTTCATTTGCATATGGGTATCCAGTTTTCACAGCACCATTTATTGAAGAGACTGTCCCTTCCCCATTGGATGTTATTGGTTCTCTTGTCAAAATCATCTGGCATTATATGTGAAGCTTTATTTCTGAACTCTGTTCTCTTCCATCGGTCTGTATATCTGTCTTTGTGCCAGTACCATGCTCTGATACTGTAGCTTTGTAATAAGTTTTGAAATTGGGAAACATGAGTCCTCCAACTTTGACTTTCTTTTTCAAGATAGTTTTGACTATTTAGGATCCTTTGGGATACCATGAATCTTAGGATGGGTTTTATTTCTGCAAACAATGTCCATGCCCTTGAGATTTTGATAAGGATTGCATTGAATCTGTAGATTGTTTTAGTCATATTAACATCGTGACAGTGTTAAGTCTCCCAGTTCATGAACATAAATGACTTTCCATTTATTGGTATCTTCTTTAATTTATTTCAGTAATGTTCTGTAGTTTTCAGTGTACAATTTTTTTATTTTCTTGGTTAAGTTTATTACTAAGTGATTTTATTTATTTGATGCTGTTTCAAATAGAATTTTTTTTCTTTTTTTAACTTTCAGATTGTTCATAGCAATACAACTAAATTCTGAGTGTTAATTTTCTATCCTGTAATTTTGCTGAATTCATTTATTAATTTTAACAAGTCTTTTTTTGTGTGTGTATGTGTGTGGAATCTTTAGGGGTTTCTACATATAAAACAAACAGATGATTTTACTTATTCCTTTCCTATTTAGATAGCTTTTATTTCTTTTTCTTGCCTAATTGCCCTGGCTAGAATTCCAGTGTTATGTTGAATACAAGTGGTGAGAATGGACATTCTTGCCTTATTTGTGATCATAGAGAAAATGCTTTCAGGCTTTCACCAATGAGTGTGATGTTCAGTGGGTGTCTCATGTCTGGCCTGTGTGTGTGTGAAGGTAGTTTCCTTCTAACCCTAGCGTGTGCGTGTGTAGCCTGAATTTGAGCGTGTTGTGTGCTGCATGTGTGTCACTAAGTGAACCCCTCATTTTGAGTGCAGCTTTCTGAAGTCAGCCTTGTTCCCAGAGGGATGGTTCAGGCCATGAGCATCTGAATATTTGCTCCAGTTTCCAGTGTGGAAAGTTTTGTTGTTTGTAAACTTGAGAGGAGTCTGAGCAGAGCAGTCATGGGGTGCTCTACTAGTTCTAGCTGTCCCCCAAGTCTGGGGCAGGTTGTTCTGAAGGATGAACCAATGTCACTTGCTCTCCAAGGCTGTTAGGCTACCATGCCTGTTAGGCTCTCTCAGTGTGAATTAATTCAAGGACATCACAGGCTGCTGGGAGGGGCAGCGTCCTAACCCTCAGAAACCGTGTGTTCTGGTGTCAGCCATGGTACAGCCCCACCTCACGGAGGGAAGGCCCTAGACACCCTCAGCCAAGTCCTGAGCAAACCCCCTGGGCATGGGGATTCTCTCGTAGGAACCCACTTCCAGCGGGTGATCCCAGAAGATGGCCCTGCAGCACAGAACCCAGGAAACGTCAAGAGACTTCTCTTCTGTACCGGCAAAGTGTACTATGACCTCACCCGAGAGCGCAAAGCACGGGACATGGTGGAGCAGGTGGCCATCACCAGGATTGAGCAGGTGAGGGCGTGTGGTTCCCAGACCAGTGCTGGCGGTCCTCCTCCAAGTGTCCAGGCCCTTAAGCTTTCCCAGAGTTTCTTTGGTACGGACGTCTTTTAGGGGTCACTGAGCCCCCTACTGGGGACACCAGCCTCTCTGGGACACCAGCCTCGCCCTTCACTCCGAGCATCTTCTCCTGACAGTAGCTTCTCTCTCCTCCCAGCTGTCGCCTTTCCCCTTCGACCTCCTGCTGCAGGAGGTCCAGAAGTACCCCAACGCTGAGCTGGCCTGGTGCCAGGAGGAGCACAAGAACCAAGGCTACTACGACTACGTGAAGCCCAGGCTACGAACCACCATCAGCCGCGCCAAGCCTGTGTGGTAAGGACGCAGGCAGTCAGCTGGGCCCAGGGAGGGTGACGAGGCCCGGTCCCCTCAGTGGCCCTCACCGCTCACTGTCACTGCCCTCAGGTACGCTGGCCGGGACCCAGCAGCAGCTCCAGCCACCGGCAACAAGAAGACCCACCTCACGGAGCTTCAGCGCCTCCTGGACACAGCCTTCGACCTGGACGCCTTCAAGAACTTCTCGTAGATGCTGCCTGGGCTGCTTGGGCCGCCCTGCACCTCATGACTGCCCCTTGCTTCCAACTAAAGTGTCGTGCCTCCACACTGCCCACACCTCTGCCCATCCGTACCACACATGCCCCGTGCTCACTTAGGAACTAGGCTGTTGCCCTCTCCTGCGCTTGGCTGCCCCCCCAAGCCAGATGCCCCCCGGGCTCTACAACTTCTGTCCAGCTGAGCAGCCTTCATGGAAACAGTGGGGAGCGGGAGGAGGACAGGGAGCCCCTGCAGGTGTCCTGGGAGGGACAGACCTGCCCCCACCCCATCCCCCCAGCTCATCCCACAGGACCGGCCTCATGCAGCATTCCCCTGTGCCAGCAGTCCTGGTCACCCAGCAAGAGGTTCCCACACCTGGCCAAGGGTGGCTTCCTCTCCCCAAGCTGAGCCCCCAAGCCCTCGCAGGAGCCATCACTGTCTGAGGGTTTGTGGAGTGGGTGGGCTCTGGCAGGACCCTTTCCATGCGGTGGACCAAGGGCACTGCTGCGGGACGGCTGCTGGGAGATGGCCCAAGACTGACCTGGCACAGCGGGAGGGTCCTCTCTGCAGCGACCACTTCCACCACTCCAGAGGGTCCCGGCCATGTGCGGGGCCGTGCACACTCCACCACCTGGGGCTGGGTGTGGCCAGGAAGTGCCGTTCAGGGCTGGTGCGCCAGCTGCTTGTCTGGTCCTGCTCTCCCTTCACCTCCAAGCCACCTCCTTTCCTCTTCCCTTTAACACAATGGAGACTCCGAAGCATTCTTCTCTCTGCTGTGCCAAAGCTGGTCAGAGGGGGAGAGGAGGGGCAAGAGTAAGGGGCAGCACAAGGCCAAGGGGCCAGCTCCCCTGACCCGTCACAGGGACAAATCTGATTTATTTATTTTGGTTAAAAAAAGTAACAAGAACAACTTTGCATTGCATTTGGCTTGACCCATAAAAACTGAGTTCTCCTTGAGCCTGTGTATGGTGTCATTCTTTCTGCTTTGCCGTCTCCTCCAAGGAAAAGGCTTCCTCAACATCTCTGCCCTGCCTGAGAAGCGGCTCTCCTCCCTGCCAGTCTTGGGTGGACCTCTTCCCTCCCAGCGACCTCCGTGTAGTTGCCAGCAGTGCCAGGTGATTGGCCACCGTCCTCCTTCTCACCTGGCCTCTCCATCCTTATCGTTGCAGATTGTGTCTGATGCACCCTTATTTCTGAGTGTGCCCTGGTCCCAGGTCCCCCAGCACACTCCATCTAAAAAAGTACTCAGCCATCTGAGCCAGCATGCATGGTAGGCTCACCCTAAGACACTGTTAGCACCCTCCAGGAGCCCAAGCCACTCATCAGACCTCTGGAGGGGAGCCATCATACCAGCTGAGCCTTCATGAGGCCCTGTCCCCTTTTGACAAGCACCCCACTGCCTTGAACCCACACCACGCCAGCCTTGGTTCCCTGAAGGGTGGACAGGTCCCAGCACTGAAGGAGGCCTCAAGGGAAGGCCTGGGTGTGGACATGGGGATAACTTCCATCATGGGGCCACCTGACATGCACCCCATCTGGGTCACACCAGGGTCCCTGGTCCTTGAAGCCTTTTCAGAATGTCTTCATTTTGTCCAGGGGTTGCCCAAGGATCCTCCTGACCTGCCATTGCCTCAGACAGGTGGCAAGGAGGGAGTGGGAGATGGTACAGTTGTCCCTGTGGGCTTCAAAATACAGCACCCCATCCATCTGATGTGATCAGCCAGGCAGGTTAGAGCTAAAAGAGAAATGGCTCAGGTGCCCCTTTCCTTTCCTGGAGAGATCCCCAGCGCTCTGATGGGGCAGCTGTCCTATACTCTGGGGAGTTAGGGTCCAGTCCAGAGCACATAGAGCTAAGACACGAGATGGGAGCTGGGCTCTCACGTCTTGCTGCTTCCAGTCTGGTCAGGGTGTGCAGGGGAGCCAAGGGCCCAAGGGGGTCTGGTCACTTCTGGTAGGGGAGTTTCTGAGGGAGCCACCACCATGGGCCCTTCTTTCAGGGCGGGGGCCACAGGAATGGGGAAGGGGCTCAGCAGGTCTCTCCTACTCCCACGGCTCTGCAGGGGTCTGCAGCCCTGCCCATATCCAGGGAGAGCAGGCCTGAGACTCTGGAAAGATGAGGCACAATCAGACCACGCTGGGCAGAGACTACTCTGGTCAGCTCTGTTCTGCTTCAGTCATCAGTTGCCTCTTTCCTAAAATCAGACCAAGGGTGGGAAGGAAGGAACCTCACGGTCTGGAAGAGCAGCCTGTGACCTTAGACGAGATTTCCAGGGGATCTAAACCAGTGTGCAGGAGCATGTGCGGTGTGCCTGTCAGTGTGTACACGTGCGTTTGTGTCTGACACGCCTCTGTGTGTGTGTGTGCATAAACGTGTGTGCCCTGGCCCCTTGATGCAGATTCCTGGCCTTTCTGGATATAGAGGCCCATCTCCCACCTGCACCTGTGAAAGGATCGGAAGAGGATCAGCATGCCTAGCAGGAGGGGCTGTCCGTGGGAGCAGCGCCCAGGAGAGGTGGGCCTGAGCCAAGGAAGAGCCGAGGGGTTTGAGTCCCAAGGTGAGGTGAACGGCTTCAGTGGGAGGTGCTGATGGACCTTCCGAGAACCAGAGAAGCAGGGCAGGAGCATCCGAGTTTCCAGTGACTGTCATAATGACAAATCACAGTACCACAAGCCGGAGGTGGTGGTGGGGGACCATAGGAACTCACACTGTCAGTCTGGAGGCCAGTGTCCGAAAGTGAGGTGTTGGCAGGGCCATGCTCCCTCTCCAGGCTCCAAGGCAGGATCTTCCCGTGCTTTTCCAGCTTTCCAGGCTGGTGGCCTCATGACTGCTGTTTCAGCTCTGTGGTCTCATTGCTGTCTGTGTCTCTGTCTCTAAGCTCCCCCAGCCTCTCTCTGATGTTTTCTCAGAGAGAAAATATTCTCCAGGGTCCACCTGAAAAATGCAGGATAAACAGAGAGAAAACATTCTCCAGGGTCCACCTGAAAAATGTAGAATAAACTCCTCTCATAACTCACAACCTTTGCCATATGAGGTGACAGATATTCAAGGGACTAGGATGTGGACATTTTTGGGGGGGCTTCCATTTTGCCTACTGTATGGAGCTACATCCAAGGACAAGAAGCGGGACAAGTCACTTGTAAAGACTTCCAGTTCTAGTCCTTTGGTAAAGACTGGCCTGAAGCACTTTGCTAAGCTGTTTTGCAGAATTTAAGCCCCCTCAGGCACTCAACCATCAGATCAACTGGAACCTGAGGTTGATGATGATGATGATAATGGTAATCTTTTCTGACTCCCAGGTGTGTGTGTTAATTGCTCAGTCCTGTCTGACTCTTTGTGACCTCATGGACTGTGCAGCCATGAGATTCTCCAGGCAAGAATACTGGAGTGGATTGCCATTCCCTTCTCCAGGGCATCTTTCTACCCAAGGATTGAGTGGGCTCTGACCCCCATGCATTCAACCAACTAAAACCTGGGCGCTGTCCATTGCCCAAGCCCTTTTATGGACATGCATGTTGTTGTTGTTCAGTCGCTTGGTGTCCAACTCTTTGCAACCCCATGGACGGCAGGACGCCAGGCTTCCCTGTCCGTGACCAACTCCTGGAGCTTACTCAGACTCATGTCCATTGAGTTGGTGATACCATCCAACCATCTCATCTTCTGCCATCCCCTTCTCCTCCCACCTTCAATCTTTCCCAGCATCAGAATTTTCTCTAATGATTCGGCACTTCGCATTAGGTGACCAAAGCACTGGGGCTTTAACTTCAGCATCAGTTGCTCCAACGAATATTCAGGACTGATTTCCTTTAGGATTGACTGATTTGATCTCCTTGCAGTCCAAGGGACTCTCAAGAGTCTTCTCCAACACTGCAGTTCAAAAGCATCAATTCTTTGGTGCTCAGCCTTCTTTATAGTCCAACTCTGACATCCTTACATGATTACTGGAAAAACCATAGCTTTGATTAGATGGACCTTTGTTGGCAAAGTAATGCCTCTGCTTTTTAATATGCTGTCTAGGTTGGTCATAGCTTTTCTTCCAAGGAGAAAGCATGTTTTAATTTCATGGCTGCAGTCACCATTGGCAGTGATTTTGGAGCCCCCCCCAAAATAAAGTCTGTCATGGTCTCCATTGGTTCCTCATCTATCTGCCATAAAATGATGGGACCAGATGCCATGATCTTCGCTTTTTAAATGTTGAGTTTAAAAGCAGCTATTTTACTCCCCTCTTTCACTTTGATCAAGAGGCTCTTTAGTTCTTCTTCGCTTTCTGCCATAAGGGTGGTGTCATCTGTATATCTGAGGTTATTGATATTTCTCCCAGCCTAGGCTGTCTTGATTCCAGCCTGTAGTTCATCCAGCCCAGCATTTCTCATGATGTACTCTGCATATAAATTAAGTAAGCAGGGTGACGATATACAGCCTTGACATACTCCTTTCTCAATTTGGAACCAGTCCGTTGTTCCAATATCTTCTCTGGCAGCTCAGACAGTAAAGCGTCTGTCTACAATGCGGGAGACCTGAGTTTGATCCCTGGGTTGGGAAGATCCTCTGGAGAAGGAAATGGCAACCCATTCCACTATTCTTTCCTGGAAAATCCCATGGATGGAGGAACATGGTAGGCTACAGTTCATGGGGTTGCAGAGTCAGACACGACTGAGCAACTTCACTTTCACTTTTTGTTGTTCCATGTCTGGATCTAACTGTGGCTTCAGGACCTGCATATAGCTTTCTCAGGAGGCAGTTAAGGTGGTCTAGTATTTCCATCTCTTTAAGAATTTTCCAGTTTGTTGTTATCCACACAGTCAAAGGCCTTAGCCTAGTAATAAAGCAAAAGGAGATGTTTTTCTGGAACTCTCTTGCTTTTCCAGTGATCCAGCGGATGTTGGCAATTTGCTCTATGCTTCCTCTGCCTTTTCTAAATCCAGCTTGAACATCTGGAAGTTCAGAGTTCACATACTGTTGAAGCCTGGCTTGGAGAATTTTGAGCATTACTTTGCTCAAGACCGGGAGCTGACTGTGGCTCAGATCATGAACTCCTTATTGCCAAATTCAGACTTAAATTGAAGAAAGTAGGAAAAACCACTTCCTGTACAATGTTACAAACCTCCATCTATAGTTCTTCAAGCACTGTCTATCAGATCTCATCCCTTGAATCTCTTTGTCACTTTCACTGTAAAATAATAAAGGATTTGATTTAGATCATACCTGAATGGTCTAGTGGTTTTCCCTACTTTCTTCAATTTAAGTCTGAATTTGGCAATAAGGAATTCACGATCTGAGCCACAGCCAGCTCCCAGTCTTGTTTTTGCTGACTGTATAGAGGTTCTCCATCTTTGGCTGCAAAGAATACAATCAATCTGATTTCAGTATTGACCATCTGGTGATGTCCACATGTAGAGTCTTCTCTTGTGTTGTTGGAAGAGGGTCTTTGCTATGACCAGTACATTCTGTTGACAAAACTCTGTTAACCTTTGCCCTGCTTCATTTTGTACTCCAAGGTCAAATTTGCCTGTTATTCCAGGTATCTCTTGACTTCCTACTTTTGCATTCCAGTCCACTATGATGAGAGGACACCTTTTCTGGGTGTTAGTTCTAGAAGGTCTTGTAGGTGTTCGTGGAACCTTTCAACTTCAGCTTCTTCAGCATTACCAGTTGGGGCATAGATTTGGATTACTGTGATATTGAATGGTTTGCCTTGGAAATGAACAGAGATCATTCTCCTGTTTTTGAGATTGCACCCAAATACTTCATTTCAGACTCTTTTGTTGACTATGATGTCATTTCTTCTAAGGGATTCTTGCCCACAGTAGTAGATATAATGGTCATCTGAATTGAATTTGCCTGTTCCTGTCCATTTTAGTTCACTGAATCCTAAAATATTGATATTTACCCTTGGCATCTCCTGTTTGTCCACTTCCAACTTACCTTGATTCATGGACCCAACATTCCAGGTTCCTGTGCAATATTGTTCTTTACAGCATTAGACTTTACTTCCATTGCCAGTCACATCCACAATTGGGCATTGTTTTTGCTTTGGCTCTGTCTCTTCACTCTTTCTGAAGTTATTTCTCCACTCTTCTCTGGTAGTATACTGGGCACCTACCAACCTGGGGAGTTAATCTTTCAGTGTCCTATCTTTTTGCCTTTTTATACTGTTCATGGGGTTCTCAAGGCAAGAATACTGAAGTGACCCTGCAAAAGACTGAGCCAGACTTGCCTGTTAGTGTCAAGGAGTCTCCAGCGGAGGCATGGGTAGGCGGTCACCTGCTGCAGGGTCGGGGACACTGAATGTCGCACTGTATGCACAGGACCTTTTGAAGGAGGTCACCATTATCTTCATTACCTCCACCATAGTTTGGTCTCAGGTCAAACAAGAGGGAGGGAACACAGCCCCGCCCATCTACAGAAAATTTGATTAAAGATTTACTGAGCATGGCCCCTCCCATCAGAACAAGACCCAGTTTCCCCACAGTCAGTCTCTTCTATCAGGAAACTTCCATAAGCCTCCTATCCTTATCCTTCAGAGGGCAGAAAAAATGAAAACCACAGTCACAGAAAACTAATCAAACTGATCACATGAACCACAGCCTTGTCTAATCAATGAAACTATGAGCCATGCAATGTAGGGCCACCCAAGATGGATGGGTCATTGTGGAGAGATCTGACAAAACGTGGTCCACTGGAGAAGGGAATGGCAAACCACTTCCGTATTCTTGCCTTGAGAACCCCATGAACAGTATGAAAAGGCAAAAAGATATGACACTGAGAGATGAACTTCCCAGTTTGGTAGGCTCCCAATATGGCAGTTCCAGTTCAGTTCAGTTGCTCAGTCGAGTCTGACTTTTTGTGACCCCATGAACTGCAGCATGCCAGGTCTCCCTGTCCATCACCAACTCCTGGAGATTACCCAAACTCATGTCCATTGAGTCGGTGATGCCATCCAACCACCTCATCCTCTGTCGTCCCCTTTTCCTCCTACCCTCAATCTTTCCTAGCATCAAGGTCTTTTCAAATGAGTCAGCTCTTTGCATGTGGTGGCCAAAGTATTGGAGTTTCAGCCCAACATCAGTCTTTCCAATGAACAGCCAGGACTGATCTGCTTTAGGATGAACTGGTTAGATCTCCTTGCAGTCCAAGGGACTCTCAAGAGTCTTCTCCAACACCACAGTTCAAAAGCATCAATTCTTCGGCGCTCAACTTTCTTTATAGTCCAACTCTCACATCCATACATGACTACTGGAAAAAAACATAGCCTTGACTAGATGGCGACTGCGCGGCACAGGAGCAGCTGAGAGGAACTACCCCATGTCCAAGGTAAGAGGAACCCAAGTAAGATGGTCGGTGCTGAGGGAGGGCATCGGAGGGCAGACAGACTGAAACCACAATCACAGACAACTATCCAATCTGATCATATGGACCACAGTCTTGTCTAACTCAATGAAACTAAGCCATGCCATGTGGGCCACCCAAGACAGACAGGTCATGGTGGAGATGTCTGACAGAAGGTGGTCCACTGGAAAAGGTAATGGCAAACCATATTCTTGCCTTGAGAACCCCATGAACAGTATGAAAACGCAAAAAGATAGGACACGGAAAGATGAACTCCCCAGGTTGGTAGGTACCCAATATGCTACTGGAGATCAGTGGAGAAATAACTCCAGAAAGAATGTAGAGACAGAGCCAAAGCAAAAACAACACCCAGTTGTGGATGTGAATAGTGATAGAAGCAGGGTCCAATGCTGTAAAGAGCAATATTGCACAGGAACCTGGAATGTTAAGTCCATGAATCAAGGCAAATTGGAAGTGGTCAAACAGGAGATGGCAAGAGTGAACATCAACATTCTAGGAATCAGCGAACTAAGATGGACTGGAATGGGGGAATTTAACTTAGATGACCATTATATCTACTACTGTGGGCAGGAATCCCTTAGAAGAAATGGAGTAGCCATCATAGTCAACAAAGGAGTCCAAAATGCAGTACTTAGATGCAGTCTTAAAAATGACAGAATGATCTCTGTTTCCAAGGCAAATCATTCAATATCATGGTAATCCAAATCTATGCCCCAACCAGTAATGTTGAAGAAGCTGAAGTTGAATAGTTCTATGAATTCCTACAAGACCTTTTAGAACTAACACCCAAAAAAGATGTCCTTTTCGTTATAGGGGACTGGAATGCAAAAGTAGAAAGTCAAGAAACACCTGGAGTAATAGGCAAATTTGGCCTTGGAGTACAGAATAAAGCAGGGCAAAGGCTAATAGAGTTTTGCCAAGAGAACACACTGTTCATAGCAAACACCCTCTTCCAACAACACAAGAGAAGACTCTATACATTGATATCACCAGATGGCCAACAATGAAATCAGATTGATTATATTCTTTGCAGCCAAAGATGGAGAAGCTCTATACAGTCCGCAAAAACAAGACTGCGAGCTGACTGTGGCTCAGATCATGAATTCCTTGTTGCCAAATTCAGATTTAAATTGAAGAAAGTAGGGAAAACCACTAGACCATTCGGGTATGACCTAAATCATGGCAGTTCCAAGGCGCTGTCAAAAGACCAAGGAGTGGGCTGTGGCCCAGTTCCTGGAAATTTGCAACGCTTTCCCAAAATGGTTGGAATAACCCTCCCACTCATTCAGTTCAGTCGCTCAGTCGTGTCTGACTCTGCAACCCCATGGACCGCAGCACACCATTCCTCCCTGTCCATCACCAACTCCCAGAGCTTGCTCAAACTCATGTCCATTGAGTCAGTGATACCATCCAACTATCTCATCCTCTATCGTCCCCTTCTCCTCCTGCCTTCAATCTTTCCCAGCATCAGGGTCTTTTCCATGAGTCAGTTCTTCACATCAGGTGGCCAGAGTATTGGAGCTTCAGCTTCAGCATCAGTCCCTCCAATGAATATTCAGGACTGATTTCCTTTAGGATTGACTGGTTTGATCACCTTACTGTCCAAGGGATAGGCTACCCACTCCAATATTCTTGGGCTTCCCTTTTGGCTCAGCAGGTAAAGAGTCCACCTGCAGTACAGGAGACTTGTGTTCGATCGCTGGGTTGGGAAGATCCCCTGGAGAAGGGAAAAGCTACTCAATACAGTATTCTGGCTTAGAGAGTATGGGGTCACAATTGGACATGACTGAGCGACTTTTAAGACATCAGTCACAAATGGATAAATACTGTATGATTCCATTTCTATCAGGTCCCTAGAGTAGTCAGATTCAGAGATAGAAAGCAGAATGGTGGGTGGGAGAAGGATGGGGAACTACTGTTTGATAAGTACAAAGTGTCACTTTTAGGAGATGAAAAAGCTATGGGTGGTGATGGATATGTGATAGTGGGGAATGTGCTTAACACCACTGTACTCTTAAAACTGAAAAAGGCAATGCCATCCCATTCCAGTACTCTTGTCTGGAAAATCCCACAGACGGAGGGGCCTGGTAGGCTGCAGTCCATGGGGTCGTGAAGAGTGGGACATGACTGAAAGACTTCACTTTCACTTTTCACTTTCATGCATTGGAGAAGGAAATGGCAACCCACTCCAGTGTTCTTGCCTGGAGAATCCCAGGGACGGGGGAGCCTAGTAGGCTGCCGTCTACGGGGTCACACAGAATCAGACACGAGTGAAGCGACTTAGCAGCAGCAGCAGCTCACTTAAAACTTGTTAGGATGGTAAACTTTGTTACTGTATTTTACTACAATAAAAAAAAAATGTGGGTAATCAGGAGAATATGGTCTTCCTAAAGGGAGGGTAGATAATAGTTGAGAATAACTTAAAGACTGATAATAGCATATGAAGATGCCAACCGACCAGAGAGGTTGATTTATCTGGCTAGAACTCGAGTGACTAACAACGCTTCAACAGGACGCACTCTAGGAAGAGGAGAGAACGGTGAGGAGATTGAATTGTGTGATTCCGCGTGGTTTTTCCTACAGGACACCTCCCAGAAGTGGCCCATTGACACGGGGTCACCTCCGCAGACCCCGCCTCTGCCAAGACTCCGCCCCCTTCCAGGCCCCGCCTCCCGCCAGCCTGGTTCCACCCCTCCTCCTGGATCCGCCCTCTTTCAGGCCCCGCCTCTTCTGCTCCGCCCCGGCAGAGAGAGGAGAGCAACCGCTGGTAACTCCGCAGACGCTGCGCCTGGAAAGGTGTGGAAGGGGCGGGGATCGCAGGTCATCCCCAAGCCGTCCTCCCTCCCCGCCCCGCTCCTGGCCGGCTCCCCGCCCTAGCTTGCGCAGGCCCGCGGCCACCCGCGCCTGAACGCTGGCTCGGGGCTCCACTGCTCTGGCCTGGGGGCGGGGCCGGCGCGCGACGTCATACATATGCATGAACGACTCGGCGGCTCCATTGTGCCCTCGGAGCGGGCGGCGGCGCGATGGCGCGGGCGGCGGCAGCCCCGGGGCGGCGGGCGGCGCTGAGGGCGGGCTGAGTGCATGGAGCAGCGCGGACCGGGGGCCGCGGCGGCGAGGGGCCTGGCCGGGAGGCGAGGAGGTGAGCGGACCGGGCGGGCCAGGTGCGGGCGGCCGGGGCGGCAGGTGCGGCAGGTGCGGGAGGCGGCAGGTGCGGCGTCCCTGGGCCCGGCGCTGCAGCGCCTCGGCGGGGCCCCGGCGGGGCTGGAGCAGGCCCTGTCGCCCACCTGCCGCACCTGCGGCGCGTGCGTCGTGGTCCTGGGCCGACTGGCCGGCTGCGCGCCGAGGCGACCCCTCACCTGAGCCTTTGTTGGGGCTGGCCGGAATCCGTCTAAGAGCGCCCGAGGTATCTGGGCAGGAGCCTCACACAGGCCCCCACCCGACCTGGCCCCGCTCCCTCCTTTCTGCGCTGTGGCCTGAAGGCTCACCTTTCGGGCCCCACCGGGCCGTGCGTGCAGTTGGCACCCGATGTGAGACCCGCGAAGGTATGATCTGGGGCTGGCCACCCTGACCTTTCAGCCCCCAGCCGAGCTTTTCGTGGAAATACCGTTTTCCCAACAGTACATACTGAAGCTCAGGCGGGAGCGTGTCCTGCCCTCCCTCCCAGGGGTGTCCTACCCTAGTCTCAGCGGTCTGCTCCCCGCTGCCCTGTCCTCCCCCCCCAACCCTGCTCCCCCTACCCTACTCTTCCGAACTTTCCTTGCTTCCCCTAGACCTGCTCCCCTACATCATGTTCCCCATACTCTCTTCCCAATAGTTGCGGAATATCCATGGTGATGTATTTAAGTCATTTGTATTATCTCAGATTTCACAGGGAAATACACAGAACATGTGACTCGATCTGTAAGACAGTTGATAGGGTGATTACAGACTCACCCACCAAATACTGTCACACTAGAACCAGAGGGCTTCCCTTGAAGAAGCTAGATAGAGGTAACAGGATAAGTGAAGGATTCTTAACCTCACCCAGGGATTACTGGCTTTGGGGACTTGTCACACCCAGAGGGGGTTCCTGGCTGGAAAGAGAAAGGTGAGATAATGAATGACAGATTCAGAAGGACTGGTAGGATATACCTGGGGAGGATTCCCAATCATAGGATTGGTCTCCCGAGGCAGCCAGGCCTCCTCATAGAGTGTCCGCTCACCCTTGGATCCAGGATGGAAGCCAGGGCTGATGATTTAAAGGTGGTCATGTGTCCTCCCCTCTCTTGTTCCTAGAGTGGCCACCACGTACCCATTTTCCACATTGTAAACTGAGGCTCAGGGCAGGGCAGCCCTTCAACTGTTCTCTGAAATTTTCCACACCTGGGCCATTGAGCAATGCTCCTTCCCAGGCATCTTGGATGAACTCTGAACACTTCAGCCAGTCAGTATGTGTCCTTCCAAGTTGAGGGGCAGGACTTCAGCCACTTGAGCATGTAAGCCCCCACTTTTACGTCCTCCTGGGATGCTTGAGCTGTTAGTTTTCCTTCTCTGAGCCTGTTTTGACTCCAGTGTTTCTCCGGTTGGGGCTCGTCATCGGGAACTGTGGATTCCCTGTGCTGGGGGAGGCAGTGAGTCCCTATTCTATGACTATGTTGGCACTGCTCTCCTGGGGTCTGGTGGGTGGTTGCGAGGCGTGCTGCTGCTGGGAGCCTAGGCAAGGAGCATGGGGTGGGGACAGAAGAGGTTCACCCATGTTAATGTCTGCCTTTGGAGACAGCAGTGCAGATACTCAGAGGTCCTGGGAAAGAGGGGTGTGAGGAGTGAGTTGTTTGTAGCTCTTTTACTGGAGGAAAATGTGATCTGACCCCCAAAAAGCCATGTGGCCTTCTAGACTGACATCATGCCAGGGCTTTCTGCCAAGGTGCTGGCTTCCAGTGAGAGTTGATGTACAGGGAAAGCCCCCCACCAGCAGGAAGCCACCAGAGGCTGGCACTGGCCCTGCACACACCCAGGCTTCTTCTTAACTCTTCCTCTGATGGCCAGGAGGTGGAAGGAGGGTCTGCACTCACACCAAATCTCTCTCCCTTTGTCAGAAGCAAAGGGTCCCCTAGTCCCCGACCTGGAGAGTTTGGGGCTTGTCAGGGAAGAGAGCTGACTTGGTTCAGGAGCTTGGCAGGAAGTCACTGCGCCCACTCAGTAAGCTCGGGGGTGGGGGGAACTGGAAATGTCTGTGGTCTTGTCCACAGCAGAGAAGTCATGGGGGTGGAATTCCCCAGACTCACGTGATGTAGGAAGCTGTGCTGGGCCCCAGACCGGCAGCCTCCACGGGGGCCCCCACCCTGCACCTGCCCTGTCCCCCCTTCTCCCCAGCTCTCCGGGGCTTTCAAACTGTGGTACCAGCAACAGCACCTGCAGACTTACTGGAAATGACAAGTCTTGGGCCTCACTCCACCCTCTGAACTCAAAATGGGGCTGAGTTCTGGTGAGCTGCCGTTGGAGAAGCTGCAGCTGTGAACTAATACAGCCTGCCGTGGGACTCTGACCCGGGCCAGGGGGCGCTGTCTTCCTCCTGCTCTTCGCTTTGGGACAGCAAAGTGGGCCTGGCCAATCCAGCCAGCTTTAGTGTGAGAAATGATGGCCCTGGGTATCTCTGTGGGGAGAGAGAGCTGGTGGTGGTTGTACATTAAGTAAATTTGTAGTTTGAGAGAATTATAGATTCTTAAGAAGTTACAAGAAATAACAGAGAGCTCTGTATCCTTTACTGGGTTTCCCTAGTGGTAACATCTTGTAAAAGTGTAGCACAACATCACAGGAGGGTACAACTCCATCAGTACAGTTGATACAGATATATTCCCACTCGCTTTGCTTCCCTCCTCCCCACGTTTAACCCCTGGCTGCCACCCGTGTGCTCTCCATTTGTGTAATTCTGTGATTTCAAGGATGTTATGTAAAGGGAATCATACAGTGTGTAACCTCTGGGGACTGGCTTTTTCCACGCAGCATGGTTCTCTGGGGACTCCTGCAGGTTGGTGCCTGTATCAGTAGCCCTACCTTTTTATGCCTCCAGGCTCACAGTTGGTTAACTCATCACCATTGAAAGATATCTGTGTTCCTATTCTTTGGCTATTAGGAATAAAACTGCTATAAATATTCACATACAGATTTTTGTGTGAACCTAAGTTTACACTTCTCTGAGATAGTCAGGAATACAGTTGCTAGGTTGTGTAGGGTGCTGCATGCTTAGTCGCTCAGTCGTGTCCGACTCTTTGCGACCCCATTGACTATAGCCCACCAGACTTCTCCGTCCATGGGGATTCTCCAGGCAAGAATACTGGTTGCCATGCCTTCCTCTAGAGGATCTTCCCAACCCAGGGATCAAACCCAAGTCTGCTTCATTGCAGGAGGATTCTTTACCATCTGAGCTACCAGGGGAGCCCTGGTTGTCTAGTAGCTGCATGCTACTAGATAAGAAACCACCAAATCATTTTTCAGAGTGGTTGTACCATTTTATATTCCCACCAACCATGCATGAGGGACCCAATTTCTCCTAGCCAGCATTTGGTGGTGTCACTTTTTTTGTTGTTGGCTGTGTCAGGTCTTAGTTGTGGCATATGGGATCTTTGCAGCATGTGGGATCTAGTTCCCTGACCAGGGATCCACCCCAGGCCCCCTGCATTGGGAATGTAGAGGCTTAGCCACTGAGCCACCAGGGAAATCCCACTATTGTTTTATTTTAGCCATCATGGTAGGTGTGTAGTGATACCTCAGTGTGGTTTTAATTTGCATTTCTCTGATGGCCAATGATGTTTTACATCTTTTCGGATGTTTAGTTGCCATCTGTACATCCTCTTTGGTTAAGTGTCTCCATATCTTTTGCCTGTCTTCTAATTTTTTTTTTAACTTACGTTTTGAGAGTTCTTTATATATTCTAGATACTTGTCGTTTGTCAGCTATGTGGCTTGCAGATATTTTTTCCAGTCTGTAACTTGTCTTTTCATCCTCTTTGTAGGGTCTTTCACAGAACAGAAATTTTCAATTTTTCCTTTTATGAATCATGCTTTTGGTATCAAATCTAAGAAAGTTCTTATGATTTTGTGCTATACATTTAAAATCTATGACCCACTTCGAGTTAATTTCTAACATGTGAAGTTTAGGGGGGGGGTTGTTTGTCTTTTGATTTTGCATGTCCATTTGTTGAAAATACTGTCTTTCCCCCTTTTTGCACCTTTGTCAAAAACTTTGTCCATTGGGCATGTTTGTGTGGGTCTCTGTTGAGTTCTCTAGTTTGTTCTATTGACCTATGAGTCAATCCCCTTGCCAATACCACAGTCTAGAGTAGCCTGCCTATGTTCTAAGTCCTGAAAACCCTGTATATTGCTCCAGGCCCCACTCAGCACGTCTGGGAGGAGTTTCTCTCTGTTGGCAGCCCCCCTATCCCTCATTGCAGTGTCACCATCCTGGTGGTTGTCCCCACTGGGGAAAACCAGCATTCCCTTGCTGGGCTGGGTGACTGTGGCTCCTAGGCCTGAGTCTAGCCACCCCTGAGCCTTCTGGAGCCACCAGCCCCTTCCTTTTTGGCCTCCACTTCCTGGTTGTCACATGGTCTGGAGCTTGACTCCTGGGGAAGAGCATAGGGAAGGGGAACAGGGTCAGGTATGAGATGGACAAGCCCACCAGATGCCTCCTTCCTCTGCTTGTCTAATCCATCACCTCTCCTCCTAGCCCTGGCTCCAGTTCTGGGACCTGCTTACCCCAGTGCTCCGTGGAAGGCCTGGGGCCCAAGTCACAGTCCCCACTGTCTCCTTCACTTGCTCTAGGGTCCTTTGGAGGGACTGTGGAGGAGGCCTCGCTCCATGTGCCTTCAGAACTGTGTTTGCAGAGGACATGATCATAACCTTGCCTCCCTGGGGCTGCCCTGTCCGTGAGGTCCTGATAGAGTGTGAGCTCTGGGCTTGAGTGCGTCCCAGGGCTGCCCTCTCACTCCTGAGACAGAGGGAGGCACTATGAGTTCTGAGGAGGCAAGACTGAACCTCTGCAAGTTAGCTTCCCCAGGTAGTGTGTGTGTGTGTGTGTGTGTGTGTGTGTGTGTGT